>CANSGD010000616.1:0-226156 GCA_947645195.1 Patellifolia procumbens | reverse complement strand
TTTAACATATAACATATGAAATAAACATTTTGATGTACTACGAAAATCAAAACATGAAGAAGACATTCATAAAAAAAAAACCTAATAAAAGACTACAATCCTAACATGACTTCTAACGAATTTCACATAGAACATGATAAATCAATGAATTCAATGTACTACTATATAATTAAATTTGAAAGAATAGCAGTCATAAATAAATCATAATAAAAGACTACGCTCCTAACATGGTTAGTACACCGAATCTCGATTCCAATCGTAGAACCGTTCAATTCAACGAGTCAACTATAGCCATCCAATTCTATCTACGATTCTATACGATTCTAATAATTACTTAAAACTAACGAGGACTTTATAATTTTGAATCAAAAAACTAAATCATCGTAAGAAAGGTATTAATCAATATATATTGCCATTTATTGCCTATTTATAGAGTAAAAATCTATCTTCTCTAATTATATCTTTTTAAACTTATATTTTGATGAAGCGTGTTTGTAGAATCGTACGATTCTACGATTCGATTCTAAGAGCCCCTTCCGATTTAAAGTAGAATCCCGATTCTAATAACATTGCTTATAACGCATTTAAACCACTACTTAAACTCTAACATACTAGAGGAGGCATTAGTTACCTTGATTTTAGGAAGAAAATAATACTATAATGGCAAAGAAAGAAGAGAAGAACATTGCACCGGAAAATTCCAAGAAACCGAATTGACTCGTTTGTTTGAAATGCAAAGTGTTGTCACGTCCTTCATTTTATTAAAAACAAACTATACCGCGAGCAAGACCATTATGAGTAGATGAATTTTGACTACTAACACGTGCAATCCCGATTAGAGACGAATGAGATATAGGGCAAACAAGATAGGTGTGTAAAAATGACGAAAATGGTGAAAAAGAGAAAGAAAGAGGCGTTAGGAGTAACCCTAGGGGAAATTTCTGTCTTTCTTTATTATGGTCAGCAACATAGGTTTTTTTAGGACTGGATTAGAGTATCAAAAGATGGTAGGCAGAAGGGTTGTCAAAGGGTTTATTAAGGCAAGGATTTGCGAGGTGATTAGAAACTACTATAAATAAGAAAATTCTGATTTGAAGTCATATCAAATCTTCCCTCCTTTTTCAATTTAAATTTTTTGACCTCTAGTCCATCCCACCAAAAGAATTCGACCCTCCCACTAAGCAGTGATACAAGATCGGGCCAAGATAAATTTTTAATTTTACAATAAAAATTATTTCAAGCTACTTAGTTTGGTAAATAAAGTAAATAAAAAAAATAACTATATATTTATAAACTCAAAAAATAAATACACAAGCAACCAATACATTTATACATTTCCAAATAAACACATTAACGCAACAACTTAAATACTTTCAAAACTTTCAAAATAAAACTAAACGATATAAATTTCAATTTCTAAATATAAATATATATCAAAGTAGAACGTACATGTATAAATATATAAATATGACGAATAATTAAATTAAATTAACGCCTGAAATTTTGGGGTGTTACAGTCTCTACCTCTCTCCAATCACACGGGTCCCTCTTTTTTACTTCTCTCTATCTCTCTCCTCCCTTAATTCTCGTGCACATGCTTAATGATGCAAGTATAAAAAAACGGATGTAGTATTTTTGTGAGAAAACAACTTATATAACCTTATATATCAAAGAGAAGGTATTGTGTCAGACTGATCTGATACAATGGAAGTGGTCGGACCAGCCTCACTAACAACCAACTGAAAGAATAAAGTAACCAAATGAAAGAATAAAGTGACTAACTGAAAGGATAAACCAACCAACTGAAAGAATCGACCAATGAACTGAAACAATGTCTTTACTTCTTCTTTCTTCTTCTCTTTCTTTTTCTTATGTTTTTGCTTCGGTTCTCCTCCATTGATGGCGTTCTTCTTCTCGGTATCTGCAACTTCCTCTATTTTGCCATTATCACTCTCGCTTTGAGATTCCCCCATTGTTAGGGTTTCGGGAAACTAGTATGATTCTTCTGCTTGTTCTTTCTTTGGTGCTCAGTTAGTATCGGCGGGAGAAGCGGCGGAGATGCTATCGAGATCATCGGTGGAGAGGAAGGAGGAAGGAGCGGTGTCGGTGGCGGGAGTGGTGGTGGTGGAAGGAGGAGGAGCTTTGCCCGTCTGACAGTAAGCATTGGTCAGACGGTCTGTCCCAATACTTTCACTATATCAAATTATACACCTTGTTATTTTATTTTTATAAAAAAAATCACATTTTAAGTCACTAGCTCCTTCTTTTTCCTCCCTTTTGTACATAGGATTTTCTAGAAATTTGGATTATATGAGTGACTTCACACACAAAGGGAGTAAAAGATAGGCTCAAATAATGATAATAAAGTGTGTAATTTGATAAATCTCACATACAAGGTGTTTTCTTAGAAAAGAAAATTAAAATGTGTTTTTTTTCACAAAACTTATAATAAACAAGGTCTTTTTGGACAAAACTTTCTTTAATAATATCAAAGTTAATAGACAAGTAAACAAACAAAATCTGAAAAACCAAAAAAAACCCTTTGACTCGAGACTAACAATATACTTCTTATTTTTTAAATTGCGCTTAAATAGTTTTTTTTCTTTTTTGAAATAGAAACTTATTCATTGATTTGAAGTCATACAATATCTAAAATAGAAGTCGAAACTAGCAAATACAAATGAAACTGAAATAAATAAGATTCTAACATAGCAAAACCACGATAGTTGAGGAGATTTGACACTTTTGAAAACCCTCGTCTCTCATATTATTGTCTATTATAGCCTTCTACAAGGGGGTGTATCGATTTTTTGTAGTTGTGAAGTAGAACCGAATTCAAATCAAGTAATCGTAAATGAAGCATTAATATTGACGTCTATTTCAACATCGCACAAAATCTAATCAACAAAGGAACATTTACAATCACACAAATAACAACAAGATAAAGTGCCCAAACTCTCACATAGAGAGAGATAAAGCCCAATATATGGATAGATATAACCCAATAGATGGGTAAAAAACTCGCCATTGGAGAGAGACTGAAGTTTATTAGCAACAATAACATTGAAATGCGCTTAAATAGTTAAATATAATTACATTAACATTTTTTTATTTCGTTAGTTTATTATGTGTTAGATTTTTAAAAGTTCCCTTTTATTTGAATACCCACCTACAGTTAACATATGAGTTGGAAAAACAATATGATGATAAACAACTATTTTCTCAATGGTTGGATGTGATTAGTAGCGGAAATAAAACACCTAATCATGTTTCATAGGCTGGTGAAATTGAACAACCGATTGAATCTGAAATTGTTGCAAAAGTGGGAGAGAGGATTAGAGTTGATGGAAGTATTAATAAGACTGAGTCAATAATGCAAAAATTGAATCAAAATGATGTTAAATTGAATGATGATTCAATTCCTGAAATTGAATTTGATGACATTGTCGATGAGATTAACTTCTGGGAATCATCGGTTGTGTGCTATGTTCTGGGGGCGAATCCTCCATTGTCAGTGTTTGAAAGGTTCATTAGAAGAATTTGGGGGAAGGTGGGGTTAAATAAGATTTTTTTTTTGGTGAGTAAGTAAATTGATATATAACAACCAAAAAAGAAGATTTACATCCTATCAACAAGCCTTACAGGCCAAACTAAATAACAAACAACCTCATCAACTAGTTACAAACTAACAGTTTTTAAACTTTGAATCCAATCCTCCTCTGCTTGAGTAAGCTTCATTGATTTAGCTCTACTAATTACTATAAACTGTAGGTCCTTCAACACACTGCTGATTTGCCTCACTTTGCCATTCCATAGAGCATTGTTCCTTTCTTGCCACACCAAGTATACAGCAGCAGCCAAAGAAGCTCTGCCTAATCTCTTCATTGCCTTTGAGCCTGTATATCTCTTCAGTAGCCACAGCCAAAGTCTCCTGTAATCAGTAGTCACTGCACTAAGCCTCAACCAGCACTTCATATGAATCAGAATCTGTAAGCTGAAAGGACATTTAAAGAACAGATGCTGAAGTGTTTCTGGAGCCTGCTCACATATAGCACATGTATCTACCTGGCATACAAGCAATCTAGCCAATCTAGCTCTAGTCTGTAACCTCTCAACCAAACTGAGCCATAAAATATATCTATGTTTTGGAATGATGAAAACATCCCAAACTGAGCTAACCACCCTAATCTTAGGGCCATTAAGAGATAAACTCTTATACATTTTTGCAATGGAATAGGTTTGTTGAGTTAACCAGGCACCATTTTGAATCTTGCAACTAATCTGTTGTTTAGATTTGCAAATCAGTTTCCAAATCCAGCTTGCATTGCTAGGAGCTATGTAGCTCTCCCAAATGCCTTGCTTGATATACACTGCATGTACCCATCTCACCCATAAATTGTTAGCCTTCTTAGCTATATTCCACGCAAGCTTACCAATAGCTGCCAAATTCCAAGCTTGTATATTCCTAATCCCCAAACCACCACATTGCTTAGGAAAACAATATCTCTCCCAACTTACAAGAGATGTTCTCAAGCTCTCATGAGTGCCAGCCCACAAGAAAGATCTGCAAACAGAGATAATCCTGTTTATCATACTCTTGGGCAGAATGAAAATCTGTGCCCAATAAGTATGGATAGAAATCAACACAGCATTAATAAGTTGTAATCTCCCTGCATAAGAGATATGCCTTGAACTCCACACTCTGATTCTCAGAGTCATCTTCTCAACAAGTTGATCACAATCATGAGCTTTAAGTGTAACTGCACTAATAGGCACCCCAAGATATTTGAAAGGCATACTGCCTCTACTGAAACCAATTGCATCAATGATTCTAACTAATAAAATCACTCTCCTCCATGCCAGTGCTATAAATTGCAGATTTACTTTTATTGGCATTCAGCCCTGTGGTACTAGCAAACAGGTTAAAACCTTGCATCAACATGAAAATAGATCTATAATCTCCTATACAGAACAACACTAGATCATCAGCAAAGCACAGATGATTATGTTTCAGGCTAGCACAACTTAAATGAAACTTAAAAGTAGGTTGTTTCCCAACATATATCAACACCCTAGTGAGATACTCCATACAGAGAACAAAAAGTAGAGGTGAGATGGGATCTCCCTGCCTCAAGCCTCTCTTAGAGCTGAAAACACCAGTTGGACATCCATTCAACATGATAGTAAACCTAGGGCTAGTAACACAAGTCATAATGAGTCTTCTGATTATGCTAGGAAACCCTAGAGCATCCAGCATTTCATCAATGAACTCCCAACTGACAATGTCATATGCTTTCTGTATATCACTCTTCATCATACAATTACGAGGGCCTATTTTCCTATTATACATTCTAATCAAATCTTGAAATAACAAGATATTATGTATAATGCTTCTTCCACAAACAAAAAGCACCTTGAGTGCTAGAAACTATATCAGACAAAACCAGCTTTTATTTACTACAAAGTAATTTGGTAATCACTTTATAGATAATGCACAACAAGAGATAGGCCTAAAGTCTTTAACAGAACTGGGGCAATCACTTTTAGGGATCAAAGTAATAGAGGTCATATTAACCTCTTTCAATAGCTGACCAGTTCTAAAGAAATCCTGAACAGCTTCAGTTACCTCAGCACCAACAATATCCCAAGTATGCTTGAAGAAAAAACTATTATAGCCATCCATACCTGGAAGAGAAAAAAGAGCCTGCTTCACTTCTTCATTACTGAAATCACCTTCAAGATGAACATGCTCTTTAGATAAAGTAGGGCCTTGTTCAATGACAGTTTGCTGAACACGAGCTCTCTCTGAACTGCAGCCTAACAAAGATTGATAGTACTCCACAAAAGTTGCTTGAACCTGCTATGAAGTGTTGACCCAAATTCCTTCTTGATTCTGAATAGCATTGATTCTGTTATGACTTCTTCTAGCTTTAATACTCTGATGAAAAAGATTGGTATTATCATCTCCCTTAGCTAACCAAGAAATCTTGGCTTTCTGTTTTAAAAACTGTCATACAGTTTCTTAGCTTTGAGAAGATCTTGATGAGCAATTTTTTCAGTTGCACACAAAGATGGACTACATCCCTATTGGTGCATTTGATCTTGAACCTTCTTGAGCTGCTGCTGAGCTTTAATTACATCTGCCTGTAGATCACTGAAACCTTTCCTATTAAGATCCTTCAGATCTAACTTCAGAAGCTTCAGTTTCTAGACCACCCTAAACATGGGACACCCCACAATTCTTTTGCTCCACACTCCCCTAACAATTTTTCTGAATGCAGGAGCAGTACTCCATATATTGAAAAGCCTAAAAGGTTTTTTACCAGAACTATTAGGATAAAAACGCAGAAGGCCTGGACAATGATCAAATGTACCTTCTGGCAAATAAGCAATTTCAGCTGTAGGGAAGCTAGAGAGCCAGTTCTCATTTGCCAATGATCTATCTATTCTAGAGAAAACCCTGGAATCACCATCTTGTTTCTTATTCCAAGTAAAGAATCTTCTAGTGCATTTAATATGCTCAAGCTGACACTGAGAGACACTCTCTAAATGGAACAGTTTCACTCATTCTGACAGGAGCCCCTCTAATTCTCTCATCCACACTAGTAATAGCATTGAAATCTCCAGAAACCAGCCAAGGTGTATTCCTATGATCTTGAGAGAGCTTGGTTAGGCAATCCCACAACACAGTCCTACCATCTGCATCATTCCTTCCATACACAAAGGTACATAAAAAAGCAATGCCATTGTTAGGCTTAGCTAAATAATGAATACATTGCTCAGTTTGTACCAAAATATCAAGGTGAAAAAAGCTAGGTATCCACCCTACAATAGTTCTTCCTCTATCAACAATGGAGTTATTGCTAGTAAAACACCAACTAGGGCAAAGGTGCAAGTACAGATCCCCCAACTTGGCACTTTTAACCTTAGTTTCAACCAGGGCAAACAGCTTAACATTGTGAGTGTTGATGAAACAACTCACCTAGTTTGGCCCCCTTACATTCCATATAAGAACATTATCCATGGTGAACCCCTCCTACACTTCAACCATCTCATGTACAACTTGTTTCCCCCTCTCTCATTGCAAACACAACAGGCCTTTCATCACCCTTATAGAAGAGCTCCTCTGTAGTAAGAGCATGAAAAGAATATTTCATAGTTATGCCAACATCCCCAACCTGTTGTATTACACTAGGACCAGCAACATCATGGTGAACTTGATCAGACTTAGGCTTAATCACCTCAGGCTTAGTCTGAACATTCTTCCTTTTAACCACCCACACTTGTTATGTGCAGCAGGCTTCTTAATACATTCACTACTCACATGACCATAGCCTTTACAACCATTGCAAAACAGAGGTTTCCACTTCAACTCAACCTGCTGCTCAACCCTTACACCCTTCTCATTGATGAAAGCAACAAAACCAGGAATAGCTTTGTTAATCTCCATTTCCACTAGCACCCTAGAAAATCTCACATTTTCCTTTTTCTCTGTAGCTTGATCCATTTTAATGAATGTACCAAGCTTACTAGTGATCTTCCTCAATGATTTTTCCCCCCAATACTTCAAGTCCAGCTCAGGAAACTGAACCCAAGTAGGTATCATCCTTACCTCCTCTCTATGTATAATCAAATCCTGCTCCCATTTCCTATAAATCACAGGCTTCCCATCAAAAAAATAGTACCCACCAATCAACAACTTAGCATGATTCTCCATTGTTTTAAGTCTCACTAGAAAAATCCCCTTACCAACAAGAAGAACCTTATCAACTCCAAACTTCCCCCTAACTCTATGGATAAATCAACTCATCACAGCTTCAGGTGGATTAGCACCAAGAATATACACCACAACAGAAAAAGAAACCTCATCCTGAATATCCTCCCTATCAATCTTAACTTCATCAGTACTAACATCAACTATGTCCTCATTGTGAACATTAGTTTGAATGGTAGATTGAGCCATAACATCAACAAAGGTAGTAGGAGTGTTAACAGAAATAGGGGGTGTGTGTTCGCAGCAATCATAGTGCAACCAGTCACATTATTAGAACCCAACCGAATATTTTCATTATCACCAACTATTTGATCCATCTTCCTTTTATTAGTTTTCATAACAGACAACCATTCAGATAGCATTCTCTTCGATGATTCTTGTTGTTTAAGGTCATTCTCATCTGATTTAGGAGAAAGAATTTCACCCATTTCAATTAATTTTTCATCAATTCGAAGAGGAGGAATACCTGTTAACTCTGCAATCGATCGTGTTTTTTTCGCACCATTTTGTGTATTAGGACCATTCTGCCTCTTCTTCCCAAGCTTATTCGAAGATTTCTGAGATCCCTTTGACTTGCCCATGGCCACCGGCGCCGAGCACAGCAACCGGAATTTTCAGGTCCTCAGAGTCTTTTTATTATCATAAGACTCCTCTTCGGGATATGTTGGGTTAAATAAGATTATGTCTATGGGTAGAGGCTTTTACCTAGTTCGATGCAATTCCCTGGAAGGTAAGGATAAAATCTGTAATGGGGGTTATCAATTCTTTGATGGTAAGCCCTTAATTATTCAAGAATGGAAATCTGATTGGAGTTGAACAAACAGCATGTGAAGAAGTTGCCCCTATGGGTGGATCTTTCTGGCTTAGAGTTGAAGTACTGGGGTGTTAAGAGCCTAAGTAAAATAGTTAGTAAGATTGGGAAAGTTTTTTAAAGTTGATCAGGTCACTATGAACAGAGATAGGTTGCACTTTGCAAGAATCATGGTGGAAGTTGAGATTGATCAGGAGTTTCCTGACATAGTACATTTTCGGAATAAGAAAGGAGTGATTGTGGAGCAAAAGGTTGGGTATGGTTGGAAACGAATCTTGTGCACTAGCTGTAAAGGTTATGGACACAGGAAAGAAGTGTGTGAAGAAAACCCTAGTTGTGGGCACTACCACCCGGTGCATGATCGAGGTTTTGGGTTGAGAATCCGCTGCGAGTTGGAGTTAATATTATATTTGATTCTAAGATAATTAAGGTTGATGATTATTAAACATGCTTAGCTAGCAGCTCGGAAAGGAAGGATTGTTACACCAACTGATTTTCCATAAGTTCTAAACTCCAAAGCTCCTAAGTATACCTACGAGCATATCCATTCTATATATGTAGCAACAATCGTTACTTGTTATGATAAGGCACATTCTTATAATCTGATATCGATTTTGTTGTAAAGCAACTTTAGAACTATCAAGCTGACACTAATTTCTATTTTTATAATTGCAAATTAGCCGAAACAATTTGACTTTTCATTATTCACATACTACTTTGATCATAATTTTTAACTAAAATAAAAAATCGATTTTTAGTACTACCTCAGTCCCTAATTAATAACACTTTCCTTTCTAGACGTTTCTTTTTCATAGTTGTACACTTACTTTTTCCAATTTTTGGTAAAACATCACATCCCTTCTCTCCTCTTTTTCCACAACTTTGGACCCATAACACAATTAATAATCTCATTTAATAATTCATTTAACATCATTTACCCATATTTTTACTTTTTCAACTTTCTCTTTATTACTTTCCTACTTCCCAAAACAATCATCCCATGTATTTCAACACCTTCCTTGATTCTCCCCCTGAGTGAAAATTAAGTATGAAAAAGGCTACACATACACTTGGTGTATGTGGGCCAAACATACACCAAAGATGTGTATCCTTTCTATTGGTTATTAGTGTAGGGCCCCATTTTTATGTTTTCATAAATTTCATTTGAATTTAAATGAAATTTTGATTTCAATTGAATTTAAATGAAATTTTGATTTCATTTGAATTTAAATGAAGTTTTAATTTTAAATTTCATTTGCATTATCAATGCACAATTAATGCTTCTCACTTTTCCACTAACACATTTTCTCTCTCATGTCCTTGGCTGTAAAAAAAACGGGTAAGCCTTCCTCTCTTCTATCTCTTCTATCTCTTCTCTCTCTTCAAATGTTCTTCATGTTCTTGAATTTTTTTTCTTCAAAACGTTAATTTTTTTTTTAGGTCTTTCTCTCTTCTCACTCGAAAATATTTTGTAAAATTTTTGGTTTGTCATTCTCTCTTCTCTCTCGATTTTTTTTCGTTTCATGTTCTTGATTTAAATTTTTTTCTTGAAACTGTAAATTTTCTTCTATATTATTTGCTTTTTTTTAAATACGTAAATTCATATGAATGATATAAGTTTAGAGAGATAATTTTTTTATTTTAAATGATTTTTTATTTCTCTTTGTTTGGAAAATCTGTTTTATAAAGTTTTCGTGCTTAGATTTGTAGTAATCCCTTATTTAAAACTAAATAAAAAGAATTGTAATTTTTCTTCATATTATTCTAGAATTTCGTTCATCTTATTCGTCTTCACCATTTGCGCAACTTCATCTGATTCATCTTCAGATTACTCATAAAGGTGATTGATAAGTAATAGAATTTGGACTCTGGATAAACAGAATATAAATCCTCTGTTTTATACTATGAAAGTAAAATTGATAATTGAAAATGAAATTATATAGAATAAACAAATAAAAATAAATTATAATGGTAACATATCAATTTGAAATGATTATTCTAGTAACAATGAATGTTTAAATGGCAAACATAACTAATTGTAAAAAGAGCAAACTTCCAATTGGTGATTTATCTAGTGACACGATATATTTAAATAGTAACCTAGACCTATATTATAGTTTGTAGATCACGATGGTGTTCTTTATAAATTTATAATGTATCCACTTGTTAGCACGATTGAATATCTCCTCCACGGTTATAGCTACAACCTTGAAAGCGCCTCCCTTTCAGTTAGGTCTCGAGTTTGAATCCCATGCTTGCTATTAGCTCCACATTTCTTCCCCCCACCCTTTTGGTATTTTTTTTGGTAATAGTACTCTAATATTTGCATATAACAAAATAAATAATTTAAATAATAAAAATAAACAAAGTATTTAAGTAATTTACTGTTATTATAAAAATGTTATAAAAGTTTTGCTTAATTGCATTTGTATTTGTTAATATTGACAAAATGTTGTATTTATTAGTACCAGATTAGTAAAAATTTAATCTTCCGGTTTAGTTACATTAATCATATATTTATAAATATGACAATGATATTACTAATACAAGTAATGATTATATAGTTATGAATAATACCAATGTATAGATAATATGTATACTAATTGCTTCTTTTTTATCTTACAAGTTCAGTTGAATACAGTTCGACATCAATAGTCCGAAGAAAGTGATGACAACGATTATCAATAATCCGAAACGTCATTCCTCGAGTGTTGGTCTAATAATAGTTATGTTAACATTAAGGAGCATAACTTCAATTTTAAAGACAAACAGTTGGTCGAGACTCGAGAGTCGGCATATATATATGTACAACAAGATTAATAATTGTTGCGACTTATGGAAACCAATAAACAAAGTATAACTTTTAAGTTTTATCAAAAAGTTTATAAGACTTTAGCTTAAAGTGCATTTATACACACACACACACACACACACACACACACACACACACACACACATTCACACACACACACGCACGCACGCACGCGCACACACACGCACGCACGCACGCGCACACGCACCCCCCCCACACACAACAGTAACAAAAACCTATACTATAGTTTAATAATGTATCCACAAGTTAGCACGGTTGAATATCTCGTCCCCTTAGTCACATCTACACACTTGAAAGCGCTTCACTGTCCCTAGGTCTCGAGTTCGAATCCCATGCTTGCCATTAGCTGGACCCTTCCTCCCCCACCCTTTTTGTTATTGTATTTTTTTTGTAGTAACACACTTTGCTTAACACCCTTAAACCTCTTTAATTTGTGTATTGTTCATTTTGTGGATTTACTTAATTCTTTTCAAGCACCAACTTGTAAGAACATGTTTGTAGTTTTTACTTATGAGATAATGATTGTTTTTTATCAATTGATTATTTTATTAAACATCCACTTAATATTTGTTTGAAACTTTTATACATTACGATTCCAAAGGATCGAATATACTAAAGAAAAAATGGCTGAAGATGTAGTACCCCTCGATTGAATGGATGAGTACACACAATTATGTGATATATTGATTAATATTTAATTATTTTCATGTTAGAGTATAATGAAAAACATTTATAACGTTATAATAAAGGATCAATTATGGTGTCTTATAGTTGCCTAATCGTTTAATATTAATATTAAATAATAAGATCACATGTATTAGTAATGCTAACGAGTAATGAATGTATTGTTCATTGAAACAGTTCACTAACCTCCTTCCATGATTGGAGATTATTTTCATATTTGAATATAATGAAAAACATTTATAAGGATAAAATAAAGGATCAATCAAAGTGTCAGATAGCTAGCTATCATTAATATTAAAGAATAAGATCACATATATTAGTGATGCTAACGAGTAGTGAATGAATTGTGCAATGAAACGGTATTGAAAATCTAAGTTTATTAATTTAAATATTTTATTGATTTAGATTCATTTGAAATTGTTTCAACATAACACGACATTTAATAGTAACCGACAACCATTACTTGAATTTCAATCGTTATTCTTTAAAATCCTTCGGTTTTTTATCATAACCCTTCAATGTTTAAATTTAACCATCCGACTCAAGCTTTTGTCGATATTATTGGGTGGTCGTGTAGTGACATGGAGTGCTTCGAGGGTTACCCCCTAGTTTGCAAGTATTGATCTATACATAATAACAGGTCTAGGTGGATACAACAGATCGAGATTTAGTACTTGTATACTACAAGATTAATACACAAGTAGTGTCCTGTTAACCAATTATCATCTAATAATAGTACTGCATACGGAGAAAAATTTCGATTGTTGGACAAACAATTGGTCGGGTTCTAATAGCTATGTTAACATTAAGGAGCGTAACTTCAATTATAAAGACCAATAGTTGGTCGAGACTCGAGAGTCACCATATACATGTTTATAACAAGATTAATAATTGTACTGTGTAACTTATAGAAACCAATAAACAAATTATAACTTTTAAGTTTTATCTTTAAAAATTTATAAGAATTTAGCTTAAATTGCATTTATATATAGAGTTTTTTGTCATAAACAACCTTTTATAATCACTTTTTTTGCGAAAAACAACCTTAAAATTTTTTTTTTTGCAACTTACAACCTAAAACCTAAATTTTTTTGCGAAATGAAACCTTTTTCTAATTTCCGTCAGTGACCGTTAATTGACCATTAGTTTCCACCCCCAACCACCCGTACACCACCCCGACACCACCTGAAAGCACCCGAAAAACACCCCAAAACCACCACCCACCCTAACCCGAATGGATATGACTGTTGGGACTGGTTCTGGGGTGGTTTTGGGGGGTGGTTTCGGGTTCTGGGGTGGTTTCGGGTGGGCTGGGCCGATTTTGGGGGTGGTTTCGGGTGGGTTGGGCCGGTTTTAGGGGTGGTTTCGGGTGGGGGTGGTTTTGGGGTGGTCTCGGGTGGGGTAGTGGTAGTGTCGGGGTGGTGTCGGGGTGGAAACTAACGGTCAATGGTCTAAAACTAACGGTCAATGACGGAAATTAGAAAAAGGTTTCATTTCGCAAAAAAAAATTAGGTTTTAGGTTGTAAGTTGCACAAAAAAATTTAAAAGGTTGTTTTTCACAAAAAAGTGATTATAAAAGGTTGTTTCTGACAAAAAAGTCTTATATATATACACACATATATTAAATCTAGTATCCCAGCACGGGATATGAAAATCAAGAACCTTATTATAGATTGAGATAATCTAGTACTCATCAACGATGTGAAAGGGATTTTTCGCACGCCCTGGGTTATTAGCACACTTGTAGCCGACATCAACAAAATACTTCGCAGTTTCGACTCTTTTATAATCACCCACATTTTCAGAGAAGCAAATCAAGTGGCTGACCTCCTCTCCAACCTGGGTCATCATATCAACCAAAACAGCCGCAATTTCGATGTCCAGCAGGCGACAGAACTTCTCAAACTTATTACATTAGATAGCTTAGGGTACACCCTTGAGAGAAGGGTACCTTAAGATTTTCGTTATATCTTCCCAAAAAAAAATATATTAAACCAAGTATATTAGTAGCAACCATAGCTTCAGTGTAAATTTTGTACTAACTGGATAAGTTTGGCCGGTAATACAAACCTAATAATCAATTTGATGATTATTTTAGTAACATGATGATTTAAATAGTAAAAAAACATATATTATAGTTTCCTTATTAACGAGGCTGTTTAACATAAGTAACTAATGTATCCACAAGTTAGCATGGTTGAATATCCCGTCCCCTTGGTCACAACTGCACACTTGTAAGCGCTTCTCTGTCTTGTAGGTCTCGAGTTCGAATCGCATGCTTGACATGTCCTCTAGCCATTCTTTTTTTACCCTTCTTTTAAGGGTGCCTTGGAAGTTGTAAAGGTTTTCCTTGGGACAAGACTACAGTATTAAATGTAACGTCTCTCTAATTAAATAGGTGGTTAAGTTAATAACAATTATTTTAAAATTTATTAATGGTAAGAGACTAGACGTCGAATAATACAGCTGAATGTAAATTAATCTAAAGGTTTCGGATACTATTTTAACATATGTGTTACTAATTAATACCATTATGACACAACTTATTACAAAATATTGGATATTGTCCAATTTTAATGTGACCATCCGAGTATTAGTATTTCATCATATGATGGGAATTATTCTTTTCATTTCTATCTTATGAATTACGACACAAAGAATTGCTCTTGTTGTGAACCGAATTGAAGAAAGTATTGCAAAACGTTTATGGTTACTACAAGTCTTACATATATTACGTTGAGTATCGTCTCAAAGATCGAGTTTACTGCGTCACTAGCTGAAACACTAACGGTTCAAACTCGAATTTAATTAAGTTCCAAACTGAGAACCGAGAAGAAATATACTACATCTACATTTTTTTCCCCAGGTATGTACGTTATTTAAATCCTTTAATTTTAAAATTTTTTGTCATTTCGAATGATCTATAAATATTAATTAATGTTGTTCAGGAACAATGATACGGTTTATCTAACTAGGAACAAAGTATAATAATTGAACTCTTTAGTTGCGTTATATCTTCTATTAACTATGCATATTGTTAAAAGATGATTGATACGAACTTTGTTATATCATACAAATACAGTGAAATGGTTAGTGATACATACAATAGTCGTCTAGTAATAGACCTAAACCAAGATCAAGAAGATCTTGAGCTGATTAACGAAGAAACCAATGATCTGTATGTAGCTCATGAAGATGAAGAAGACCATAATCTGAACAAATAAAGAAATCGATGATCAAGATCTAAATGATCATGAAAATAACGCTCATATTAGGAATGATGAAGATGAGAGTGCGCCAGCGGTAGGAATATGTTTTTAAAAAAGGGTTTGTGTTTTTTCACAAGAACGACTATTTTGATGGATGCATATAAGGAAATGGGAGTCACTCGAACGGCGAGTGGGGAAAAGAGACATCTTACCATATGATGAGGATAATCAGATTTGTATAAAAGAAAGAAGGGAAAAAAAACTAACAGATGGATCTACAGTGACTGATTGTCAAGTTGCGGTTCATGCAGGGATGGTAGATGGTAAAATACAGATACACACATGTAACTTGCAACACAACCACCCAATTCATCTAGAGTCAAGTCGTCTTATGGTGAACTATAGAAGCATTGATCAGCCAACAGTTGATTGAATTTTAAATAACGATCGTTCTGGTATATCCATAGTGAAAATTTTCAATGCGCTGCTAGTTGAAAATGGGGGTCATGAAAATCTTACCTTCAATCGGCGAGACTTGAGAAATGTTGTGAACTTGGAGCATCGTATGGAGAGATTTACAAAAGACGCTCAGGCTCTTGAGGCATACTTTTATAAGTAGTATGAACTCAACAATAACTTTTACAGCGCAATTCAAAGAAATTGTGATGGAAGGTTGATGAACGTGTTTTGGTCTGATGCAAGGAGTAGAGCAATGTGTTAAGATTTTGGCGACATAATAACATTTGACACAACCTTCAATAGCAACAGGTTAGATGCTTTATCATTTGATACACATACTTGTTTTTGTGGTATCTCCGTTCTTTTGAATAGTAACAATAGTAACTTATGTTAAATAATAGGCTTTGATTGCTACTACTCATATGGATTGCCTGATATATTCTTTTTGTGGTACCATATTGTATTTTATTAGTAACAGATAAGACTTATGTGTAAACAATATGCTTTGAATGCCAATAGTGATGTAGTAACTGATATAACAGTAACAAATACAATGCTCTTTTAGTAATAAGTACTAATTACGTAGTATGATCATCAACGTTTATTTCAATGTATGTGACATGAGTGTTGAAACTAATGAAAATAAAACTACAGATATCGAATACCATTTGCACCGTTCGTTGGAGTCAACCATCATGGGTGTTCCATTGTTTTTGCATCTGCTTCGATTTCCCATGAGGACACAGAGACGTTTGTATGGGTGTTCAAGCAGTGGCTTAATTGTATAGGCAAGGCCCCAAAACGCATACTTACTGACTCGGATAAAGCTAGTGGGAAGGCAGTTGATATAGTGTTTGCAGGGGTACCACACAAATTATGCTTGTGGCATATCCTACAAAATGCATCGGAAAATTTAGGTAACAATAAAAAAAGGGAAAGAAATTGAGGTTGCATTGCTGTTAGTTTTCCATGAATGTCTAGACACAGATGAGTTTGAAGAAGCATGGGAATGTATAGTGAAGAAATATGAGATAGGTGGAAACACCTGGATCAAAGATTCCTACGAGCTCAGGTATCGATGGGCCCCATGATATTGCAGAGAAACTTTTTGGGCTGGAATATCATCCACACAAAGAAATGAAGGTATGAATCGTGTTTTCAAAAGCTATGTATGCATTGATACCCTCTTGTGTAGATTCGTGGAGCTTTATGAGGCGGCGATGAAAGATTTAGTGGAAAAATAGAAGAAAATGAATTTTGAATAAGTGGATCAACCTCTTCCAGTGGACAAGACCATACTTGTTGAGTATGTGTTCCACAGCAAGTAGACAAATGTAAAATTCAAAGAGGTAAAGGATGAGGCACTGGGATTAAAGCATACAAATATCACGAAGACCGGAACAATTGGTCCGATTTCCTTTTTCAATGTCGTTGAGAAGATTTCAACACCGAAACTGAGGAAAAGATGGAAGCATTACAATATTACAATCGACAAAATAAAATGTGATTTCTCATGCTCTTGTAAGTTGTTTGAATTTAGAGGTATATTGTGTAAGCACCTTATTCGTGTGATTGAGCTTGAGGATATAGAATTTATCCCCGAGAAAGATATACTTAGTCGATGGAGGAAGGATTTGGTGAGACAGTATGAGGACATACATGTTTCATACTATGACCCAGTTGAATCAAGACGAGTCCAAAATTTGAGGGAATTATCTCTACGGCATAAATATTTGACCACTTTAGCCATGCATAGCGACGAAAATTTCACAATGTACGAGGAAGCAACGGATGAATTTGAATAGCGTTAGAGGATTCAATGGGAATAGAACAGAATACTGATGGGGCACATGGATGGTGGGATTAATCAACGCGCAAAGTGTATGGGCGTCGTAGGCTACGTCAAAAGGTAAACAACGAAAGACACCTAAGAAGATTGTACAACCAGTAGAAAATGGCACAAAGGACCCTGTCGACAAAAGATATACTGTTAGGGGCAGCAAAACCAGAAATCCCAACCAATCAGAGAAGAATGCAAAGTCGAAGAAAAAATATAAAGAAACACCAAAAGAAATTGCCACGAAGGAGGTAACCTCTTGATTTATGTTGCAGATTATTATGGTAACAACAATGTATTAAGTATTAGCTCGATTGGTAAATTTGCAATTGTGTTGTATCTTAAAAAAAAAGTGTAATTTTGACGTTCATATTAAGTTCAATAATGTTTGTTTATCTGTTGTGTTTGAATAAGTGAAGAAAATTGTAAGAAACACGTTTGGTTCAATGGGCAGAAGGTGGCAAGAACAACATCGTAACCATGATGATCCTAGTGGTAGCAATAATGTCCATGCGGGTCTACATAAAGTTTCCAATGCATCCAGGTTTATGAAAGAGAACGTTACTGGTCCGCCATGGCGCTTTGCCAACGAAGAAGAACAATCGACATATAGTCCTAGTTCTTCAATTCCTATAAACCCAAACCCATATTGGTTACGTAGTATTCAGTAATTGTTGATCTCATAAGTATTACTTATCAGAGTTGATTTGTAAACTTGTCTACCTTTGCATTTGAACTAACAACTTTAGGATTTATTTTTTGTTATATATTAAATCTTTGTAACAATAAAAATATATGTATATGCAAGGTTTTTAAAATTGCGATTTTAACTTGAATTGGAAAGGGGAATGGGGTTAGACTCTATACTAATTTTAATCTTTGACCATTGTATATAAGTTTCAATTATCTAAACCAAAAATCATCTCTAACTTTTTCACCATCATCATCATAGGCTCGTAGCATACTAATTACCATCATTTATAATTGAACATTTGGAAATAAATGAGAATATTCTAGTCTATTATATTATATAAATGACAAAAAATGAATAATTTTTAAGTAAAACATATTATATATAAAATTATCAATAAATGACAAAAAAAAAATTATAAGTAAAACAAAGGATTTCTAGTTTTGTAAATTCTCTAGTAAAAGGTTACATTTAAGGGATAACCAGATCCTATATCAATAAAAAAATATTATAATAGAAGCTAACAGGTTGAAACGATTATAGGTTGTACATTGTTTAGTAACAAGGCATGTTTAAATGGTAACCATAACTCATTGTAAAAAGAAGGAAATTTCAATATGTTATTTATCTAGTAACACTGTATGTATACATAGTAACCTACACCTATATTATAGTTTGCAGATAACGATAGTGTTTGGATAGTAATTAATGCATCCAATAGATATCACGGTCGAATATCCCATCCAATTGGTTACAACTGCAAACATGAAAGCGCGTATCTGGCTCCTATGTCAAGAGTTTGAATCACATGCTTCCTATTAACTCCAGATTTTTACCCCCCACCCTTTTTTTTGATTTGGCAATAAACAAAGTATTTAAACTATTTAGTATTATAATTAAAATGTTATAAAACTTTTTCTTAAATTGCATTTATATTTGTTAATTTTGACAAAATGTTGTATTTATTAGTAACAGATTAGAAAAATTTTATTCCATATTTTTATCAAAAATATAAATGAAACAAGATATTTGTATTAATGAAGATAATAACATTAAATAAAAATATTATCAAATATTTATATTAAAGATAAGAATTTTAGTAATACAAATAATAATTATACAGTTATGAATAATACCAATGTATAGATAATCAAGTATATTAGTAGCAACATAAGGTTCATGGGATTTTCAGTTAAGATAACGCGACATTGCTTTTTTATTTTTGTATTTTGCACTACTAGCACATTATTCTCTTTATATTTTGGAGTGAAATATCTTAATGTAATGTCTATTCTACATATAAAAATCAAAACAAGAAAAAAATATATATATATTAAAAAAACAAGTAAAGTAGTAGCAAAACAAGTTAAAGTGACTTTAAGTTCATATATGTAATAGTAAAGGAATGTGTTTAATCGGTAATCAGAAAATATATTATATTCTGCAAATAACTGATGTTTGTACGATAATGGCAATGGCAATGACATTTTTGAAGTATTACAATGTTTCATGAGATACCACAATGTTTCACGAAAGTAACTATCTATTATAATTTATAAATACCTATGACCTTTTGTGTAAATGATAAGAGAAATTCTGATTTTTCTATCTATTGTTTTCTCTTTTTGTTAGACTGACAAATTCGTAACTACGATAATTCTGATTTTCTTATTTTGCCATTGTTATAACCCATTTTTCTAACAGCTAAAACTCACTTTTCGTAATCAATCTCTCGCTTCTTCCCCACACCACAACCATGGAACCATCGTGCAAGGTATGTAAAGGATGTATATTTAGATGATTAGAATTAAGACAATGCTATTTATTTTTCTCGTTTCTCGAAATATTTTTCCCCAAATAATTAGTTATTTTTCACTATTCGTATTTTTTGTAGGAAAGTACATGTAAGTGCAAAAGATGCGGTCTAGGGGAATCCTCAAAAATTAAACGTGTTGTTAAGCCAAGAAACGAAATTCTTGCTTGTGATTGTCGACAAAGGGTGATATATGAAAGAAATAAAACCAATCGGGACAAAAAAAAATACCGAACGGTAGGTATTTACAATTGTGCAATTGGCATTTTATGGACACCAATCAAGGCCCGGAATTAATCATTGCCAGTAACGAGAGTCTTATTTCTCGGATATGGGCTAAATTGTTGGACAAAGACCTTGGAAGGTGCATGCTCGCATGTTGAGAATGGGGTAGAGGAATACCTATTTAGGGGTATGCCATGAACTGGAACTTTTGGAGGCCTTTCCACATGGTGGAGAGCTTGTGGAATTTCAAGACGCCTTCTCCAATGTTCAATGATCAAGAATCCGAAGAGAGTGATGGCAACAATGATTAGTGCTGTTGTAGTTTTTTCGATATTTTTAATTTTTATTTTTTATTACTAGCACTTTATTATTATTACTTTTTAGTACCATATTCATGGAATTAATATTTTGTTATGTGTAGTACTAGCACTTTAGTATAATTAGTAATTATTCACAATTCGTCATTTTGGAGTCTTTTTTTATTATTTGCACTTTAATCTAATTAGTAATTTATCCCAATTCGTATTTCCTTCTGCATAACGCGGTAATTATTCTCGAGTTTGAATCACATGATTGCTATTAGCTCCACAATTCCCCCAACCCTTTTTGTTATGTTTTTTGTAGTAGCACTTTAGTACATGTTTACAACAAGCTTAATAATTTGGTGCCTTATATTAATAATAAACAATAAACAAAATATTGAAAATATTATATATATATATAATCAAGTATATTAGTAGAAAGTTAGCAACAAAAGGTTCGTGGTATTTTAAGTAATGTATATTTTGTAGTAACAAGATAAGTTTCACTGGTAATACAAACCTAATATTTAATAATCATAATAGCATATCAATTTGATGATTTGTTTACTAACTTTGAAGAGTTAATTAGTAACTGAAATCTATATTATAGTTTGCATTTAATGGGGCTGTTAAAGATAAGTAAATATTGTATCCACTAGTTAGCACGACTGAATATCCCATCCACTTGGTCACAACTGCATACTTAAAAACGCGTCTTTGGCTACTTGGTCTTGAGTTCAAATCCAATTCTTGTTATAAGCTCTCCTCGTTTCGCCTACCTTTTTTTTATAATTTTATTTTCGTAATATCATTTTAGTATTTGTTTATGACAAGATTATTAATTTGGTGCCTTATAGTAATAATGAACAATAAACAAAGTGAATGTAATATATATATCCAAACAGGTTGAAACGGTTTTAAGAGTTCTAAATTGTTTAGTAACCATATCAATTTAATTTGTTATCAGAACCTATATTACATTTTGAATGTCTTCTTTACAAACGAACCAGGGGGACTGAAAATGGAGTGTATTAATTTGAAGGGACTGAAAATGGAGTACAGACGAAATATGAAGCTGAATAAAAATTCGAGTATGGAGTGTGTTAGCACAATTGGTTTTTTTTTTAAAAAAATTGCTAGATATACAAAGCCAAAAATTTCAAGAGACAAAGAATTGAAATTTATTCGTTTCACAGAGATGTAAATTACGGAGGCATAAATTTACAACAAAAAAGAAATTCAAGCATGTAAATTAAACTAATACTGAAGTAAAATTAGAGTATGTAAATTAATTACTCATGCCACTCTCCAGTTTTAGCGCATTTTGTTAACAAAAAAAAATTAAAACTTCACCGGAAAACTTCACTCCATAAATGGCTTCCAGGTTCTGGTTGTCTTCTCCGGCCATTTATCACATAGCATTGAACAAGCTTCTTGGGTGCAAGAGCCAATTGAAATTGAGGAGGAAATAGGTAGTAAAGAGCATTAAATGCTCTTGGGCGCCAAGGAGATTGTCTCGCCAAGGAGGAACTTGGGGCTCCAAGTTACCAAAATCCCCACCCCCCCTTTTTCCCTCTTTTTTTTGGTAGCAATGATGTGGCAGCTTCCCATAGGATGTGTATGTCTACCCTACATACACTAAGGGGGCGCCTGGGACATCAGTAATGAATAGGGGAGTAAAAGATAAGGAGGGAACAATTACTTAGGGAATGATTAAAGGGGTAGCTTTTTCAAGGGGAAACAATACATGAGTTTGGCAACTGCTCGCCATGTTGTTTATGGAGTAACACTTTCCAGCATTTGTGTACGCCATATTGTAGCCGCAAATATTTATAAGCCAACTTTTAGAATTAAGCATAAATTATAAGCAGAATTTCATCATTTGAGAAGAAACCCACTTTCATTACATAATTCCATGGCTGAAATCATTATCGATTTGTGATCATGAGCTAATTTCCCTTACATCATCATACAATTAATTAACTAACCGAAAACATGTCAATAACAATATTATAAACTTACATCATCTGCTACAAACTTCCATTTTCAGTTTCATTGCACAGATTGAACAAAACTTCATCATTAAAACCAAAAAAAAACATAATCTAATGAAAGAGATGATAATTAGGGAGTTCACCAGTAAAAATTCACTCAAAAAAGGGCGATTTAATTAATTTCTATCAACTTAATATCTGAAATAATCACAAAGAAGATGTGATTTGATAATCCGATCGAAATCTAAGCAAATAATCGAAATCTAAGCAAACAATCGAAACATAAAGATTGAAAAAAAATGAGACAATCAGTAGACAATCACCTGCGTAATGATAATACAGTCGAGTAATAAGTATTAAAAAAATAGAGAAGAGAAGAAGACCACCATCACCTGTGTGTGAATGTTGGCTTAGAGAAGACCAGAAACAAGGAGAGAGAAAGAGTAGGGTAATTGTTACCCTAGGGGGTAGGTGGGTAATACATCCCCCCCATATGGGTGGAAAACTTCACGGGCCTAAACTTTTAACCCAGATCCAAACTTAAGTTTTGGTCCATAATTTTTACTCCAATAAATATTCTGGGCTTTTACCCCCATACCAGGCGAGCCCTAAGTGTATGTGTATCACCTCTCAATTAACTATTACTCCCTCCGTCCCATATTAGTTGCAAAACTTTTCATTTATTAATTGCAACACTACTATTTTAGGCATGGACCCACAAATATTTTATTATATATCACCCAACTAATATAAACCACTCATTCATTGATTTATGTGAAAAACATTAATATATTACTCCTCTACTCTATTAATTTCCTAAAAGTACATCACTTTCTATCACATCAACTTTTACAATAAATTAATATAACTTACACCCTACTATTAACTTCCTAAAACTATGTGCACATGCTATTGTTGCGATTAATAGGGGACGGAAGGAGTATTTAGGAACGGATTTAATACTTCCTCCATTTTTTATTATACCCAAAGCCCTTGACTTGTTTGCTAACGCACAAGTTCAAACGATAATATCTACAATAGTGTATACGTAAAAAATATATTAAAAAGTTGATATAGGGAAACCACATCCGGAGACAAATCTATCAAGATCCCACTTGACTATATATTTCCCAACGTATAAAAAATATAAAAAGGTCAAATTGAAGAAGGTGAATTGTGTCAAAAGTTTATATGGTATAACAAAAAACATAGGCAAGTCTTTTATCTCAATTTATAATTCAATTTTTCATAATCTATACTGAGGCTATGTTATATGTAGTCGTACCAAGCTAAGGTGGTCTAGTGGAAAGGATATAGGCTTCCAACATTGCGGTTGAAAGTTCAATCCCCATTAGGGACGCTTTGAGTGTAGGAATTCCCCTTTAAATTTTCCCTACTATCAAATGCTTGGCAGTTTTTCTGGGCCTGGTGGAACCGTGCGGCACAGTTCCAGCCGGATACGACAAATTCTTCTTACTATCCTTATTAAAAAAAGGCTATATACCGTCCTACGCGTTATGCGTAAAAATTAAATCTTTTTCTAATATGGTATCAAGCTGGAAATCTATATATATATTAAAAAGCGTAAGTAAGGATTGCAATCCGACACGTGTCACCATCCATCTTTGAATGACACTCTATCCACTTCATTCTCATATATTTAAAAAATGTCAACATGAAGCTTTGAACCCATGACCTTGCGTATGCAATAAGGAGTTTCAATCACTACTCCAACATTTTATTAGTGCTTCTTTTATGAAAATCAATAATAATGTATGAATAGAAACCAAGAGTTAAGTTGTAAATTTTTAAAAGGAAAAGTTGTTTTAAAACTGTTTTTGATAATTCTTTACACTACACGACATCAATTATTTTAACTATTATTAATTTTAATGTACAAGAAACCTGGAGTATCGTCGGGG
Organism: Patellifolia procumbens; assembly: GCA_947645195.1. Taxonomy (NCBI): domain Eukaryota; kingdom Viridiplantae; phylum Streptophyta; class Magnoliopsida; order Caryophyllales; family Amaranthaceae; genus Patellifolia; species Patellifolia procumbens. The sequence goes on along the minus strand of CANSGD010000616.1, from coordinate 201,602 downwards.
TTTAAATACTAGTTTATATTAAAATCACGCGACAATCAATGTTATTAATGCTTATTTATCTATCAATATTTCACTTTTAGTCTCTTATATATAGCCCTAAGAGCTACATACATTACTCCTTGATAAAGTGTCAGTCAAACAGTTGCACTAATATGGAACGAACGAAGTACTACTTCACAAAGATTGTTACATTTGTATTTATCATGGATTAATATCTCTAATTTGTATTTGTAAAGATTATAAAATTTTTGATGAGTATATCTGGTGGTAGATGGCCTATCCATGCGTGCTAGCCGCTTATGGATAAATGATGGTAAAATCTAAATGTTTTTTTTTTTGAGTTAGGACTATAAGGTTTTAGCCTAATATCTTATTGAGTGATGACTTAACTTTAAGTGTAGGAAAAGTTTAAAAGGGTGAACTTAAAAGTTAAAACCTTATACTTTCTAATTAAAATTGCACACGGTCTATTCATATGTCATTGTAAAAGTGAATACATGCTTAAGCAAAAAGGCAGCAATCTCGTTAATTACATCTTCTTACTCTGGCACATCTGGAAAGAACGGAAAGCAACCATCTTCCAAGGCACTTCTTTCAATGAATACAAAGTTAGCCACCTGGCTAGATTCCACCAACACGAATGGAAATGTAGAACAGCTCTGGACACTAAACTGTCCCGGTTCTCCCCGCAAGGGGATCCCCCCACTCCCTCTTCCCTTCACAACAACCCTACTCAACACAACATCCAGGTCAGCTGGATCCCACCCCCAGAGGGGTCCATCAAACTCAACTTCGACGGCTCCGTCAATTCAAACTCTGCAGCAGCTGGCTACGTCATCCGCGACAACCAAGCTAACCTCCAAGCAGCGTAGGCTTTCAACCTCGGCAAAACTAACATCATGGTAGCAGAAGCAACGACACTCCACAAAGGCCTCCAACATCTGGTCAGCCTCTCCCCCAACTCAGTCATCATCGAAGGCGACAATCTACTTGTTATCAACGCACTAAGAAACATTTGGCCAGCCCCCTGGCAGATAGCCCACATCATCAAAGACTCACAACAACTCATCAACAATTTTCAGCATTGCGATATCCAACATGTCTTCAGGGAAGGAAACAGAGCGGCAGATTGGGTGGCGAACGTAAGCCACCTAATTCTAGACTCTCATAACATTACTGTAGATCCTGTATCTAGTTTTCATCCTATTCTCTTGTCTGATGCGTCAGGAGAAGCCCTCGTGCGGAGGGGCTCCTGACGTTCTCTATCCCACACTTTATCTTATCAAAAAAAAAAAAAAAAGTATATATTCAAATGAATCCAATAAAACTCACATGACAGGATATGTTTCTTTCGAAAATAACCCAAAATACATTTAAGTTGAGATAGATTGATATTTAATGAGATTATTCATCACACTCTCGGGTGTACACATAAACTGGTAGACCCCAAGGCTACTGTTTTACTTAGCACTCATTTGAATTGAACGTTTTAAAATAGAATGAGTCTACGGTACATTTCATGTACCTCTATGTACCACTATATTTTTTTATTATTAATAAAATTACCCCAACCTTTATTAGATATTTTAATATTCATATTTTTATAACTAAACGATAAATCACTGTCTCTTTACACCTCCAATTCACTCATCAATTTGTTCAAGAACTGCTCCAGTTCATATTCCTTCACCATCAATATCTGGTCTTACTCTTGGTTTAATGTCTCTCGGCCTTGTTGAACTCAAACTTCTGGAGTGGCACTTCTACTGAGAAGAAACAAGCACATTTTTTTTCTCAACGTACTCCAACACAGTTCAAAACTCGCCAAATGCTCATCAATGGCGGAACTCAGCAATCACCTCCACCACCCATTGACGATGAATCCAGCATTCGGACAACTTTAATTGCATCTCTCTGATTTCGGAACAATGTTGTTCCATTTCAACTAAATTACTTTTTCCGTTTCTTTTTAATTGCAACAAAATCAAGTGGGTGGACACCTAGGCAAAATTTTGGTGTGAGTATGAAAGGGATGGAGAGAGAAAGTGGGGCATGTGATAATGAGAGAGATAGAGAGAAATGACTTGTAAAAAAAGAAAGAAAACATTTGTTGCAATTAATTTGATATTTTCATTTTTGGCAAATGTTGCAATTAAAAAGAAACGGAGGAAGTATATGGATTAAGAAACTGGGAATCCCGTGTGTGGACAGATAGAAGAAACAAAGAATGAGAGAGAAATATATTTAGGGTTTTATGGATGTAAAATCAAATCCTATAAAGAAAGGGAATTCGATTGATTTCAAATCCAAACAAATTGAGAGTTTAATATTAGAAAGCTAGTTGCTTGAGCCTTGAAGGAGAAGAAGATGAATTGAGAGAGTTTTGTTTTTGTGTGTTCTTTCTGTTAAGTATTTTAATATCAAATTAGGCCATGTTCTCGTCAACTTATTTTAATAAGTTCAGTTCAATAAAAATAAGTTCAGTTCAATAAAAATAAGTTTAGTTCAGCAAAAATCAGTAGTGCAAAGAAGGAAAAATAACATGAGTCAGTAAAAATAAATTCAGTTCAATAGTAATAAGTTCGGTTCAGTACCAATAAGTTCAGTTCAGTAAAAATAAGTTCAGTTCAGCAAAATTACGTTGACGAGAACAGGGCCTAAGTTCACCTTAAAATAATAATATTCAGTAAAAATAAGTTCAGTTCAGTAAAAATAAGTTCAGTTCACCAAAAATAAGTTCAGTTTAGTAAAAATAAGTTTAGTTCAGTAAAAATCAGTAGTGTAAAGAAGAAAAAACAACATGAATCAGTAAAAATAAGTTCAGTTCAACAAAAATAAGTTCAGTTAAGTAAAAATAAGTCAAGTTCAGTAAAAATGTAATACCCCGAATTTTCAAAGCTTATTTTATTATTTATTAAGCTTTAATATTATTTTTCAATTAAATTTATTTACTGATAATTCAACTTTATTTGATAATATGTTTATTAAAAATGATTTCGTTTAGTTTTTGAATTATTTAACGATTTTATTTAAAAATGTTATTTAAAAATGTTATTTAGTTTTGAATTATTTAGTGATTCTATTTAAACGATTTAATTGAAATATATTCTTTTTACAAACTAATTATTCATTTTATTATTTCTAATTAATTCCATTATTATTGAAATATTTACTTGGTTGTGGGCATTCTTATTCAAACCATTGTCCATCCACATTGACAAAAACCCATTGAGAGCCCAAACCAAACAAATACCAAAGTCCAAGTACCTTAGTCCAAAAATAAAATAAAAGAAAAATAAAATCACCAAAATCAAAAAAAAAAGAATTCTGATTCATCTCCATCTTCAACCTTCCTCCCTTATGTGACTACAAAACATCCAAGAGCAAAAATCCAAACACTCCATCACTCTTGTCAGATTTTATCAACACTCAAGCAAAAACTCAGGAAAATTTGAGCAAAGTAGTCAAAGAAATATCAGAAATTCAAATGTCAAAGATCTTCACCATTAATGGAGCTTGACTCCAAGCTCAAAAATCTGACCCAATTCCTCTATAAATACTGAGCTACACCCATTCAATTACTCAAGCAAACCACACTTTCAAGGTTTGCTTCACTCTCCTCTCTTTAATTTCTGATTTTAATAGAAGAAAATGTTACAAATTTCTGCTTCTCTAACTCGCCGGAAGCGGCCTTCGCACACCATCACTGAACCGCCTTCACCCACCGAACACCACCACCACCGCCGATCACCAAGAACCGCCAGCCAACGTCCACCACCGCAGCCACCACCCTTCGCAGCTAACCATCACCCAACCCTCCCTCCTCCTTCGCCCAAAACGCAGCCAAGCGCAGCCCTGAACTCGCCCCGCCCAGACCACCGCGGCCCTCGCCAGCGTTCGCCTGAGCCTCAGCCGTGAACCACCAGCGAGCCACCTCCCTTCTTCCTTCTCCTCCCCTGCTCCTCCTTCTCCCTTCGCTCCCCCCCCCTCTGTTTTCCCCTGTTACTCCCTTCCCTCTTTTCTTTCTCTGGTTGCTAATTCTGATTCTTTGAATCAGTTCCCTTTCCCCCCTTTTTTTAGTTTAATTAAAAATCTAACCCAAATCCTTTTATGTTATTTAGATAGCAAAATCATTAAAACCTATTCCTTTCCTTAAAACAATTTCATAAATAAATTGAAACCATAAACTTTGATTTATAGAACTCCTTTGAAATAATTAATCAACTTTATTTAAGTTATTTGAATGATTTAAGTTCTTTATTTTATTTATATATAAAAAGGGGTTTTATTTATGATATTATTAATGCTATTATCATTGATACTAAGTTAATAAAGTTAATCTTTTAATACCTAAATGTATTTTCTTAAGAAATTTTTATTAAAATGTTAAACTTCGAGTTATCGATTCCCGTTTTGAATAATTAAGAATTTTCTAAAGTTATTCGAGTTTATTTAAGTTCGTTATTTTATAAATAAAAAAGGGGTTATTTAGGTAACTAATTTTTAGATCCCGTTTAATTGTAGATTCCGATCTAGTAGAAGAAGATTATCAAGAGTGCGATCAACTTGTGGCTTAACTTCGGGCACGCTTCAAGAGGTAATTACCAATGTTCATCCACAAGTAGATTCCGTATAAATAAAATGATTTAAGCTTGAGATTATGTGAATTAATCATGTTATGTGATAATGAAGTTAATATGTGGATATTGATTATGGATTAGTTATGGGTTATGATTATAAAATTTAAGTATGAATTATGAGTAACAAAATGGATACAAGTGTGGATTTTGATTCCGAACCATGAATATGGAAGTTGGACTATGGACTATGACAATGATTATTATAGCATTGTTAACATCGTAATTAAACTCGATAACGATTGAATCTTTTATCCTTATTCTCGATATAGGTTTTATGTATTATTATTAATATTAATATTAATATTATTATTATTATTATCATTGTAATTATTATTATCGTTATTATTTAACATGGTTATTATTATCGTTATTATCAATATGGAAATGATGAATGAAATTGTAATGAAATGTGATAATGGAATGTAACCAAGTGACGGTTATTATTATGAATATGAATAGGCTATCGGTAATAGCCATGTATAAAATAAGTTATGGAATGGAGTAACGGTTTTTACTCTCGGATAAATGAATGATGCATATGTGAACATGTGATATGTGATAACTTGTAATAAATTTATAAAACACTTAAAATGAAATATAGGAAGGAAGTGATGAACAGGTTGCCCTGTATGGGAGGTTCAGCGGCCACCTACATGTTCTTTTGTTACTATGCTGAAACTCGATGTTATTTGTCTTCCTTCTATCTTGATCTGTTCCAAGTTAGAGGGGGTGTGCACACTAGAGACTCTGTTTTATGGCCAATTTGATTTTGTGGGTGGATTTACGTGGTGTATCACCGGCCCACATGTGAGTGGATTTACGTGGTGTATCACCGGCTCACATTAGCAAGTGGAATTACGTGGTGTATCACCGGCTCACATTAGCAAGTGGATGTGGTGTATCACCGGCTTGCTAGCGTTCTCCTTCCCTTTCGTAAATGAATTGGAATATCATATTAATGTGACCTTTTAACTGTATATGTTTATGTGCAATGCTTTTCAACTTGACTTATATATCATTATCAATTATTTTAACTTAAGTACTTTACGGGATGGAGTTGTAATTACTCAGTTTATCTGATTTTTGGGAGCTTGTCTCTCTTGTGTTTTTTCAATGTTCATTTGTTGGTGGGTGATCAAGGGGAAATATGAGAAATCAACTAGAAGTTGTCATTCACCTAGTTTAATATTTTGCTTCCGCTGGAACTCTAAAACTCGTAGTATTTAGTACTTAACGAACAATTTAAATTTGGTTGTAAGGATTAATTAAGTTTGGAATGAATATGTTTTGTGAAACTATTGGGTCAGACTGTCTGACCCAATGTTTATGGTCAGACGGGCTGAGCCCATTTGATATTTTCACGCTCGCACTCGCCGTACCGCAATAAATTCCCGTCCCTCCTTCCTCCTCCTTTCTCACCTCACTCAATCCACATACAGCAAAAACTTTCTTGATTTCACCCTCTAATGGGTCTCCATTGAAACCACCAACTCAATTCATATTGGCATTGCTGCCATTGATTGAGGTCTGAGAAGACCTTATAGAACAAAAGCGTGCACAATGTTTGATGTTATTGGAGAATGGGGAACAAAATTGAAGTGGGGTTTTGGAGAGATCTGGGCATCTGGCTGCTGCAGAGGATGAAACTTTTTAGGTTAGAGTTTAATTTCAACTGAGGCCAGTTAGAGTTGCCATTGATGATGGAATGAAGAAGAAGGAGAAAGTGAGGTGAGTTAGATTTTACTGCCAATTATTTTTGGTTTTGCTTTTAATTTCAACTGAAATAAAAACTCATCCAACTGAAACGAAATAAAAACCAACTGAACAATAAAAGAAGATTATAATCAACTGAAACAATAATATAAGTAACTGAAACAATAAGATAAGTAACTGAAAACAAAGGGCTCATTCGTTATCGTTTTTTGTTTTCAGTTTTCAGTTTTTTTGAAAACTAAAAACCAAAAACACGAAACCAGAAAAAGTGGTTTTCACTTTTTAGTTGTCAGTTTTCAAAATCATCATGTTCCCAATAAATTTGACTATTTTTTTAATTCATTATAAGACATATATCATATGACTTTGAAAATCCAAAAACCATAAAACAGAAAACCACAGTAATACCGAACGGGCCCTAAGTTGTTTTCATTTAGAAATTATCTTGTTTCATTTACTTAAGTTTTGTTTTCAGTTAGACTAAAACACGTAAATGAAACAATAAAATAAGTAACTGAACTTAAAAGACATCCAACTGAAATAAAAAGATCAACTGAACAAAATTTGAAACCAACAGAACAAAATTTGAAACCAACTGAACAAAAATTGACACCAACTGAAACAAAAATGAAACCAACTGAAACAAAAATGATACCAACTGAAAAAAAAATGATACCAACTGAAAGTCGTCCGACCAAATGTTATGGTCGGACGCGTCTAACCCAATACCTTCTCATATGTTTTAGTTACTTAGCCTTGTACTTAATTCCAGGCGGTTGAGTGCGGCGGTAACGCTCCGTCCGAGTCGAACCCTCGTTGATTTCCCCTCAAACAAGTTTTATTAATATAATAAGGGTTCGGTTTGGGCCGGGTGTTACAAAAAATAAGTTCAGTTCAGCAAAAATAAGTTCAATTCAGCAAAAATAAGTTCAATTCAGCAAAAATAAGGTGAACTATGCAAGAACTGAATCGGATAGTGGGGGTTGTTCTCTTCGTCTAATTCTAGCTGAATTGAACTGAACTGAACTTATTGGAATTGAACTGAACCGAATTGAACTTATTGGAGCTGAACTGAACTTGATATTTTTAAATGATAGTTATAAATAATAGTAATAATAATAAATTAATTTCAATAATAATAATTACTGATAATAATAATAATATTAATAATGAGGAATTATTATTATTAGTATTAATTTATTAGTACTTGATGATGATATACTAACAATAATGTCTAAGAAGTAAATTAATATTATCATAATAATAATAATTAAATAATTATAATAATTATTAGCTTAAAACATGGGTTGATGTGTGCTTCTAACCAAACCACAATAAAATAAAACAATATCTATAAACCAAACTCACCACAAACCACCAAAGTATCTTTAATATTCAATGTAACGACGATTTTGTACTTTAATTAGTATTTCAGTATTATTAGCAACTTTGTAATTTTTTAATATATTGTAGATTTGTGTAGCTTCTTTGTATGATGTAATAATGAGTATCTAGTCGGTCAAATAAAATAACAATTGCAAATTAGAATACTCGTATTGATATAAAATTTGGTTAAATTGTGCATCAATCCAAACCATGCTCAGCCATTAATAGTACTCCCTCCGTAACACAATAGTTGCATCAATTGAAGTAGGGGGAATTCCTAGGCATAATATGTTAAGTATGGATAAGTGGGTTGATTGATAAAAGTATGAGAGAGAAATTACATGGGTTAAAGAGATAAAAGGAGGGAAAGAAAGAAAACAACAAAAAAGAGTACAAAAGTGGGTGGAGACCAAAAAACACATCACCATTTCATGTGTCAAATTTACCAAAATAAGAAAAATGGAAAATTGTTGCAAGTAATATGTTACACCCATTTTAGAAAATTGTTGCAACTATTATGTTACGGAGAGAATAATAATAATAATAATGAGTAAAGATATGATAACAAAAAATATAAAAATAAAAAAATAATTATTAAAATATTAATAATAATAAAATATTAATGATAACAGGCCCGTAGTACATAACCGTACACAACGTTTACTCTAAAATTTTTGTTTAAAATAAGCAAAAAGACAGACGTTAAAATAAGCAATTCGCGCAATGCAATCTTTGTGAAACAATAAAAAAATATCTGTTTCATAATTCTCATTTTCCCACACATTCCACTAGAATTCAAAGTCATAGTGACGAGAGACAGATAATGCATGTTCTGATTACAAATCGGCTGCTAATCTGCTACTCGATATAAGTGGATTAATCGTTGTCAAGGCTTAAATCAAAACAACACAGATTTGAAAAAAAGAGTCATTATTTAGACAATTTAATAACCAAAGCAAGTGGGAGCATGTTGGCATTTTAAATTAATTTGTGTTTTTGTCGTTCTTTCTTTATTTAAATCATCGTTTCCAGATATAGTCCATAGTTGTACCTTTTTGCCTTTATGACTACGTAATATAATATGGGTTATTTTCCAGTCCTCAATTATTTTCCGTCAACAACAAAAACGAAGTATAGAAAACACGGATTGGGGTATTTGGGTGAAAGGAAGCCGCCATGAAGCACGTAGTATTACAAGTTGCACTTCTACAGTTTTACAAGTTGCACTACTTGTTGTACAGTTTGAATGGTTTTCTGAAGTTCCCTTCCTCTAGGCTTTGCCCCCCCATTGCTCACCATTCCGATTTTCTACCTCCTATTCTGGTGTGGTATGTATGTATGCGATTCTACTAATATAATTTCTCTCTTTATATTGCATTTTGGCACTTTTACTTATATGAGCTTGTCAGAGCCTATGTTTATTTATCCTAAAAATGAAGTTGCGTCGTCTTATTTTTGGATCGTATCATGGTGGTCGATTTTTATACTCTATGTTTGTGGTGTTTACTTGTTTTCGGATGAACAAGTCTTTCCAATAGGCTAGCTTTAGTTGGGTTGAGCCAAGTTTACCATTTTATTATCTCAATTGGATTATATTGGTTTTCCGTTTATATTAATTGCAATACTTCCTTCAATAGAATATTTTAATTCAATTCAACATTAATTTGTTTGTAAAAGGTTCTCTTTATCTATTTTCTCATTATATGGTCCCTATTTATTTTCCTCACTTATGGACTCCATAAAATAAAACTAGTTTTCCTTGTCATGTTGCAATTAACATGGAACTGAAAAGGTAGCTATATTTTCGATTCACTTGTGGGATTCAGCCACTGTCCAGTCTCATGTGATCAGAAAATAAGAAAGTGTGACATATAAATTGAAATATCCAAAAAAAATTGTGGCATCTGAATTAAAATATCCAACTAATATTTAGAGAAGAGAGCGATAGAGAAAAAAAATTGAGGTCTCATGTGATAAGAGAGATGGAGATAATAAATTGCGCCAAAAAGAAAGTGTGGCATCTAAATTGAAATATCCGGAAAAAAAAAGAGTGTGCCATCTAAAACAACGGAGGAAGTATAGAGATCGGGTTTGAATATTTCTTGATAGGAGCTTGAGAGAGGTTGTGATAATAATACTTCATGTTGATATTATTGATTTAGTTTTACAAGTCCTGCATCTATTATGCTTGCTTTTAAGATGAATATAACACTCATAGGTTTAGGATGAGATGAGACACTAAGCTGTGATCAGAATCTGGTGGCAAAGTACTTCATGACATTAATTAAGGATTTCCCTTGCTATAATATGCAAAAAATTATATTTTCTTTCCAAAGTATTCTATATATTCTTATTCTTTCTGTTTGTTGGGGTTCAATTAACAGGAGTATATTAAGCTAATGACTTCTGTACATGTGCTGTTTCTTCTATGCTGCTACTTTACTACCTCTGGCTTAGCCATAGACATCATCACATCATCCAATTTCCTACAAGATCCTGATTCTATAGTGTCAAACAATGGCGACTTTAAGTTAGGTTTCTTTAGCCCCTCGAATAGCACCAACCGATATGTTGGGATTTGGTTTAATAAGGTATCCACAAATGATGTTTTCTGGGTAGCAAACCGGAATAACCCACTTAATGATTCCTCCGGTATAATGAGTATATCTGCTAATGGAAATCTGCAAGTATTGAACAGGAGAAATGACATCCTTTGGTCATCAAATATGTCCATCTCCACAACTAATACCTCTTTATCAGCACAGCTTCTAGATTCTGGGAACCTTGTTCTGTTAGCATTCAACTCTATCAATGTGTCGAATGCCAGCGGCACTATTGTATGGCAAAGTTTTGATCACCCTACTGATTCTCTCATGCCAAACACAAAGTTAACTATTACCAATTCTAATATGGAACATGCTTTACAACCTTGGAAGAGCCTTACTGATCCGTCATTTGGGAGATTCTCTGTAGGAACTGACTCTTTTACTCACCCGCAAGTAGTTATTTGGGATGGTGATCGCCCACATTGGCGTAGTGGTCCTTGGAATGGTAATATATTTCTAGGATTGTTGTATACTGATGAAGCTAGAAACTATGCAAACACTTACATTCGCCAAAATGATAGAGACGGGACAGTTGACTTTGTGTATACTGGTGCAAGTACTCTGGCCTTTTCACACTATGCTTTCAGCTACGATGGAACGATAAGTGAGAAATGGTGGGATGGGGAGAAATGGCAGTTTGTTTGGCGGGCCCCAGAAACAGAATGTGATTTCTATGGTAAATGCGGAACATTTGGAACCTGCAATCCATTAAAGTCTCCTCTCTGTAAATGTTTGAAAGGGTTCACGCCAAACAATCCAGAGGAATGGAGGAATGGAAACTGGTCTAGTGGGTGTGTTCGGAGGGCATCATTGAAATGTGGCATTGAAGGTAGTAAAGAAGATGGGTTTTTAACATTAGGGAATGTTAAAGTACCAGACCACACAGAGTGGTCAGTGGGACTAAATCAGGTTGATTGCAGAAGCCAATGCTTAAATAATTGTTCTTGTTTAGCTTATGCTTATGATGCCGGTGCTGGCTGTATGTACTGGAGTAAAGACTTGATCGATATTCAAGAATTTACAAGTGGTGGGTTGGATCTTTATCTTCGTCTTCCTCATTCAGAGCTAGGTAAAGAGCCCACCTACATCTTCCTCATCCTTCCTTTGCCTTCAAAGTCATATGAACTTGCCATAGATTTACCATACATCAAAAAGACCATGAATTTCTATGAACTTTCTCTAGGAGGTTACACGAGTAATTCTTCTACTGTCATACAGGTTCTAGTAGCAGACGAAAGGTTGTTATTATAGTGACAGCGATCATTGGCATTATTGTAGTTGCTGCTTCGATATACTTTCTATGAAAAATCGTGACTCGAAAAAATGGTAAGTGCAGATATTCTCTTCTATCATATGCGTGTGGTTTTCCTGACTTGGCATTTAAGAGAATAAAGGGGAGTCTTATGTGACATATCTTGCAGAGTTATCGTTACTGCATCAAGAGCATTCATGATTAAGAAACATTAGTATTCACTGTGTTGCAAATTTGAACAATGGTTATGGAGACTTACTTGTTCTTTTATAACATGTTTTTTTTCCCTAGTGTAATCTACCTTGGTAACAATCTGTAGGAAATGTAATTGGTTTTACAGATTCTAATTAACAAATATGTCTTCTTAATTCTGGTTTTATGGGCCATCATTGGATTATATAGTTCAAAAGAAGAAAGAAGGACTGGAAAATTTGGAGGATGATGACAATGAACACGAAATTAAATTCGAAGAGTTACCATTGTTTGAATTCAAAAGGCTTGCAAATGCAACAGATGACTTCCAAGATAGTAACAAACTTGGACAAGGTGGTTTTGGTCCAGTCTACAAGGTAAAATAGTGGTTGTTGTAGAAGATTGAGTTTTACTTAATCGGTATAGTCAATCGGTATTTATTATCCTAATGCTTAATTCTAGGGGATATTGGAAGATGGAACACAAATAGCAGTGAAGAGACTTTCTGCTGCTTCTGGACAAGGCTTAGAAGAGTTCATGAATGAAGTAGTGGTTATCTCTAAACTTCAGCACAGGAATCTCGTAAAACTTCTAGGTTGCTGTGTGCAAAATAAGGAAAAAATGCTGATATACGAGTACATGCCTAATAAGAGCTTGGACTTCTTTCTATTTGGTATGTGCCTTTTCTTTGCAGGAATATCAATTTCCTAAATTCTACACCATGTTTCGCATGTCTCTTGTAATATAATTAATCTTGTCAAAAAATTCAGATCCTGTCAAACGAGAGCTTCTGAATTGGGAGAAACGTTTCACCATCATTGAAGGCATAAGTAGAGGCCTCGTATATCTTCATAGAGACTCTCGATTAAGGATTATTCACAGAGATCTTAAAGCAAGCAACATTTTGTTGGATGAAGACCTTATCCCGAAAATTTCAGACTTCGGGATGGCACGTATCTTCAATAATAAGCAGGATCAAGATAACACTCGAAGGGTTGTTGGAACATAGTAAGTGTTTCAAAATCCATTCTTCTGTATTTTGCTAATAACATAGTTTCTTGGAGCCTTTCACTGAAAAACACCCGAAAGTTTTGGGTCTTACTTTCCCATTTTTTGCAAGGGTATCACTAAGAATTTGCCGCGCCCCCCCCCCCCCACACACACACACCCCAACTTGAGGGCGTTTTTCTGTTAAAGAAACGTAACTTCTCTTTGCTTTCTATTGTTTGTAAATGTTTAAAAGTGTTTGTGTTTCCAAAATGCAGTGGATACATGTCTCCTGAGTATGCAATGGAAGGTCAGTTCTCTGAAAAGTCTGATGTGTACAGCTTCGGTGTCCTGTTGCTCGAGATTTTGACTGGAAAAAAGAATAACAGCTTTTGGTTGGATGAGCAGTCACTAACCCTTCTAGGATATGTGAGTCTTAAGCCAATTAATTTCATGAGATTCAGGCCTAAACTCCAGGTTTCTGATAGTTGTTCTAATGATTCTTAGGTATGGAAGTTATGGAATGAGGATGACATTGCTTCTCTGATAGATCCATTAATTGCTGATCCAGCCTTTTGTCCGGAAATTTTGCGCTGTATCCATGTGGGACTATTATGTGTACAAGAGTTTCCAGGAGATAGGCCCAACACTTCTACAGTTTTGTCAATGATAGTTAGTGAAATTGTAGATCTTCCCTGTCCTAAGCAACCTGGCTTTACGAGAAGGCTGGTTTCTTCTGACACTGGATCCTCCCAATTATGCGGACAACAGAGTTCATATACAAGTAATAATATCTCGATAACTCATCTGACTGGTCGATAATTATCTTTATCGGTATTCTAATTGTGTGATTGTAGTACCATGTAAATTGTAGGATCGGATTCTACTTTCTAATACAAAACAAAGTATATCGAATGGAAAACAGAAAGTATGAGAATATCATTTCACCTTGCAGGAGTGGTAAACATCATGTAACGCAATCTTGCATATAGTTAAATGACTGATACTACTGTCGTCCCTTTACACTCAACCTTAAAAATAAGTATAGCTACATAACTTATTACTAATATGATTGTACATTATACACTAGCAATGTAAAATTGCAATAGTATCGATGTTCATCGAGCAGTCAGATGTGTTATTGACACATAATTCACAGAAAAATTATGTTGCAATTCGTAAGAATCAGTACCCGTTGCTGTCAGCCGTTTAATGAATCCAGGTTCTTTAGCGTGTGGAAGATCTTTGGCATCACTAGCAAGCATTGACATAACGGTAGAGATGTTAGGCCTGTCATTGACATGTTCTTGAACACACAATAGACCGACTTGTATGCACCTCTCGGTCTCCTTCCTGAAAAGTGGATGAGAAACTACCAGATCAACCACCTGAAGAACATTACCTTCAACCCAAAATTTCCACACCTGAAAGCATTTTTGAAATATTTAGAAGTTATGCTCATGACATTTTCAATACCTCAGGAGGTCAGATATTCATAAGGAATAAAGGGTAGCAAACTTTGATTACATATCCTAGGAGCGTTAATGACTGTTCTTCGAACCAAAAGCTGCTGCTCCTTTTCCCTGTCACGATCTCTAGCAATAGCACACCGAAACTGTAGACATCTGACTTCTCAGAGAAGTGACCATCCATTGCATACTCGGGCGACATATAGCCACTACATTGCCAAGAATCCAAATACTTGAGACATTCAGAAATTTTTTAAGTACTTTGTGCATTAGACCCTTACATGCAGTGATCTATCACTGTGCGAAAAGTTGGACACAGGGTGTAACAAAGACACTGAAATTACCTTTAGTCAAAGCTCATTAGTGACTTTCAGCTGTATTAGAAACAGATACATTGAAGATTTAAGTAGGAACATAGCCATATACCTTTATGGTCTGTTTGGTAGAAAGTGAATGGTATTGAAGTTATAGGTAGACTTCAGAAGTCTGATTTCAATGTCCATCGTAATGCTTGTCTGTTGTCAGATATACCCTTTTCAGCATGTATTTCCATTACCATCCATTAGATCATTAGCACTTTAAAACTAGTATTTAGTGGTAATGGAAATTCGTGAAGTGAACACACATGGGTGGATGGAGTTATGTTACCACTGATATTGAAATGAGACTTCTTTTACCAATACACACATGAATTTAGTACTATACCATATTACGGGCTACCAAATGAGCTGTCAGGATGTTTGAAGAATGGTTTTTCTGAAAACTTACTATGTGCCAACAATCCTTCTTGTTTCTTCTTGGTCTTGGGTACGGCCAAAGATCCGAGCCATGCCAAAGTCAGAGATCTTTGGATTGAGGTCTTTGTCCAACAAAATGTTACTTGCTTTAAGATCCCGATGAATAATTCTTAACCTAGAATCTCTGTGGAGGTAAACAAGGCCTCGGCAGATCCCTTCAATAATGTTGAAGCGTTTACTCCAGTCCAGAAGTTCTCGTTTTATTGGATCTGCAGCAGCCCTAGTGAATATCTCTTAAGATTGAGTTACTAAATAAACAAAAAAGTTATGAGAATCCAGAAACCAAAAGATTGGCTAATGATGTTAGTTAGAAGTAAAGGCAGTACATACTGAACAGAAACCCATCCAAGCTCTTATTAGGCATAAATTCATAGATTAATATTCTTTCTTCTTCTCCTATACAGAATCCAATAAGTCTGACGAGATTCACATGCTGAAGTTTGGAAATAACAACCACTTCGTTCATGAACTCTTCTACGCCTTGTCCGGAAGCTGTGGAAAGTCTTTTCACAGCTATCTCTTGTCCATCTTTCAATATTCCCTAAAGAAAAAGGCATTTTGTCTTTCCTCATCAGCTCCCTACTACTGCTAGAGGAAATAATGGGTTTCGAAATGGTTGTATTTACCTTGTAGACCTGTCCAAAACCACCATGTCCAAGCTTTTGACTTTCATGGAAATTGCTTGTAGCAGCTACCAGAGTTCGGAAATTAAACTGCGGTACTTCTTTGAGCTCAACTTGGCTCCTATGATCTTTCTTTTTAGGGTTCACTAGCTTATTCTTTCTGGTTTCTGTTCCAAACATGCAACAGATTTTGGTCAAACACCAAATTATATTGGGTAGTAGTGAAAATTTCAAGCTGATATGATCTTTGTTAGCACCTTATTGAATACCAACTATGTTCAGAGTAAGATGTTACAAATTTAGCGATGGTATTAAAAGTGAGGGTAGGGAATTACAGGTTACCTTTGCGGCGAATCAGCCACCTTCGAACAAAACAGATAAGTAAGACAGCCAATATGATAGTGAAAACCATAGTTCCTGCAAGAACTGCTTCCTTATAGTGCTTGTTCTCTGCAGAACATCAAACGAAGTAATAATTAACAGAATACACTCATACAGCACATATGCACTATTAACAGAATGCACTCATACAGCACATATGCACTATCTATTTCAGAGCTTATAGGAGTTATTATGATATAGAATCTGAAGAAGCAGCATGTGATAGCTGGAGAAATCTCAGGGGAGCAGAACTAACATGAAAATGTTTCTTCAACTCTCATTTCAAATTTACCTAGCTCTGAGTGTGATAGACGCAAGTAGAGATCCACTCCACCAGTTTTAAATTCTTGAACGTCGATCAAGTCACTAGTCCAGTACAAGCACCCGGCATCAGTGTCATAAGCATAGGCTATACACGAGCAATTCTTCGAGCATTGGCTTCTGCATTCATCATGTTTTAATCCCATGAACCACTCTGCAAAGTCTGGCAATTTGACCTTTTTTAGCAATGAAAAGCCATCTTGGCTTCCTCCATTTCCACATTGCAAAGGCATCCTCCTAAGACAACCACTAGACCAGTTCCCATTGCTCCATTCCGCTCCATTCTTTGGTGTAAAACCCCTTAAACACCGACAAATTGGAGATCTTACAGAGTTGCATGTTCCAAATGCTCCACATTTACCATAAAAATCACACTCCACATCTGGAACTCTATATTTTGTCTGCCATTGCCTCTTTCTAGAATCCCACCATATCTCATTTATAGTGCCATCATAGTTGAATGTATAGTGTGAAAGGGACAGCTTATTTGCTCCTGTATATACCAAATCAACTTCCTCTTGGTTATTTTGCTGAATGTAACTATCAGTATAAAGCAATCCCAAAAAAATATTGCCATTCCATGGACCGCTTCGCCAGTATGTATGATCACCATCCCAAATGACTATTTGAGGATGAATGAGAGAATCGATGCCTAGTGAGAACCTTCCATACGATGGATCCGAAGGGCTCTTCCAACATTGTAACGCATCTTTCATGTTGGAACTACGGATGCTAAGTTTCTTATTTGGCATTATCGAGTTTGTAGGATGATCAAAAGTCTCCCACACAATATTAGGGGGTACTGTTTTGACCACTAGTCGTGTTAGTATAAAACTCTTCAAGAATCAGATTCCCAGAATTTAGCAGATTGACATCACGAAAAGAACAGGATCCAGGCCGTGCTGCGATGTTTGAAGACCAAAGAATATCATTTTCTCCATCCAATACTTGAAGATTTCCATCTTCAGATATTATCAGTGAACCTGAAGAATCATAAAGTGGGTTATTCCTATTTGCTACCCATATACAATCCATGGCTGAAACCTTATTGTAGCATACACCAAGATATCGATTTTTAGTGTTTGGAGGACTAAAGAATCCCAGCTTGAAGTTACCATTTCTTGATACTCTGATTTCAGGGTCCTTGAGAATTTCCTTGAGGATT
The DNA here is from genome assembly GCA_947645195.1 of Patellifolia procumbens. Lineage (NCBI taxonomy): Eukaryota > Viridiplantae > Streptophyta > Magnoliopsida > Caryophyllales > Amaranthaceae > Patellifolia > Patellifolia procumbens. The sequence continues at coordinate 184,070 of CANSGD010000616.1, read as the reverse complement.
TTAGTAGCTCTAAAATTGTTCATGGCAGTGGATATGTGTAGAGTTAAGCATGAGGATAGTAGCAGAATATAGATATATATCATTCTTCTTCCTGCAGAAAACCATCAAACTTGCATAATTTAGCAAGTTTTAAGTAGAAGACAAATTGAAATGTTCAGCTGAATTGAAGTTCTTTAGTCATAACCCAACGCAGTAGCGGATCTTGAACAAAAAAGAAAATAGTGAAGGAGCCAAAGTTTAAACCCGACCTCTTCTTTAAACGCAAGTAAACTCATAAAACCTTTTTTACGTATGCATTGGATAATATAGTTTTTATAATCAATATTTCCGAAAAATTTATTGAGGGCCGAGCCCCTTTTACACTTCGTAAAAGGTCCTCCCTTGTCCAAGATAATTCTTACTTCTATATAATTAAAATGAATTCCAACCAAATAAACTACAATTGCAAACAGCAATGAGGGAGTACATTGTATAAATCATACCTGATCAAAGAAGAAAAGCATAGAGTTTTATTTTTAATTTTTTTGATAAGAAGTGCATTAAGAGTAGCCCTTTATATGACTATATGAGACAACATGCGGACCACTTGAAAGTGGATGATGTGAGCAGGCAAATTGGCTGGTCAGGCGAAGGCGGATATAGATGAGAAGCTCAAGAGTGAACTCTTATCAATAATTCAAATGTGGACGGAAATTGTGGGAAAAAGACCACAATCATTAATTGCTATCTTTTTCTTATTTATTCTTTGTATCAAGGTATGACAAATAACAACAAAGGTGTCTTCTTCCCAACTTTTTCATAAGTTTGATGTACTCTTAAATTAAGTTGAGCATAAATTAGTTTTTACAAAATGAATTTGTATACAATAAATTTAGAAAGGATAATTAAGCTGAAAAAAGCAAAATTCAACAAAAATCAGTTAGTTATAGCAAAACTAAGTTTAATTTAGCAAAAATATACTTAATTGAAACTTGCTTTTAGTTTGGCAAAAATAAATGAAATTATGCAGAAATATGTTGAGGATAACAACACCTTCAATGGTTGTTTGATTGACATATAAAGATGAAGGAGGTAGAAGACTTTAGAAAGTGAAAGTAGTTAAAGTTGTTTGGTTGACAAAAAAAGGTAAAAGTGATTTACTTTTCACAAAATTGAAGAACTTTTTTGCCAAAGTAAACCTTCCTTTGCATTGTTTACTTCCCTAGATCTGATAAACTATGCAATTAATCGTACTTCCAAGCTAGGAAATGGAGATAAAGAAACTCATCGGAAACATTATCTCTTATGTTCAATCGAACAAATACTAAAATATTCTACAAGTGCATGGAATAATACGGGAGACTTGTAACCAATTGGTTTTAGATCAAGCTTGCAATCACTCCCACATATCGGAAAATTTTATATCTAATTAGTGGTCCCGCTCAGCAAAAGAAAATTATGTTTTAGTTATGATATCTAGTGAGTGGATTGTAGAGTACATAGATGTAGCATCATCTTGAAGAAGTACAATGTTTAGTGTGTTAAAACAAGCAACTTTCAACACTTCTTCAATAAGTAACACCTAAAGGTAACACTTCTATAAAATTAGTAACATTTAACGAAACACTTTGAAGTGTGCCCTTTTTTTCTAGATTATATATATAATATAGGTGTGTGTGTGTGTGTTACGCTTTAGACTAATTTTTGATTTGTCAAAATTCAATGCTTAAGCATAGATCCTAAAATTAAAATTAATGACGCAATTGCTTTTGGAGTCAAATACTTGCTTTCAGGGCCGTCTTGGACATTTATGGGGCCCTGTTCTAAAATGAAAATTGGGCCCTTCATATCTTAAACATACAATAGTATATTTTTTTCGACACAAGTAAAACAAATTTTAATTGCATACAAATATCTTATCAATAGATTAAAAAAATTAAATTGAGTATAATGAATCATAATTTCTTAGGAAGTATCATTCAATTCGAAACTAATTACCTTCATACAGAGTAAATAAATAAAAAGTTTATTAATAAATTAAAAATTAAATCTAAGTACATATAGTGAACCTGTGAAACATAATTGTTGGAAAATGCCAATGGAAACATAGCTTAACAAGCCCATAAATTTCTCATCTCAACATAACTTAAGCATAGTGAAACTTGAAAAAAAAAAAAAAAGGAATTGGATTACCTTATTCTTTGGAATCCTCTTGGCTCAAAAATTAGTCGTTTGATAGAAGAAATTAGGAGAAGTTAAATTTGATTATTTCTTGCCTTTGATAATGAATGACAATCTCAACCTGGGTAAAAATATTTCTTTTCATGTTGACACTTTTTTGTGAGAGAGAAAAAGCTATAATTTTCCATAGACAATAACAAGAAATCAAGGAATTAATGGTAATTGATGATTTAGTTTTATTTCTGGAAACTATAAAAATATTAATGACAAATAGAAGAATATAGAAAGTTAAAGAGATTGAAACAATAATTACCCGTTAGTGGTAAGCGTACATTCGAAGGAAGAATTGATGAAGATGGGATATGGAAAGTTTTTAAGTATAACGTCTGATTTGGATGAATGATCAGATTTTTTTTATTTAAAAAAATTAAAGAGCAATTTTTTGGGTCCTTTCAGATTGGGGGCCCTGTGCAAAGGGGCTTCTTGCACACCCCAATTAACGGGCCTGCTTGCTTTCGAGAATTCACTTCTACTATGTGTTTTTTTGTATGTAATATAACGATCACTACAAGAGGTCTTATTTTACCACCAAAGATTACAATCATACGTTATTTTTATCGTAAATAACTAGAAATAGTGACATAATTACAAAATGTGGGAAAAAAGATGAAAAGTTACACCCAAAATTAAAGCGGGATTCTTGAGATTGGAGCACATGCGTTAGATGGTGCCGTCAAATCTATTGTGTTGCTGCCGTTGTAAGGTACCCCATTAATTCATCCCCTTATTCGCCTCTTACAGATGAATTCCTTTGAGGTGGTCGATTTGGGCTTGATTTTCTATATGATTGAGATGATATTGATAAGTGATGTAGATATGAGTGATTTGTGTGCGTATTGTAGATTCTCTTGAGTAATTGGAGTATAATATTAACCAGTACCTAGTTCTTTGAGAATTACCGAACTTAAAAATGGAAAATCTGGAAGCAATTGGTATTCCTTTATTTCTCTCTCCCTCCCTCCCTCTCTCTCTCTCTCTCTCTCTCTCTCTCTCTCTCTCTCTCCCTCTCCCTCTCTTCCTTTATTCGTGTTCCAATAATGTCAGAGCTTCAATCTTCGGGTTTTCGTTCATCATAAGATAAAACCTTTTCGTTCTGAATTCAGAGTTGGGAAGAAAGCAAAGACAGTTGAAAATACAAGCAAGTAATTTAATGGTTACATCCATGTTTCATGGCTTGTACATGCATATTGCTGTATTTTGGACAATTACTTGGTTAGGCATTCAATTTGCATTAGTTTTCTCGTTCATGGAGATCTTTATGCTTACAACTATATGGGTTTATTCAAGTTAAACGAGACATTCAATTTGCTTTATTCTTGAGATACTTGTTATTGTCTTACCCTCACAACATGTAACTATGTTCTCCTTGATATCATTGTCTCACCCTTGGCATTTTTCAAACTTAGAAAGTAGTTCTGCTCTCCTTTTTCTACTACAATTAGTAAAATTAGGGTTTATCAATTACTACAAGTATGGATCAGATCACAAACACAGAGAAAACTAATGCTTTGGACTTTTGGCAAGGGCGTAGCTATGGAAAAACAGAATGTAGATATGAATGGAAGAAAGGATAGAACATTACAGAGAAACGAGGTCAACCATTTTTATCCCATAATATTTTCTTCCAATTACAATTCTTGGGTGGTTAAAGATGTTATTTATTATCTTTCTTCATACTGAATTTTCGTGGATGAGAAATTAATGGTAGATGTTAGAAAAGAAGAAAGTTAGAGATGGGTCCATCAAACCTGCTTCTTCCCTCAAAGATCCCCTTGCTTCTTTTTTCTGGCTTTTCTGCATTACAATCACTAGCCATTTCTCTCTCGATTTCCTCCATTAATAATGGGTATTGAGTGTTGATCATATTAGAAGCAACATGGTTGTATCATTGATACATGACACCATTCTAGTTGATTTGTAGTTAATTTTGAGTTACCTGATGTATTATTTCTCTACCCTAGTCTAAACTTCGATTGTATATTGCTATAATATTTTATCAATCTTGGTGCCTATATAAAAGAGACTTATATCTGCTATTTATTGTAATATTTGTAAGACCAGTTTTTATAATCTGTCTAATATTTTTTGCAGGTGCTGGAACCTATATCGGCTATATGTTCAGGATCTATGATAAGTGAAAGATAATTAATTCCTTAAACATAAAATGTTTACAAGCTAACTATATATACTAGTGTACAAAGAATATTAATCACATCCTCTAAACTAGGAGATAAACTAGGTCAAAGATATACAACTAGCTAAAAGATATTTACAAGATAAATATGAATACATGAAAATATAAAGATATATTTTCCTATATTCTAACACACCCCCTCAGTCGAAGCGGGAAGAGGTCGGACGCTGAGACTGTCCCGAAAGTCTTCAAAGAGAATCAATGGAAGACCTTTGGTGAAGATGTAGCTATCTGATGTCAGGATGGCACATGTAAAACACGGACCTCACCACGTGCCACCTTCTCTCGAACAAAGTGAATGTCCATCTCAATATGCTTGGTTCGTTGATGCTGAACCGGATTTCCAGATAAATAAATGGCACTCACATTATCACAATACACAAGCGTGGCTTTCTGAATAGGACAATGCAACTCAACCAACAAATTGCGTACCCAACAAGACTCAGAAACCACGTTAGCAACTCCCATGTACTCAGATTCAGCGCTAGAACGAGACAAGGTAGCCTGTCTTTTCGATGACCATGAGAGTAAGTTATCACCAAGAAACACACAATAACCAGACGTAGAACGTCTAGTGTCGGACACCCACCCCAATCAGCATCAGTGTAAGAAATGAGGGTGGATGTAGTGGAACGATACAAGTGCAGACCAAAATGAAGGGTGCCCTTAACGTATCTGATAATACGCTTGAGAGCATGCATATGGTCCTCCATAGGCTGATGCATGAATAAGCAGACTTGCTGAACAACATAAGTAATATCAGGCCTAGTGAAAGTGAGGTACCGAAGGGCACCTGCAAGACTCCGATAGTGAGAAGGATCAGAGCAAGGAGTGTCAGATTTGGCACTAAGTTTGGACTTAGTGTCAACAGGAGTAGCAGAAGATTTACATACAGACATGCCTGCACGCTCAATAATCTCTTCGGCATACTTTCGCTGAGATAAGAAGAGACCACCTGTATGATGAGTAACAGCAATACCCAAAAAATAACTCAAGGTCCCCAAGTCCTTCATGGCAAACTCAGAACTAAGATGTGACATGATAGACTTGCGGAGAGCATCAGAAGAGGCAGTCAAAATAATATCATCAACATAATGTAGCAAATAAGCAGTATCGGCACCATGACGGTATATAAACAAGGAATGATCAGACCTACTATTATGAAAACCAATTTGGGTGACATAATCAGTAAACCGTCGATACCAAGCTCGAGGAGCCTGTTTGAGGCCATACAATGACTTTTTCAGCAAACACACATGATTCGGGAATTGAGGATCCCGATAACCCATTGGCTGATGCATATAAACTGTTTCTTTCAAATCACCATGCAGAAAAGCATTTTTCACATCTAATTGATGAAGCGACCACCCCTTAGACAAAGCCAGACTAAGTATTGTACAAATAGTCGCTGGTTTGACCATAGGGCTAAAGGTTTCACCACAATCAACATCCACCTGCTGAGTCTTTCCATCACCTACAAGACGAGCTTTATGCCTCTCAAAAGAACCGTCAGATTTTTCCTTATGAGCAAAAATCCACATAGAACGAATAATATTAGCATCATGGGGACGGGGTACCAATTCCCAAGTCTTATTTTTAATGAGAGCATGAAATTCATCATCCATAGCCATTTTTCAATTCGGGTCACGAAGGGCAGACACGGGATTACGGGGAAGAGGGGAACGACTGACTATGGAATGAAGGGAGACAACTTTCTTGGGCCGAAAAATCCCGTTTTGGCTGCGAGTGACAGAACGAGGAGGAATAGTAGGGGCGTGGGCCGCGGATCGATGGGCAGGCGGGGACGCTTGGATGAGTGATGGTACTGGGCCAGTAGTACCGGATGAGGGAGATGAATTTGGCCCAAGCGGATTAGGAATGGGGGTAGGAGAACGGGCTGCCATATAGGGGCGTACCCGGATGAGCCCAGCAGGAGTGTGTAAGGGAGCTGGGCCTGCTGCTGGCGGACTAAGGTAGGCTGGCCCAAGAATTGGAGAGGGAGAAGCGAGTCCAGCAGGGTCGCATGGACTGGGCTCACGAGAAGGCAGTCCATAGGGCAATTTAGGAAATCATACGAAGTGGTGTTTGGCTCATGAATGGAGGAAAATGGGAATTTGGATTCATCGAAAATGACATGTCGACAAAGAATAATTTTCCGAGAAGAGGGATCATAACACTTATAGCGGCGATGGTTTTATGGGTTGTAATAACCCGATTTTTAACCTTATTTTATTATTAAATAATTAAGATTATTAATTTAAATATGACCTTATTTATTTTAATAAATAAGTATTAAGGTTCCTTATTAAAAAAAATATATTTATTAGATTTTTAAATGATTTTAATTGTAATTATTATTTAAGGAAATGAAATTGAGCCTTGTAAACTTATGGGTCACTACTCATTAATCCATATCCAAGTAGTAAATCCAAAGCCCAACCCAAATGCCCCAACCAACCCAAAAGGAAAAGAAAAAAAAGGGAAAAAGAAACGAAGGAAAACAAAATCAGCATCTTCTTCCTCCTTCTTCCACCTCTTGCTTCCATTCTCCCTCACCATTGGAGCTTCATAGAGGCAAACTGATAAGCACAAGAGCAAGGGTGCAATCAGATAAGTATGCAGATAGATTCTCAGATAACTTTGCCCCAAATTAGACCAATTAAAATAGAAGAACAACTTCATCTTCATCCTTACTTCTTCATATCTATCCATTAGAGGTAGAGTTTGATTTGTGTTTGAACACCTCAAACTCACTATAAATAGGTAGCAATTCGCAATTCAATTCTCATAAGAAAATTCCTAAGCTTTCTTCCATCTTCATCTTCACAAGATTTCAGCCATTAAACTTGAGTTTAATCTTCCCAAAACCACCCAAAAATCCACCTAAAAACTCACCGGAAAACACTAGCAAAAGCCGCCACCTTCGACCACCCAAAAACACTCAGAACGGGCTCCTTACGCCGCCCAAATCGCCAGAAAACTGCCCCCATCTCCACCAGCCGCCACGCACCTCTGTTTCTCTTCCTCTTTTTCTTCGCAGACCACCGCGAAACCACCACTAATACCGCCAACAGTCTCGCACAGTGCCGCCCACAACCACCGCCTGACCGACGCCGACAGCCCCCCCTCAAACACCGCAGCCCACGTCGCGCTAACACCGCAGCCCATTCCCTTCTCTTCCCCCTTCGTTTTTCTCCAATTCGCTGCTGCCTCCCCTGACTGATTCACACTACCCTTTCTGCCACCGGGAAACCGCATCACCACCACGAACTGGGTTAATCTCAGCCGCAGCCATTGCCACCTCCCTGCACCACCGCATCACCGTCCCAACTCACCTCTGTTCCTTTGTTTGGGTGTGAGTTGTGAAGCAGACTTTGGTCTGTTTCTTTTTAACTCCTTCTCAAATTAAAAAGTCAACACTTCCTCTCTTTGACCCACAATTAGACTTTCATTTGGGTGAGTATGACCTCTTAATATGTTTATTACATTCATTTAAATCATTTAATTATGAATATTATCTATCTAATGTTTTAAGTTATATTTATCTTTAATATTCTTATTCATTTCATTTATTATTATTATTATTATTATTATTATTATTATTATTATTATTAAAGTCATCATTATTATTATTATTAGTTCCTGAAAATAGACGTGACTTATTATATACATTACTTATTTATAAAGTTAAAAGGATTTTATAATTTAATATAAAACCTTATTAGATGAAAAATAATTTTATAAGTTTATTATATTAGTATTAAAACACCTATTATATAGATTTTAAATATTTAAAGGTCTCTAACTTAATTATATAATTTCGTGTTATTAAAGAGAAAACCGCCCTCGGAGCTCAGGAGGAACTGATATCCAAGACTAAGGATTATTATTCTGCAAATCAAGGTAACAACTACTGCTAGTACCCGCAATTCCCTTGAAAATATAACAAATGGGTTATAACAACATAATGATTGATTTATGTTTTATCTTGAATTGCGGGAGTATTAAAGCATGATTTATCTTACATGAGATTCCTATGAAATATTGTTAAATGAATAAAGTATGGATTCTATACCTAATGAGGTATAACTGAATGACTGAATGACTAAGGATACTGTATACTGTCTGTATAAATTAAAAGAGGTGAAACATGATAAATTCAAGTGAAAGAACTGGTTTGTTGGCTGTATATATCCTAACTGATGGTCGTGCACGTACCGAGATGTATCCTGTTTCCTGATGAGCACTGGCTCTTTTCCTGGGGCACTGGCCCGCTAATGTTATTCCTGTTGAGCACTGGCTCTTTTCCTGGGGCACTGGCCCATTGTGGGAGACGTCCCACCCCTGAAATACTGCCCAACAACCAGAATGAAATTGCTAACGGGGAATGATGGAATGAATGGGTTATACTGTACTCATGAATGTTTTAATTATTTTCTCTCTCCCTGTTTGCAAATAAAATGAATTGAAATGAATTTACGTTGCTAGAGTAGTCTGTTACTGAGTCTCTCGACTCATCCGTTTTTGTATTTATGTTTTAGGTACAGCTGGGGAAGACGATAACGAGTAGTGGCGAGGATTCACTCTTATAAGTTTTAGTAGTTATTACCACTTGTGTTTCTTTTGGTGAACTATAAGAATTACTAGAGTATTAGGTTACTGTTACTTAATGTAATAAGGTTCTTAAGTTACTTTGTTTATCACTTAATCAAGTTAACGTTAAAGTTTAATATATGAATGTTGCCTTGTATTTTCCTAACGGAGAATACGGCAGTAATGCCTCGACCTAATAGGATTCTCCGCTGCTATTAGTACCTTAATCAGGTAATTAGACGTCGGGGCATTACAGAATGGTATCAGAGCAACGGTTCTGAAGCCTATAATAAAACCCTCGAGGTTTTATATTAAATAGGAATAATTGAGTTTTTAAAATAAGGGTAAAAGAATTCTTAGTAAAAGGATTAATAATTAATGTAAATATGAAATAAATTTAACGAGTTATAAATGAAATAGTAGTTAATTAAAAATGGAATCTACGAGTGTGAGCGTAGGATACGGGATAAGGGATTATTTTACAAAGTTTCTTTTATCTTAATTGTAATTATTATGCAGAATGTCGACCACTAACGCCAATAACAACGGTAGTCACGAAAGTGAAAACATACACGTGGAAGAAGTATACGTAGAGGATATCCAGAATAATGGGAACAAGGGACCTAATCAACGTTTGGAAGGAACCGAGGAACGAATAGAGAGGTTGGAGAAGATGAATACTATGCTGGCTGAATTGGTCCAAGATGCATGGAAAAAGAAAACTGTTAATGAAAATGAGAGTTCGATAATGTTTAAGAAGTTCTCGTCTCTGAACCCACCATCCTATGATGGTAAACCTGATCCAGTCGAGTTTGAAGATTGGATCAATCGTATGGAGCAGTTATTCGAAACCTTGCAATGCCCTGATAAATGGAAAGTCGATTTTGCTGTATTTTATCTCACGGGACAAGCAGTCTTATGGTGGAAGGTGAATAAGGAAAAGAAGAAGGAGCCTGGATTTGGCTGGAGCAAACTCCAGGAATTGATGCGGGATAAGTTTTACCCACCGTCTCTGAGGAAGCAAAAAGAACCACCTACAGCAAGGTACTATGAGCGTTTTGGAGTATGCTAATAAGTTTATGGAGCTGTCAAGGTTTGCACCAGAGCTGGTAACCACGGAACAGTCAAGAATGAATCGTTTTGAGCGAGGTCTGAGCCTTAAATACCAGGATAGGTTGGCATCTCAGAAGTTTACGTCATACCAGGATATGGTGGACGTTGCTGTTAACGTAGAACGAGTTGTGTTGCTTCGAGAGTCAGAGAATACGAGGTTCAAAAGGAGGAATGATGGACGGAATGACAACTATGGGGGAGGAAAAAGGGTGAATCAAGGACATAATTACTGGAGGAATAACAATGGTAATAAGAATCAAGGCGGAAACCGAAACCAGAATAACTATGGAACGCCCATGAACAAAGCTCTAGTATGTGCCAAGTGTGGTAAAAGAAATCATGTAGAAAGTGAATGTCGTATGGGCACGAACACTTGCTACCGATGTGGAAGTCATGATCATTATATTCGAGATTGCCCGAAGCTACCTGGAGCTAATAGAGTTGTGGAAGGAACATCTTCTGCTGGTGTTAATCGAGGAAGAAACAACAACAATAATACAAGCACAAATCGCAATCCACCGCGTCCAGCCCCTACTGGAAGAGTTTATGTTATGAGACACGATGAAGCTGATAACAATGACACTGTTATTACTGGTATTTTCTCTGTCCACTCTCTACCTGCCCATGTACTTTTTGATTCTGGAGCCTCACATTCCTTTATTTCCCCGCAATTTGCCAAAAGCTTGAATTTGAAACCTTCACATGACTTTTCTTCTATGAACGTTGCCCTCCCTACTGGGGAAACTATTAAATGTGCGATCATGTATAGAGATTGTCCTATTATCATAGAAAACACTGAATTCTTAGCTGACTTAATAGAATTTGAGTTATCAGAATTCGACGTGATTTTAGGAATGAATTGGTTAACCAAGTATGAAGCCGATATCAATTGTGTTAAGCAGAGCGTGACTCTAAAAACACCTAATGAGAGTAGAATATCATACCATAGGGTGACACCCAAACCAGAAAGACAAATTGTTGCTGGCTTAAGAGCTCATAAAATGCCTGAGTACGATTGTTTTGGATACCTTTGCAGTATCGTGGATGTAAATGCTTCTCAACCTTCCATAACCGACATTCCTGTAGTTTGTGAATACCCTCATGTGTTTCCAAATGAGATACCTGGTATGCCTCCACAGAGGGAACTAGACTTTAGCATCGAAATGATACCTGGATCGACCCCTATCTCTAAAGCCCCTTATAGAATGGCCCCCACCGAGTTGCAAGAACTGAAGAAACAATTAGACGAGTTACTTGAAAAAGGTTATATAAGACCGAGTGTATCACCCTGGGGAGCCCCTGTCTTGTTCGTAAAGAAAAAAGATGGAAGTTTGAGACTCTGTATAGATTATCGAGAATTGAACAAAATTACGATTAAGAACAAGTATCCATTACCCCGTATAGATGACTTGTTTGACCAACTTCGAGGGGCGAAAGTCTTTTCAAAAATAGATTTGAGGTCCGGATACCATCAACTTCGAATTAAACCAGAAGATATCCCAAAAACCGCATTTAGAACCCGATATGGTCACTATGAATTCCTGGTAATGGCTTTTGGATTAACTAATGCACCAGCCGTGTTTATGGACCTAATGAACCGCATTTTTAAGCCATACTTGGATAAATTTGTGGTAGTTTTCATTGATGACATTTTGGTGTATTCTAAAAACGAAGAAGAACATAGAGAGTATTTGAAGAAGGTGATGGATATATTAACTGAAAACCAGTTATATGCCAAATTGTCAAAGTGTGAGTTTTGGCTTAAGGAGGTATCATTTTTGGGTCATATCATCTCTGAGAAAGGCGTTTCCGTAGATCCAGAGAAGATAAAAGCAATAATAGAATGGCCTAGACCAACCAATGTTCCCGAGGTACGAAGCTTTATGGGATTGGCTGGTTATTATCGAAGATTTGTGCAAGATTTCTCTAAAATTGCCTCACCCATAACCCGATTGGTAAGAAAGAATGCCAAGTATGAGTGGACCGATGAATGTGAATTTGCATTTCAAGAATTAAAAAGACGCCTCACCACTGCTCCTGTTCTAACCATTCCTTCTGGAACCGAGGGATTTGTTATTTATAGTGATGCCTCTAAGAACGGGCTCGGTTGTGTTTTGATGCAAAATGGAAAAGTCATAGCCTATGCCTCCCGTCAACTCAAAATACATGAACAAAATTACCCCACCCATGACCTTGAACTTGCCGCAGTTGTCTTTGCCCTTAAGATCTGGAGACACTATCTGTACGGTGCCTCGTGTCAGATCTTTACTGATCACAAAAGTCTGAAATATATTTTCACCCAAAAAGAACTCAACATGAGACAACGTAGGTGGTTAGAACTTTTAAAAGACTACGATCTTGACATCCAATACCATCCCGGCAAAGCTAACGTAGTTGCCGATGCCTTGAGTCGTAAAGCTCATGTGAACTCACTCTTATCTATTCCTCGAGCCATTCATATGGATTTGCAAAGGATAGAAGTTGAATTCATTCAAAGAACGGAGAGTGCTCACTTGAATACACTGGAGGTGAAATCCGACTTAATCGACGAGATCAAGGAGGCCCAGGGAAAAGACTTACAGTTGGAACGCATAAGAAGTGACGTAAGAAACGGAAAGTCACCTGGATTTGTAATCCAAGAAGACGGAACGTTGAGGTTTCAAGGGAGATTGTGCGTACCAAACAATGAAGAAATCAAGAATCGAATCTTGAAGGAATCTCATAATGCACCATATTCGATTCACCCTGGAGGAAATAAGTTGTATAAAGATTTGAGACTAGTGTTCTGGTGGAGTAACATGAAACAAGAAGTGGCAGAATTTGTGGCTAAGTGTCTGACTTGCCAAAGGATTAAAATAGAGCATCAAAGACCAGCTGGTTTATTGCGACCCCTAGATGTGCCAGAATGGAAATGGGATTCAATATCCATGGATTTTATCATGGGATTGCCCTCGTCAAACAAGGGAATGAATGCCATATGGGTCATTGTAGATCGATTGACCAAGTCAGCACATTTCTTAGCAATTAAGTATAATTGGAGCTTGGATCGACTAGCAGAGTTATATATGAACACCATAGTTCGATTGCACGGAGTACCAAGCTCGATTGTTTCAGATCGTGATTCGAGATTCCAAGCAAGATTTTGGAAAGAATTACAGAAAGCTCTTGGAACGAAACTTAATTTCAGTACAGCTTTTCATCCAGCCACTGATGGACAAACAGAACGCACCAACCAGATTGTCGAGGACATGCTCAGAGCGTGTGTTTTGGACTTTCAAGGCACTTGGGAGAAATTTCTGCCAATGGTAGAATTTTCGTATAATAATAGTTATCAAACTACCATTGGAATGGCTCCATATGAAGCATTGTATGGTCGGAAATGTCGAACACCTTTGTGTTGGAATGATATTGACGAGACACGTATTATTGGACCAGAGTTAATTCAAGAGACAACTGACAAGATTCGATTGATTCAGTCGCGAATGAAGACAACTCAGAGTAGGCAAAAGAGTTACGCGGATCAACGAAGAAGGCCATTGGAATTTATGGTTGGAGATCACGTATTTTTGAAAATCTCACCGACAAAAGGGATCATGAGGTTTGGCCAATCAGGGAAGCTAAGTCCAAGATATATATCGGGCCATATGAAGTCTTAGATAGAGTTAATGAAGTGGCATATCGACTTGCACTACCCACTGACTTAGACAAAGTACACAATGTATTTCACGTATCAATGTTGCGGAAATATGTTCCAGACCCGAGTCACGTGATTAGACATGAACCCTTACAACTACGAAACGACCTGACTTATGAAGAAAAACCGATCGAAGTCCTCGATCGCAGAGAGAAACAACTAAGAAGTAAAGTGATTCGAATGGTGAAAGTGTTATGGGCTAACCACTCGACGTCTGAGGCTACCTGGGAAGTAGAAGATCAAATGAGAGCGAAATACCCTTACCTCTTTCCGTAGGACGTTTTGATGTTTATAAATGTACGTCTTGTGATTGTACTGTTGTTACTTATAAGTATACATTATGCTGAATTTATATGTCAATGTTTGAAATATGTTCTTACAAGTCATGTATGATTGAGGTTCAACTGAGCTCCAGTTTCGAGGACGAAACTTTTTCTAAGAGGATAAGGATGTAATAACCCGATTTTTAACCTTATTTTATTATTAAATAATTAAGATTATTAATTTAAATATGACCTTATTTATTAAAATAAATAAGTATTAAGGTTCCTTATTAAAAAAAATATATATTTATTAGATTTTTAAATGATTTTAATTGTAATTATTATTTAAGGAAATGAAATTGAGCCTTGTAAACTTATGGGTCACTACTCATTAATCCATATCCAAGTAGTAAATCCAAAGCCCAACCCAAATGCCCCAACCAACCCAAAAGGAAAAGAAAAAAAAAGGGAAAAAGAAAAGAAGGAAAACAAAATCAGCATCTTCTTCCTCCTTCTTCCACCTCTTGCTTCCATTCTCCCTCACCATTGGAGCTTCATAGAGGCAAACTGATAAGCACAAGAGCAAGGGTGCAATCAGATAAGTATGCAGATAGATTCTCAGATAACTTTGCCCCAAATTAGACCAATTAAAATAGAAGAACAACTTCATCTTCATCCTTACTTCTTCATATCTATCCATTAGAGGTAGAGTTTGATTTGTGTTTGAACACCTCAAACTCACTATAAATAGGTAGCAATTCGCAATTCAATTCTCATAAGAAAATTCCTAAGCTTTCTTCCATCTTCATCTTCACAAGATTTCAGCCATTAAACTTGAGTTTAATCTTCCCAAAACCACCCAAAAATCCACCTAAAAACTCACCGGAAAACACTAGCAAAAGCCGCCACCTTCGACCACCCAAAAACACTCAGAACGGGCTCCTTACGCCGCCCAAATCGCCAGAAAACTGCCCCCATCTCCACCAGCCGCCACGCACCTCTGTTTCTCTTCCTCTTTTCTTCGCAGACCACCGCGAAACCACCACTAATACCGCCAACAGTCTCGCACAGTGCCGCCCACAACCACCGCCTGACCGACGCCGACAGCCCCCTCAAACACTGCAGCCCACGTCGCGCTAACACCGCAGCCCATTCCCTTCTCTTTCCCCTTCGTTTTTCTCCAATTCGCTGCTGCCTCCCCTGACTGATTCACACTACCCTTTCTGCCACCGGGAAACCGCATCACCACCACGAACTGGGTTAATCTCAGCCGCAGCCATTGCCACCTCCCTGCACCACCGCATCACCGTCCCAACTCACCTCTGTTCCTTTGTTTGGGTGTGAGTTGTGAAGCAGACTTTGGTCTGTTTCTTTTTAACTCCTTCTCAAATTAAAAAGTCAACGCTTCCTCTCTTTGACCCACAATTAGACTTTCATTTGGGTGAGTATGACCTCTTAATATGTTTATTACATTCATTTAAATCATTTAATTATGAATATTATCTATCTAATGTTTTAAGTTATATTTATCTTTAATATTCTTATTCATTTCATTTATTATTATTATTATTATTATTATTATTATTATTATTATTAAAGTCATCATTATTATTATTATTAGTTCCTGAAAATAGACGTGACTTATTATATACATTACTTATTTATAAAGTTAAAAGGATTTTATAATTTAATATAAAACCTTATTAGATGAAAAATAATTTTATAAGTTTATTATATTAGTATTAAAACACCTATTATATAGATTTTAAATATTTAAAGGTCTCTAACTTAATTATATAATTTCGTGTTATTAAAGAGAAAACCGCCCTCGGAGCTCAGGAGGAACTGATATCCAAGACTAAGGATTATTATTCTGCAAATCAAGGTAACAACTACTGCTAGTACCCGCAATTCCCTTGAAAATATAACAAATGGGTTATAACAACATAATGATTGATTTATGTTTTATCTTGAATTGCGGGAGTATTAAAGCATGATTTATCTTACATGAGATTCCTATGAAATATTGTTAAATGAATAAAGTATGGATTCTATACCTAATGAGGTATAACTGAATGACTGAATGACTAAGGATACTGTATACTGTCTGTATAAATTAAAAGAGGTGAAACATGATAAATTCAAGTGAAAGAACTGGTTTGTTGGCTGTATATATCCTAACTGATGGTCGTGCACGTACCGAGATGTATCCTGTTTCCTGATGAGCACTGGCTCTTTTCCTGGGGCACTGGCCCGCTAATGTTATTCCTGTTGAGCACTGGCTCTTTTCCTGGGGCACTGGCCCATTGTGGGAGACGTCCCACCCCTGAAATACTGCCCAACAACCAGAATGAAATTGCTAACGGGGAATGATGGAATGAATGGGTTATACTGTAATCATGAATGTTTTAATTATTTTCTCTCTCCCTGTTTGCAAATAAAATGAATTGAAATGAATTTACGTTGCTAGAGTAGTCTGTTACTGAGTCTCTCGACTCATCCGTTTTTGTATTTATGTTTTAGGTACAGCTGGGGAAGACGATAACGAGTAGTGGCGAGGATTCACTCTTATAAGTTTTAGTAGTTATTACCACTTGTGTTTCTTTTGGTGAACTATAAGAATTACTAGAGTATTAGGTTACTGTTACTTAATGTAATAAGGTTCTTAAGTTACTCTGTTTATCACTTAATCAAGTTAACGTTAAATTTTAATATATGAATGTTGCCTTGTATTTTCCTAACGGAGAATACGGCAGTAATGCCTCGACCTAATAGGATTCTCCGCTGCTATTAGTACCTTAATCAGGTAATTAGACGTCGGGGCATTACATGGGTAGCCCAAGAAAACGCAAGAAGTGGAACGGGCTTGAAGTTTATGAATGGTGGTGGATGGAAAGAGGGGAAAGCACAAACACCCAAACACCCTTAGGTGAGAATAGGACGGGTTTTTGTTGAAAAGAACCCGAAGAGGTGAGTGATAGGCAAGACTCTTGTTTGGAAGAATGTTGAGAAGGTATGGAGCCATTTGTAGAGCATGATGCCAAAAAGAAGGGGGAATAGAGGCATGAGCGAGAAGAGTTCTAACAACATTGTTAATAGAACGAATTTTACGCTCGGCTTTTCCATTTTGTGATGAAGTATATGGACAAAAAAGACGAAAGTTAATACCATTAGTCTTACAAAAATTCCAAAAAGGAGCATTATCAAACTCACGGCCATTATCACATTGAATATTTTTAATTTCCCTCTCAAATTGTGTGCGAATATATGCCCTAAATTGCAAAAACGTTCTATACACTTGTGACTTTTTGGTAATAGAAAACGTCCATACAAATTTAGAGAAATCATCCAACATAACAAGATAATAGCAATGGCCCATAGAGCTTAACACAGGAGATGTCCATAAATCACAATGAATAATATCAAAAGGCATCATGGTAGTAGAATGAGAAGAAACAAACGGCAATTTAACATGTTTTCCAAGAGAACACGAAGAACAAACATGAGAACGACCAAGTTTATTACATTCGATCTATTTATTTTGCCTAAGAGACGCTAGAATAGAAGCACCAGGATGACCCAGACGATCATGCCATAAAGAAGGTGCAAGAGCAGCAAAGCTAGAATTAGGTTGGACTCGAGACTGGATAGTGATAGGATAAAGTGCCCCTTGACTCTCACATCTCATGATTGGTCTCCCCGTCCGAAAATTCTTCACAGAAAACCCAAAAAGATCAAATTCAACAGTGACATCATTATCAGTAGTAAATTTTCGAACGGACACAAGATTTTTAATTAACTTAGGAGCATGAAGAACATTTTTGAGGGCTAGGGGAGGGTGAGGAGTAGGTAAATAAGAATCTCCATAACCACGAATTGGAATACTATGGCCATTTCCGACAATTGTTCCATCATTTTTACTCAAATTAAAATAAGATGAAATATTACCTTGGAAAGAGGTCATATGGGAAGTGGCGCCCGTGTCCATGTACCAATTCGGATCCGGTGGAGTGAGTCCAAGAGTATGCATAGCCGCTTCAATATCAGTCGAAGTGGGTTGAGAATCAACCACATAGGCCTGTGGTCTAGCGCCCAAGACGCCTGGCCCAGCAAAAGATGAGGGGTGCTGCTGCCTTGGCCCAGAAGGAGGCCTGCTCCAAGAAGAAGTGGGGTATGGGCAGGGTGGATAAGCCCATGGCCACAAGGCCCATGGGGAAGGTTGACCTATCCCCCCATAAGCCCACGGAGGAGGCTGAACGCTGCTGCCAGTACTCGCCTGCTGCTGCTGTTGGTTGTACGGTCTGCCACCGCCGCTGCTGTTGGAGAGTGCCGGCGAGGAAGGGGACCTGCGAGTGAGGTGTGGGCGACGGCTAGGTAGCGGAAGCAATGAAAAAATAAACCCTAGCAATCTGATACCATGAAAGATAATTAATTCCTTAAACATAAAATGTTTACAAGCTAACTATATATACTAGTGTACAAAGAATATTAATCACATCATCTAAACTAGGAGATAAACTAGGTCAAAGATATACAACTAGCTAAAAGATATTTACAAGATAAATATGAATATATGAAAATATAAAGATATATTTTCCTATATTCTAACAATAAGCATGTCATTGATGCTACTCGAGCCGGAAGTATCGCTCATTTGATCAACCATTCATGTGAAGTAATTATTTTGTCTCTAGTCTTATTATGTTGTTGTCTAGCTCAGGCGACTTTATTCGAATTTTCAATGACTTCCTTTGCTTTGATCTCATCAAACTCAAATATTAACTTAGAGAACACCAATGATGGTAATATTTAGGGGATATAAATGCAACTAGCTAGTTCACTTGTCAAATTAATGTTGCATCATTGGTAGAATAGAAAGGTTATTTGTCTAATTCCTTTTTGATCTATGTCGCAGAATGTTAGTCGAAGCTTAGATGATTGTCCATTCTGGTTGTTTGTGACTGTTCTGTGTGAAAATATAGGTTTTTTGCTTATCTTTCAGTTAGTTATGTTGCCATTGCCACTTGCTCAGTCAAGTCGTGATTGGTATTGGTAACATTACGATGTTCTTTTGGGTCAACAAGAGGGTAATAGAAAATGTCACTATGCTTTAGATTTGAACCAGTTTTAGATGATGGATAGCCCTCCTCTCTCTCTCTTCTTATGTGAGTTTAAATAACCTTATCCATTAGCTCAGTTTTTATAGCTTTTTTATATCAGGGTCAAATTGAACAATCTCCATTCTTGAATTGGTGTTGACATTTTAGATATGACAAAGCTGGAAAGCTCCTTGCTCAACTGTTGAAAGGACTACAAGGATACAGGTATATCATATATCAAACCTGAGGATAAATGTGTCCTTGCTGGTTGATAATTTTTTGGCCAATACAGGAAACATGTATATCATATACCAGGACATGTATAAAATTGTGAAGGAACATGTGGCTAAGAGAAAAATCATGTAAAAATTCTATTATGCTTTTCTTCCACATTCTTATTTATTTAGGCCTACCAATATATTGATGTTTTCTCAGACTCTTATATTTACTATTTTGGTAGGATTATGAAGAGGATCAAAAGGCTGAAGCTGATGGATTGGAGTAGTTTGTTATGGCATCAACACCTTTATAGATATGTTTGTTGGGGAAAGCTATCGAATTGTTAGACTTAGTTTTGGATTGTTTTTGAATTGGATCTCTATGGTTTATACGGAATGTATATGCTCCTCATCATTAGTGAAAACTTTAAATTTAGATTGATATTAGCTAATATGTGTAAGTGTATAGCTTATCATTAAAATAATTCCTAAAATTTATTTATCAATATTGTAGTTTCTCGAATATATTATTGTCATTGTTTTTGTTTTTGTTTTTGTTTTTGTTTTTTGTTTTTGTTGTTATAGTAGTAGTTACCGTTGTAGTAGTAGTTATTGTTACGTAGTTATTAATTTTATGTTTATTAGGTTTCTACCTAAAGGAAAAGTGTTACGTAATAATTGACAAGATGTTGCATGAAATAACAAAAAGTGATACTTAAAGTTAAATAAAGTGTTACTACAGGTCATTACATGACAATGAAATTTTACTAATGATACAAAAAGTGTTACATAAGAAATCTAATGTAACATTTTCAAAGTGTTACAATAGGAATCAAAAGTGCTACATAACTGGATATTAAGTAACACTTGTAAAAGTGTTACCATAAAATTACAAAAGTGTTACCAATGAGCATAGGTAACATAGGCAGATGTAACAGCCACCAAAGTGTTACCTATCAGCATATGTAACATTTTTTACACTGTAGGTAACACTATTTGGGTGTTAATACTTATGATTAACTTTGTTGTATTGTGCCATGGTATTATTATGCATCTTTGAGATCTATATGGGATGCTATAAAACAAAATTCATTTACTATTATGCAACTGTACATCCAATAAGACCCTAAACAATGTGATGTCCATGATGACTTGTGATTTTTCCTATCATGGTTAGTTAAAATAAATGCTCACAGATGATAACTACCATAGATGATAACAAATAGAGAAGGTATTCGGTCAGACGCGTCCGACCATAACATTTGGTCGGACGAATTTCAGTTGGTTTCATTTTTATTTCAGTTGGTTTCATTTTTGTTTCAGTTGGTTTCAATTTTTGTTCAGTTGGTTTCAAATTTTTTTCAGTTCATCTTTTTTATTTCAGTTGGATGTCTTTTAAGTTCAGTTAGTTATCTTATTGTTTCATTTACGTGTTTTAGTCTAAATGAAAACAAGTTAGAAGCAAATGAAAAAAAAGGGGAGTAAATGAAAGCAAGTTAGAAGCAAATGAAAAAAAAAGGGAGTAAATGAAAGTAAGTTAGAAGCAAATGAAAAAAAGAGGGGAGTAAATGAAAACAAGTTAGAAGCAAATGAAAAAGAAAGGGGAGTAAATGAAAGTAACTAAGAAGCAAATGAAAAAAAGGGGAGTAAATGAAAAAGAAAGGGGAGTAAATGAAAGTAACTAAGAAGCAAATGAAAAAAAAAGGGAGTAAATAAAAAAGAAAGGGGAGTAAATGAAAGTAACTAAGAAGCAAATGAAAAAAAAGGGGAGTAAATGAAAAAGAAA
Organism: Patellifolia procumbens; assembly: GCA_947645195.1. Taxonomy (NCBI): domain Eukaryota; kingdom Viridiplantae; phylum Streptophyta; class Magnoliopsida; order Caryophyllales; family Amaranthaceae; genus Patellifolia; species Patellifolia procumbens. The sequence continues at coordinate 162,890 of CANSGD010000616.1, read as the reverse complement.
GGGGAGTAAATGAAAGTAACTAAGAAGCAAATGAAAAAAAAAAGGGAGTAAATGAAAAAGAAAGGGGAGTAAATGAAAGTAACTAAGAAGCAAATGAAAAAAAAAAAGGGGAGTAAATGAAAGCAAGTTAGAAGCAAATGAAAAAAAAGGAGTAACTACATACCTTCATCCTTTTAACTGAAGGTATGTAGTTATTTCAGTAACTTATATTTTTCTTTCAGTTGGTTTTATTTTTCTTTCATTTAACAACTAACTAAAAATTAAAAAAAATAAATAAAACACTAACCTTTTCTTTCTTCTCACTTTCTCCTTCTTCTTCATCAATGGCATCAATGGCATCAATGGTAGAAGTTGAACCATCAATGGTAGAAGTAGAAGTTGAACATAATTAATGGCTTTCCAAACAGCGGCGCGGCGGCGGCGGAGGAAGAAGATGAAGAAGAAGGAGCAGCGGAGCCGTTCTCGCGGCTTCGTCCGACGAAAACTATTGGGTCAGACGATTTGTCCCAATAGTTTCACTAACAAATATCGTTGTTCAATTCTCCTTCACATCACTCAGTAATAAAGAATATATAGTTGTGGTAGGTATTGATTTTAAGGATCTTAATTTGAGATACTTTGGTTTCGATGATGATAATGGATATGATTGTGGTGCTCCTGACACGGATAAATTGGTTATTAAAGGAGTCCTTTATCAATGATCTTTCATATTTTTTTAGAATATATATACTTGGATCTATAATTGGACCTTGTTCCTTTGCCGAGGCTATAGCATCACTATTGTCACAATAGAGTTCAATAGAGTCGGCAACACTGTACTAAGGACCACATCTAGTTCATTAATGAACAACGTGATCCACACAATGCTGCCTCAGAAGTGGCATTAGACTCAGTTGTAGAATCAGCCACATGACATTGTTTGTAACTCCTCCAACTTATTGCTCCTCCATTCAGATTGATAACAAACCATCTCTATCTGCTTCAAAGTTAGCTTAGGTGTGAACATAACCTTCTCCATAAACAAATAACTTATTTTTAATCTTGTTAAGGTACTAATGTTCTTAGCATCTATCCAGTAACCCTCTTCCAGGTTAGCTTGAAACATGTTTATCATGCTCAAAGTATAAGACACATCAGGTTTAGGACATATAATATCTAGTGTACATGATAGAACTTATTGCAGATGCAAACGGTTTTTTACTCATTCTTTTTAGCTCATCAGGGTTAGTAGGGTGGTCATTCTTGCTACTAGTGGTATCATGTGATATGGGAACAATTCCTTCCTTGGAGCCTTTCATAATGAATCTAGCTAAGACCTTATACATATTAGTATCTTGACTTAGTGCATCATTCTTTTAGATCTATTATTGTAGAACATGATGCACAAAATATATTAAGTCTATCCCAGGTTTTTCATTGAGAAACATGTTTCCGAGCCAATCCTTTACAGAATTTTAGCACAAGGATATTGTTTCTAATTATTAGTATGTGATCAACGTATAATACTAAAAAGACTATCTTGATCTCACTAACTTTCTTGTAACCACAGGGTTTCTTGTCGTTCTTAACAAAATCAAACTCGTTGGTTGCCACGTCAAATGGGATGTTCCAACTCCTAGATGCTTACTTAAATCCATAGATAGACCTTTTAAGCTTGCATACTTTCCTTGTGTTCTTAAGCCAATAACAAGGTTTTCTTGACATGCATTTGCCAAATTTCATAATCATGAAATGCAGCAATAGCTAATATAATTCTGATGCACTTTATCATAGCAACATATGAGAAAGTTTTGTCATGATTCATGCCATGAGTTTGTATGTGACCTTTCACAACCAATCTTCCTTTGTAACAAAAACTTGTCCATATATGGCTCTCTTCTACTTCAAGAGCCACTTGCATGATATTGACACCTTTTGGTATCTCTACTAAGTCCCATACTTGGTTGTGGTACATGAAATTCATTTCAGAGCTGATGGCTTCTAGCCATCTATTGGAATTCGAATTCCTTATTACCTCTTTGTAGGTTCCAAGTTCATTTTCCTCCATAAGTTCAATGTTAATCATAGGGCCGGGAAATGTGAGAAAGTTTTGTCATGGTTCATTTTCCTTATTATATACCACTTCCTCTGTATCTAACACACAAGATTTAAACTCTTGTCTCTCTCAGGTCTCACTAAAAGAGTGGTAGCTCCCACTCAACTCCATGAAATGGTTAGATTGTTGATTATCTTGATTCAACACTTCAGAATTATCTTTAAGATGTATTTACTCTCACTTGTCATTTTAGAAAGATACTCTCTTTCAAAAAGACACCATAACGAGAAATCATTTTGCACAAACAAACAAAAAACTAAATTATGATATACTTGTGTATAAGAGCTTGAAATTTTAAGAGATAAATGATGGTACAATCCTATCTCTTAGACTGCCTATAACAAAAGCAACTAGGAGTCTATCATGCTAGTCAATGGATGCCAACTGCATAAAACTAAGACTAAGACTCCATTTGGTTGGATGTAAAACATTTTCAATGCAAAATGATTTTCACGGAAAACAATTTCAATGCAAACACAATTTTAATTTTAGTTTTCAGTTGGTTGGTACCATATAAGAAAGATGATGGAAAATAGGAAAAGGAAAGGGAAAGTAAGGAAAGGTGGTGGAGGAGTGTAAAAGGAAGCTAGGAGTTTTCCCTTCATTTTGAAGGGAAAATGGTTTTCCATAATTGAGAGAGCTATATTACTACAAGGGAAAATGATTTTACACTCCTTTTCCAACCAAACAATATAAAACTAAAAGTAGAGGAAAACAGTCTTCTAGAAAAATATTTAACACCGTACCAAACAAAGCCTAAGAATAAAATCCAAGCAAAATATTATCAGGCAAGTCCAAACAACTGAATGAGCAAGTGGAGGTTATGAGTTCCAAAGCTTGCAGAAGTTAAATCCAATTAGCGTCAAAGTCAAGTCTTGGGAGATACCTCAGAAGACATTTCTCCTCATATAAAAGTGCAAAAGAAGACTTTCAGTCATTGCTTACCAAAACGAATAAGAATCTCAACAGTTGACAATCTACTCATCTATTCAAAGTAGGAAGAACGGTTCATATACAAAGCAATTTAGAAGTCATTCCAACTTTTATAATGGCCATTGCAAAAATACCAACTTCCATCACTAACAAACTAGACGCAATCAACGTAACGTTTTTTTGGAAAAACATTCCTAACACAAATCACATTCCTCTTATTGCTTGGGATATAACTTGTGCTCCCAAAACTTTGCGTGGGCTTGGACTAAGAAAGACACACCATATGAATCAAGGTCTTCTAGCTTTTGGGGCTTCCAAAGTCCGTGAGAAATATTTAAAAAAGACCTCGTTCTTTGAATACAAACCAAAACCAAGTAACTATGTCATTTGGAAGGACATCCTACAAACCAGAGTCTTAATCAGACGCGGCATCCTATGGAAAATCGGATCAGGAATTGATATCTATTTCTGTTAGATAATTGGTGCTGCCAGAATAACATACTAGAGCAATTAAACCTAGACTCTAATATTCCGAAAAACATAAAGCTCCGAGTAAGTGAAGTGATTCGACCAAATATGACTTAGGCCATGGAAAAACTTCAGTCCCTAGCTCTGAAGACATGTTATAGGTAGTAGACTTGCTCTAAATGATGGTACGTATAACAAAAGCAAATGTTAAAACTATCTCCCTATTCCAAGCTATACTGAGGCAACCGCGGCTTAAAGAGTTAGTTACGAGGCACTATCGATAAGATAGGAGGTCCCGATTCGTTTGGACGTGGAGAATTAATTTTGAAAGCCGAAGAAATGAAGAAAAAAGCCCAGCCCGAAGGCTCCGGGCAGCCCAACCCGATCGGGCCTCGGAGACGTGTTTTTGGCTGAATGTGGCCCGATTGGACAGAATTCACAAAATTGGGCTCAACTATGACCGGCCATCTCAAAATAGGGCAATCTTTGAAAAATCTTAATTTAGGCCAAACTATGCGTTGTGTTGAATAAAAATGGGTCAAAGTATGATTTGGGTTGGATAAAATGGGCCAAATCGGTTATGTTAGCCCATTTTTATCCAACTCAACTCATAGTTTGGCCCAAATTATGATTTTTCAAATATTGACCTATTTTGAGAATGACGGACATAGTTGGGCCCATTTTGATGAATTTTCCCTAATGAATCGTTCATGATGAAAAGTTTAGGTTTTTATATTAGATTTGTTGTTGTTATATCAATCATGGGTGAGTAGTCGTCTTTCTAGGTTTTAGCACTCTCCTTTATTTTATTGCAGCCGACCCTACTTCTCAATCGTAAGGCTAAAGCCCTTGTCCAATTCATTTTATACAGAACTGTAGGGAGGGAAACCATGTTCATACCATGATTGCTAATTGAATTGCTATTCGTTCTAGGTTGTAATTAGGACCAATGTGATTTGTTCTTGAATATGTGGTTTATGTTGGTGGCCAATTTCATGAATTACGTCTAGCAACTTCAATATGCCCGACCATAGGTTTACTTTTAGAAGCTTAGAACACACTCTCGTTTCTGATTATATGAGCGATCGTATCATATATGTTGAATTGAGAGCGCTATGACCCGATTGTAGGCTTAGAATTGGCTCTAGACCTAGGTATTGTTAGTTATTCGACCCTTTTGATTGGTATAAGCATGGTGGACCTAACCAATACCCTAATCCTTTAATTTGTACTTAAATCCCTTTATAATATTGCTTTCATTAGTTTAAATAGTAGTTCAGCTGTTTCTCCCTGATTTGTCTGAAGTAGCTTTTTAATTAAATATGGACTTTGAAAAATTGTCTCCCTGTGAATTTGACCCGTACTTGGAAAGCTCTGCTAAAAACAGACATCGCGCACTTGCGGTATCACTTTTAAAACACATCAAGTTTCGATCCATATCTACAAACTAATATCTAGCCTACCCCTTCCGTCCACTCCTCAAAAAGACAGCCCATGTTGTGGACTTACAGCCTCTGGTAATTTCTCAGTAAAATCAGCCACATGGCTATCTCATAATCCGAATTCATTCCAGCAATGTAAATGGGATTTTCGCTGGATTTGAAACATAGACATTCAACCCAAGATCAAAATCTTCATATGGCAATTATTGAACAAGGGTCTTCCTACGAGAAATAATCTACCTATCAGACACATCCCAACTCTCTTAGAATGCCCCCTTTGAAAAAATGCTCTAGAAAATAGTGATCACTTATTTCTTACATGCCCAACTCCAATGAACTTGTGGCAATCTCTGAATGTTGTACGTTCTTTTGTTAATCGAAGTATGCCAACAACCATAAAGGACCTCCTTCTTGAGATAAGAAAATCTCAATCAAGCAATAGCCCGAAATACTGCCATATGCTCTGGAATATTTGGAAAGAGTTGAACCTGATAGTCTTCCAAAACAATTCCTTTAATCTGCAAAGAGTCTGGCTCCGCGCAAACAACGCGCTTAAAGAATGGAACATTCATTCGGCTCAAGACCACCAAAACACAGTCTCCCCTCCTTCCCTTTGCAGGTACCAACACGCAAAGCACTTCGAATGGACGACTCCCCTTTCAGAATCTGTTACACTAAATACCGATGGCTCCTACACGAACTCCTCTTCGGCAACCGGAGTAGTACTTCGCGACTCTGAAAGTAATATCATGGCAGTTGTAACCTTCAAACTGGAGCACACAACACCATTGATAGCAGAGGCAACAACCCTTCGAAATGGCCTTCTTCAAGCCAAAAGTATGAAGATAAATACATTCTCTACTAAAGCGATAATTTGGGTCTCATGATTTCAGTCAATGGTATTTACCAGACTCCATAGACCATCCAAATACTGGTCGACGACATCCACCAAATCATGCAAGACTTTCATTCTGTCACACTAACACACATATATCGAGAAGCAAAACAAGTTGCAGATTATCTATCCACGTTAGGGCATCAGATCCACCACTAATAGAGTCGTTTTGTTGATGTCCAGACAGAGCCCGGCCTTTTGAAACTTGTACTCTATATAGCTTAGCATTCACCCTTTAGAGAAAGGGTTTCCTAAGGATTTCCTTTTATCTTTTCAAAAAAAAAATTAGTTTCAAATTAAGCGGGCGCAATCAAATGAACACTAATCTGCAAACAATTGTCAAGTTGTGAGCTTGTGACATAAAACCATGAATTCCAATAATAGATAAAAACCAGTTTACTAATTTTACTTATTGAAGCTGGTGGTGATTGTATGTTCATTGTGAAGTAACTATCTTTCTAAATAATGAGGATAATACAAGGGGAAAACCTTTATCTACCCACTGAATAAACAACCCACCACTAATAGAGAGTATGATAGTGGAATCCAACTCAGCTTATTTAATAATTTTATAATACCTCTATTAGTGGTAGCATTGCCCTAACACAAGGTCAGTCCATAAAGTCATCAAGGTCATTGAAAAATAAAGATATTGTAAAGAGAGCAAAAAACTTCTGACAACAGACCATTAATTTAAGAACTAAATTGCACTAACAAAACCTGCAAGGGGCATTCGGTTGGACAGAACAACTTCCAAGAAAAGTGTTCTCGTTTTCCTGTTTGATTTATAAAGGATGCAAAATCATCATCTTTCCTAAAGGAAAACACATTTTCCTTTTTGTCCTTTGCCTTTTTCTTTCTTTCCTTTTATCGGTTCTCCTATTTCTATTCCATTCTTTACTTGCCCTCCAATTTTTCTTATAATAAACCAAACAAGAGAAAATTATTTGAGGCGCTGAAAATTGGTTTTTTCATGGAAATTGTTTTTTCGTTAATTTTTAGCATTCGACCAAACAGAGTTGTACGGTGATTTTGCTGATCTTGGTGATGTACTAGGGTTTAGAACTGGTGAATGGTACTGCAAGTCTGCAACTGTAACAAGAAGTGATCAACTAAACTTTATTTGGATGCTTTAAGAACAAAAGCTTGCTAACGACAAAACAAACATCTACCTTACAAGCCTCAATTGAATCGCATCAAGAAAGTTGAGGCAACGTATAATCCAAAAAAATGTGATTGTAGCGTTGTATACAGAAAGTAAAGTTTCTACTGAATTAGTTGAGCTAGAACTCGGCTATTGAGACAGAACGCCCCATTCTTTCTGATTACTGCATTCATTGCCTCAATCTGCGAGGAGAAGCGCACTTTTGCCATCCTGATAGGCCCTGATTGTGTTGGCCTGCAATTACAAAACAAGTTTGATTTCAAAGAATAATATGCTAAAAGGAAGGAGCAAGATCTTGAGTATTAAGCTGCTTTCTGTGAATAATTTTTGAGTGCTGACCTAACAAATATTTCAAGCGATGAAGCCTCGTAGTTACAGCCAGACAGAAGGCGTTCCACATCATCCACAAGCGCATTTCGTGGTACTCCTCGAAATATTACCTGAATGACAAAATAACAGCAATTTTTGTGTCACTAAGTTTGACACCAGCAGAAAGGCTACAGTTATTCAATATACTCTCTACATCCCAAATTGATAGTCAATTTTGCTATTTTATACAGCATAGGCTTTTTATATGATTTTTATTCAGTTACTCAAGTTGAGAGCAAGGAAATGTACAGATTTCTTTCAACTATCATAAAGGGTTTCTTTTGTTATACCATGTCATGCTTTACAAAAGTGAGAACTACGGAAAGGTGAATTCTATTACAAAGTATAATGAAATCAATCTCAGACAGAAAGTAACACAATATAACGTTCAGTCTTGAAACTAAGATACAGCATCAAAATGCATCTTATCTTAGGCAGGTTGGGGTATCCAACCCAAAAACAATTCTTCAGGCAACATTAAAACCGAGATGAATTCCAAGGCAAGCATACATTTCATATCCTAAGTGCAATGCATTTGTTACTTGAATTTTATATTTTAAACTTAATTCCAGACACTATATGCGCATTCCTTTTTGCCACTTTGGGCTAAAATCATAAAAAAAAATTATCACAAATAGCCAAGTTAGACACTTTAACACGCACTCGTATCCAATATGAATACCCAAGTCCGAGTAACATAGCAAATAAGCAACATGCACAAACTTTCAATGATTAACGTACATCAAAGAATGTAGCATCAACTAAGGCTGTGTTCCTCTCACCTTAAAATAACAATTTTAAGTAAGTTCAAATAAGTCCTTCTAAGTTCCAATAAGTTTGAAGTTCCAGTAAATTCCAAGTTCAAACAAGTTAATTATTTAGTGATACATACAAGCTGTAAACACGTAAAGCGAACATATCATGTGTTATCTTAAAGTCCAACTCACTTAAACCAGACAGCCCATTGTGCCCATGGGTTCATCATCCTATCAGCTAACAGTAAACGAGATTAGAAACCAATCTCAAAAGTTGAGATCTCATATCTGATTGCAAACGTTTTTGGTTGACCAGAATCCCCCCTCCCCCAAATTTGCTTTCAGATGTCCCCTCTTCCTCCTCCCCTCCGTTAATCCTTCCAGAGCAATACATTAACTAAGTGACTTTTTCTAAATAGAGCCCCCACCCTTTGCCTCCTATCACTTTTTCATTCACCCCTTCCTAAAACTTGAGTTTCCTGGCTATGTCCTCTCAACTGCGGATGGCAATGGGTTAATGGGTCTGAGTCCAACTTTTTTAGACCCAATGGGTCTGGGCCTAGAGGTTATTAGGCGGGTCCTTAGTTTAAAAAGACGCGAGGCGCACTGAGGCGCAAAGGTTCCTGGAGCCTAGGCACAAGGTGCAAGGCGAAGGCATGCGCTTTTCGTAGGCGAGGCACAATTTTTTTCAATTTTAAATTTTTATTTATTTGCTTTTTTGATAGTCCAACTATTAGTTAACTACCAGAAAAAAAGCCTTTTAATTTCAGACCGGGGAGCACGTGACTAATTGGGGTAGGTGGGTGGTTACTTTTAAACTTTAATTCACCAATTAAAAGAATAAAAAAAACTGTGCACACTGGATACCGCATATTCGCAGCAAAGAAGAGGAAAGGAGAAGATGGGGAGAATCGAAAAAGACGCCTGAAAACTCTTCAACACTGCCGGCCAAGATCATGAGCCATAAACGAATTTCAGTTGTCTCTGCGGCTAACTCTGTGGTCGCTAGGGATGGCAATGGGTCTTGGACCCGACCCATACCTATAGACCCATTTATAAGGGTCTGGGTCTAACTTTTTTAGACCCAATGGGCCTGGGTCGGGTGTGGGTCCAGAGGTTATCAGGCGGGCCTGGATCTGGGTCCAACTATATCAGACCCAGACCCTACCCACAAACCCATTTATATTAAAAAATTCAAAAAAAATATAAAGTTGTAATTTGTAGCTCAGCTCCATTTTAACACATGTAATAATGTAAGTTTAAACATTTATAAGATTTTATGAGCTATATTATGTTAATTGTTTCGATACAAGCCTTAAACATGGTCATACAAACCTATAAAATACGCAAAATAAATTTATTAGATTAAAAAATACTATTAAACTTGAAATTCAAAAGGACTCACTAAGGACCCTGTAAGGACCCTAGATTTTGGGTCTGGGCCTGAAAATTTTCGGGTCAGGGTCTGGAAGAAATTAATGGGTGGGCCGGGTCTTACGAGACCCAGACCCTACCCATTGCCATTCCTAGTGGTCGCCGGCCAAGGAGCGGCATAAAACCGCTCTCACGCAAATTAGGGTTTTTTAGAATTAGGGTTTTTTTATTTAGCATTCAATTTGAAACAATTTAATTACGACTTTATGAGTAGTTGTGACTCCATTTTAAGACATATAATGATGTAAACATTTTTAAGTTTTTATGAGCTATATTTTGTTAATTGTTTCGAAACAAACCTTAACCATGGTCACACGAACCTATAAAATAGGCGAAATAAATGTATTAGATTAAAAATTGCTATTAAACTTGAAATTCAAAAGGACCCACTAAGGACCATGTAAGGACCCACAGGTCTTAAGATCGGGTCTGGAAGAAACTAATGGGTCTGGGTCGGGTCTACCCATTGACATTCCTAATTTCCTACTCTCAACACCTAATCTCTTTCCCTCTCTCTCCCTAAGAAACATGTAGATGAAGATTCAGAGGTATAATTTCTCATGTTTTTATCGTAGTGGTAGTTAATAATACTTTACAACAGTCCTATTTTTTTTTGCAGCAGTAAATGGTAGCTACGCGGGAGAAGGAGATGCTCAAGAAATTGAGAAGGGGGAGATATGCACAAGGAGGGGATAAAGCAAAGAGAAATGTGATGAGATAACTGATAGTTGTTACGGTGAACAGAGCAGGAGATGAGCCCATGAAAGGCAGGGTGACAACTGACGAGAACTGGGGAAGGGAAGTGGAGAAGCAGCAGTACCTGAGGCAGTTGCATAAGAAGGGGAGACGGTGGCAGTCGAGTTTGATAGTGTCAATGGGGTCTGGTAATCTATATTTCGTTATCAAGTTTTTCTCATCTTATAGCTTAAAGAGTGAAGGGTTGGAGGAAACCGAACTCAACCTCCCCCCTCATCAGACAAACCCACATGGGGGGGGGGTATAAAGTTGTCCTAAAACTGTTGGACCAAACATGAGAGGGTTTTCGGGTGGAACCAAACACACAAGCCAGCTGTCCAGTCAAAAACGAGCCTAACAAAGTTCTTCGAAATCAACGCTCCAAGATCACTAGCGTATTATGAGGAACGATAATAATTAGCAAGAAAATATTCCTCCATTAAGTAAGTAATTCAATTACTAAACAAACATAAAGTCTCAAAGTGTGTACCAAATCCAATATTAAAAGAAAAAATACAGACAAGCATATACGGTGGCACGAGAAACAATAACTCAACAGGGAAAAAAATGAAATAATCAGTGAACAATTTTCTCTCTGAAGTATCAGGTAAAAGGAACTGCCCGTGTATAAAAAAAAAATAGGAAAGAGGAAGAGCAAAGTAATGTTGGAATAATCGGTGGTTATTAAGGTACAATTTGTCAGTTGTTTTCGTATTTTGGACCTCAGGCACTAGTGTGAAGAGCCAATGGAGATGAACAACGTTTTCTTTTTTTATAATTTATCGGGGAGCGAAGTTATGTTTCAGGGTGATCTGTAGAAAGTGCTATTAAGGACATAGGAGAATATATCCAATATAGATACCAATTCTGCAGATAAATTTGTTTCAAAAACAGGAAAACACTTTCAATTCAATAACTAAAATTCCACTTATCAGGCGAACATTATGTTGAGCTTGAAATTCTAGAATTTAAATCCTAGTATTTTCTAAACAGTACACTTGGAAAGGAATGTAAAGATTTCAATTACAGATTTGAAACTCATGTTTCCAAATACTTACATATCTTCCATTATAAGGTGTCATGAAATCCCATTGTCGAAGATCAGCAACCTAAAATTGCACAAAATAAGTTTACTACAGCATGACTGCATGCATAACAAGTTGAAGAGAAGACATTAATTTATCACCTTCTCCAATCTAAAAGATCGGCTCTTTCGCGTAAGCTCTCGAAAGGCAGCACTAAAGTCTGCCATTGAATGGAATTGCACCAGCCTGAATCAGACCAACATTATCTAAGATCAGAACAGCACTTGGAGGGATCCTTACAGGAAAAACTTGGTGCAAGAAAGAATATTTAGGAAAAAAAACTAAAGGTAACAGTAAACTTGAACCAGTTTGGTCACCACCTGCCATCACAAAGTCTTGTTCCTTCATGATGTGACAATTTATAACCAACATTGACCATTATAAAGCAACCATAAGAACGAAGTAACAAGAAATGATCAATCATCAATGAAATGACAACAAACTAACCACAAAGGTACCAAACTCAAGAACATTACATTGCCATTGGATGGAAGCTCCTGTCATAATCGACCTTAATGTCATCCAGTGTCAAGTTGGATCCTTCAAACAAATTGATGATATCAGTCTTTAGTGTATTTGGTGAGATACCATGAAGTCTCCCGCAGACACCTCCTGAACGTGATGAAAGGATAAGGTAATTAATCATGATAGCAATAGCAACAAAAACCAAAGAGAAATACACATATTATCTTGTATCATATTCCCTCTGTTTTTCAAAAAGTGCAACATTTTCAGTTGGAGCACAATTTAGACACTCTCCTTTGACCCGTTTTTGTAATTTATATGTTCCAGAAAATAGTCATGGAAGGTCTTGTTAGATTCGTCTACGTATGTATATCGATACATCAAATTTTTAAAATTTTTACTTATATATACAATTATACACATTAATGCTCAACAATGTGCATTGCCAAACATGAAAAGTGCAAATGGTGCAGTATTTTCGAAAAAAAGGGGAAGTATATGATGGGATATGTATATTATTAACCAAAAAAAGATCACAGCCACAGTAATGACAGTAATGCAAGTGAAATAGTGGATTCTCAAAAATTTTACACTCCTATTTCTTCAAACCACTCAATCTGATGCACTTCCAATCAATAACGAGACAGGCACACTGACAAGCGGATATCAATACTTTTATCACGTGTATCAAAGTCTTCGAAATTCTATAAAATGAAAATGCAAATAGTTTTTGCAACCAAGCCCTGCACATTAAATGGAAGATACTAGAATTGCAGTCTTGACTCTTGAGTACCTTGTAAGCACATCGTGTGTCCATAACCTTTTCCACCTACCTACCAAGTTCCACTGTTGTCAAACAACCTTAATTTTAAAAGGCGCGAGGCGCAAAGGGTCCTTGTGTCACGGTCCGAGAGTTTTGACCTCGGAATGTGCGGCACGCCCTTGCCTTCTGTGGGCAAGTGCGTTAGCCTTAATGCGGAAAAGGGTCTCTTGAGCTTCGTAGGGCACGAGCACTCGGTATCTGAAAGGGTACTCTTGCCTATTGGCGACAAGAGCACGAGAAGAGGGTCGATCGGGGCACTCGTGTGCACAAGGCAGGCACGAGCGGGACCGGCGACGAGATGCACCTGTTTTGAGTTTGGGTGGGCGCTTTATAATAAGTGGCGGCACAAGCTCTAAGTTGGCTAACAACAATCACACAATATTATAAAGCAAGCATACAACTGATAGGAGGCTTTAATAGTGAACAAACATTTCATTCATCATATGTCCTTGAAGAGGCTTAAGTGTGGAATTGTACATATTTCCAGTGAACACTAGTTTTGTAGTAACTCAATAATGAACCCTTAAGCCTATACAAGAGTACTAAAACATAAACTAAAGCATAAGAAAGCATAAACTAAGGAAAATACATATAAAGGCAAGCGGAAGGCGAAGGCACGCGCCTTTCGTAGGCGAGGCACACTTTAAAAAAATGGATTTTATTTTTTAGCCTTTTATGGCAATAGATTTTCTAATAAAAGAGCACCATTAATTAAATAAAATTGATATACTAAAAATTGAAATAAGAAAGACCTTTAAAACAAATATCAACTTACTGCTCAACTAAAGGTGTCACTGTGTTGAAAAAGAGAAAGTTGAAAAATAAACGCAAGCCTGTATATCGAGAAAGAAGAGTATAGAAAGAGCAAATCCAACAGCTAATAGCCACGCCGGCAAAGACCAACGGAGCTTTGGTGCCACAACTAACCGAAGGTGGCTCACCGGCGTTCTCTGTCATAGCCGGCTAGAGGGCTGCCGTCAGATGGTGTAGATTTGTAATTTAGGGTTTCCAGAATTAGGGTTTTTCAATTGGGGTTGAAATTGCTAGAATTGTGTGTGATTAAGTTGGGGTTTTGCTCGATTATCATCAATAAGGCTTGGGTAAGTCTTAATTTCAAGAAATTTTGTATCTTAAACTCAAATACTTAGATCGACCCATTCTCTCAAAAAGCGCTCAAGGCGATCAGAGGCGCCTCGTAAAAGGCGGCCTGAGTTGCGCCTGCGCCTACCAGAAATCTCCTCGCCTTGCTTTGTAAAGGCGTTATGGCTGCTGCCTCAGGTCGCCTTGCTTTGTAAAAGCGTTTTCACTGCCGCCTCAAGCACGCCTTAGGCGCACTTTTTAAAACTAAGCAAACAACACCTTTTAAACAAAAATTATCGTTTTAAAGTTGTTACCACGAGATCAACGGCACTGAATATGTGCATTGGCAACCATTTCTTGACGAGTGTTCAATAAACACATAATTGTTATTATCACTAACGAAGAGCATAGCCTGCAACTAGGGTGTTTAAAATTAAATCGATAATATTTACAAAATACTTGTGTCATAAGGACACCGGAACATATTTTCCTCAATATCAAAACAGCTACCAATGTAATCACACAAAATCAGGGTGACTTTCAGCAATTCTCCAAATTGAAGAGCATTGCAACCATGAAATAGAAGAAGCCTTTAGAAGCCATTGAGTAAGGCTATAGCTTTGCTGATTCAAATTTTGCATCAACGGTGATAAGTCACTCGAAAATTTCTGATATGAGTGTATCTCATGTTCTTGTTCTCTAGTCCAACACTTAATCCCACTGCCTATCTCTCTCTCATACTCTATACTCCACCAATCGACTTATGGTGCTCTCCCTTCATTTTTTGCTATCACTTTTACAATCTTCTCTCTCTTCAATATTCTGTAAATCCAAAGCTAAACCTGATTTGATCTTCAAATGAAAAATTACAAATCAAAGACAAAAGGTATATGCCCAAAGGTGGTGAAGAGATTTCTAATAAAGATGGTTCATTCCTCTATATTCCTTAAAAGAACATATTGCTTTCCCTCTTAATGCTTCATTTGCATCACATTTTTTTTCCTGTATGATACATTCTTAACATTTCAGGCAACAACATTTAAGAGGAACAAAAAGAGAGAAGTAAAAAGACACCAAAAAAGGAGGGACCAAACATAGAAATGGGGCACAATAGGTAAATTGTGTAACCTGATTTTACGTAACTACATGAGCATAGTTTTCTTTGTTGTTTGGCGGGGATTTTCCAATTTGGTGATAATGTTTCCAATGTCAATCACTTAACGTTTACAACTTTGTAGGTAGTCACTCTCTGAGATCTACCAACTCAAGGAATGAAGTTTGTCAAACACTCTTATTTCAGTACATCAGGCTACTTAAAGTAAAATTACACCTAGTGATTACTTGGTAGGTCCACAAAACAGTTCCAAGTTAAAAATTATTCAATTATTCAATGTAGAGTCCATTTGCATTTCCAGATCTTAGGCCTTGCCTGGATTAAGGCTAGTTGGCTGAAAAATTATGACGATAATATTCACAGGCTTAGTAAATTTTATAGGTATTTTCTCTTCCCTCATATGAGGGTAATGGGTAATTGAGGCCCCTCCATAGTAATAATTTCCTAACTAGTCAATAAGTTAAGTGCAGAGCTCAATAGTTACATTCCTTATCTTCTTTCCAGTCTTTCTAAATCTCTCTGTTCACTCCTCCTCTCCCTTACCTTTCCAAAAGATTCAAGAAAACAAGCTTAATTTCCTATCCTTGCTTCTCTCTCTCAACCTCTTCCTCCACGGAAACGAATTGCAACCTTCAAGTGATGAATGAAAGCAACCTTCTAAGCTAATACCAATCACGAGAAAGAAACTTCCTCTATATCAAACTTGCTACTACTAGTGTTGATCCCATATATTCACCTTCCTAGATTAGTTTCTCATACCCCAAATCCAAGCCCTAAAATAGTAATTTGAAAAACAACCTCTTAAAGGTTTTCTTCTAAGGGGATAGGCGGCTTATATGATTTAATTTAACGAGAAAATTAGTTTTTTTATTTTCAACTAAGATCTACTTAATCTTGCTTTCATCCCAAAGGCATTGGAAGCGACATGCTTGCACCTCCTCTAAGGTGGCCAAAAGTGCATGCCTTTACATTCCTCTAGGAAAACGCCGCACCTCGGTGGCCAGAGGCGTTTTTCCGTGCGCCTCCCTTCACACAACCATCCACCCACCCCCATCCACTTCTCATGACACCATAAACATGTCCCACCTCACTCACCTCGACCAAAAACCTCAACTTTCCATACTCCTTCCTCTTCAATCTTTCTATCATGTATGAAATTTAGACTTTTTGATACCCTAGGTTGAATTACATTCCAATTAATGGGTTGTTCAAACAAGATGAGGAAGTTTAATTCTGATATTAAACACTACTTGCTTTCATTTTCATGCCAAAGGAACATCATTTTCATGCCAAACTAACCAAGTCTGTTTTCTAAGTGACTCCAAATCTCACTTATTGCACCTTTTCCTTTCACGTCTATATGCAAATATATGGCCTTTGCGGTAATTGAGTCTGAGTTATCCTCGAGCATTTCCTTAATCCATAATCGATTGTCACATTGTTCAAACCCTTCATAATTAAGGATACACCATAAATGATCTACAAATATGTGGGAATAGAACTTATTCCCTCCATTCTTAAATAATCTACACACTTCACTTTAAAAGAAAACCAAGGTGGAAGTACGAAAAATGAGAGAAAGTGAAAATGTGGGGAGAGAGATGGAAAAAGTGAGCGAGACGTGATTTAAAGTGGCCATTATATTAAAAAGTGAAGCATATGGGTAGACATAAATGAAAGATTAGGTGACATAAGTTGCCAAAAGTAGAAGAAGCAACAATGAGTAGATTAAGAAGTTATAGATCAAGAAGGAAAGTGTGTAGCTCTAGATTATTTAAGAACGGAGGAGTACAAAATTAAACTAAACGTATTACCACCATTAATACTGAGTGCTTTGGTTTGTTTTCCTTTATTATCAAGTAAAGAGATCAAGCTAAATAGTTAACGAGGCTACATTTTGACTCGAGCTAATGTTAATATATATAATGCCATAACAAACATACAAGATAAATTATTATACACTATGAAACAGTGTAATTATCGGTGCAATCAAAAATCTAAAGCACGAATAGATACAATCGAGTGCAAAATCAGATCATATGTTCATAGATGGAGCACAATTTCAAGAAATACACAAATTGTTGACCTAATGCAACAAAATATAACATCCTTGAATTATTAGTGGTCGCATTCAATTACCGAAACCCTAATTATTAAGTAGGAAATAGAAAGTAAAAGGAAATGCCTCAAATTTGGGAAACCGAAATGAAATATATAAACAATGTTGGTGAGATGTAAGATTACCTGAATACAGAGGTTGAGTTTGAGGTTGAGTTTGAGGTTGAGTTTGATTCTCATTTGAAAATTGGCGTACAGAGAATGGAAGACTTTGGGAGGTTCTACCGCGGTTTGATTGAAGCAACTGATTCAGTTTCTGAACTCCTCTCGATACATTCATTGCTGTTTTGAAAATGGCGAATTTCGGGGGAATTTCTACAATTTTTTGCTGCTGAAGGTTGAAGGTGAGGCCTTTAATGGGGTTGGAGAGGAGACTCACCGGAGAGTGAAGTGAACAAGAATGGGAATCGGCGACTAAAATCACGAGTGTATTAATATGGGCTTATGCTTATCAAACCTTTTTGGACCCCGCTCAAAACCCAACTTCAAAGCACATTTTCATCTGTATAAATGGTCTAATCATTATGCCATTACATTATTATTGCGTCTTTTTTGAATACTAATAATGATATTATATGTTTTCAGTGAAAATCAATAATTAAGTTACAATATTTTAATTGCATTTATGAATAAAGAGAAGGTAAAAGGTACACCTTGGTGTACGTACCTCTACGTACATCAAATAAGTATGAGTTGGTTAAAATGAGTACAAAGCAAAATGAGTATGAAGCAAAATGAGTATGAGTTGGTCAAAATGAGTACGAAGCAAAATGAGTATGAATATTCAAAATGAGTATGAATATTGAAAATGAGTACGAAGTCAAATGAGTATGAATATTCAAAATAAGTACGAAGCCAAATTAGTATGAATATTCCAAATGAGTATGAGTTTTTCAAATGAGTATAAGTTTTCCAAATGAGTATAAAGTCAAATGAGTTTGTCGAATGAGTATGAGTTGGGTTGGATTTTATTTAATTTTTTTATTATGAGATTTCTTGATTTATAAAATAAGCATTTGTATTCATTGATCAAATATACTCTAATGCTTATAAATGAGTATGGAAATGTACAAATGAGTATGAGTTTGTCAAATGAGTATGAGTTGGGTTGAGATTTTATTTAAATAATTTTTTTAATTACGGTATTTCTTACTTCATAAAATAAGCATGCTCATTTGAATTTGTTGTACTCATTGGTTAAACATACTCAAATGCTTATAAATGAGTATGACAATGTCCAAATGAGTATGAATGTTGTTCAAATAAGTATGAATTATATGAAAAAAATAAAATAAAAATTAAATTAAAAAAGGAACATTTTTTGTTAGAGTGTAGATTCGAACCCTCGACCTCCATAAAAGGTAGCACGCTTAGCGCAACTCTGTGACCACTGAAGCAAATGTGTTTTGGTGATACCTTGGCACGCGAAATGTATATAACTAGTACCTGGGTGTACCTACCGCTAGGTGCACCAAGGTGTATGTTATAATTTGCGATGAATAAACTACTAATTTGTATAACTTTTTACTAGTATCTTTCAACTCCAAATTTAGTGGTCTTAAAGTACTAATGTATAATACAGATAAACCAAGAGCATCGCCTGGGCTTAAAGACTAGTTGATATTTTATTACTAGTAGTTTTGTACAAATATTTTGGAAAAATTATTGGGAATAAGTCAACATTTTTCCGATAATTCTGGAATAAGTTGATCTTTTAAATGTATTCGCTTTTAACAAGTTAACATCGATTTAAGAACACAAAAATGATAGGGGATGGAAAGTAGAAAAAGAGAAGGAACACAGAAATAATAAATTAAAATTGAAGAAAAGCCTCACATATTACCGGTTGAATGATTTATAAGTTATTTGACTTGTTAAAAGTTTAAGTAATATCAAAGTTTATTTATTCCAGGATTATCCAAAGTTTAACTTATTTAAAGAAGACCGCGAAAAGGTTGACTTATTCTTGATAATTTTTCCAAATATTTATAGGGAAATTCCATATAGTACGAGAGTATGCATGATACACCCGGGTGTACTATGAGCATGATACACCCAAGTCTATTTGAGCAAAAAAATAGCTTTAAGTGTATCATGCTCATGGTATACCCGGGTGTATAATAAAAATTATAATATAGTATCATCGTACTTCTGGCTTTTTTATATGGTACCACTAGTTTTTGAGAATTCTGCATGGTACCACTCTACTTTAGTCTTATTTTCTGTCGTAACATTCCATTAATTAAAATGTTAATTAAGGGTAAGTAGGATTAGGATTTTGCCTCGATTTGTATGTTGTGATATGTGTACAGGTAAATTAGCTAGATTAAAGTTTTTAAAGGTCATTTTGGTCTAATTTGAGGCCAAAATTAACAAAAATCATCATTGTCAATTTTGAACATAAATTGGACCCTTAAGGACCAAAGTAACCCGCAAGACCTTATTCGAGTATTTTTTATAGCACGCAGACCAAAACACGTAAAATGAGATGAACTCTTAACCCTAGTTGACTCTTAAATTAACATTTTACTTGAAGGAATGCTATGATATAGAATCAGATCAAATTACAATGGTACCATGTAGGATTCAAAGAAAATAGTGGTATCACATAGAAAAGCCAAAAGTACAGTGTATGAAATATCCCATATTTATATAACATGATATTAGAATTTTCATTTCTATATAAATGTCAACATAAAAGTCCTATTATTAAAAACATAAATGTTGGAATCAAGAATTTCAAAGTCTTGTGATAATATCCGAAGACTCTCTCTCATGGCAATTTTGGCCCATGGCAGTTGCCTTGCTCTTGCGCACCCAGCTCAATATGGGGAGGAAGAAGAAGGCTTCCGCAAGTCCAACTAGTACACGAGAGTCACAATCTCGTGACAAAGCTAGGCAATGAAACAGTAACCGCAACTGCATTTACTCATCCTCGTGCTGGTCCTATTACAAGGGAAGAACATAAGGTCATTTCTTAAGATGCAAAAGGGTACATGTTTACTCATCAAACAATTTGGTTTTCTCAAAAAAAAAGAAGAGTCTTGTGTTTACAAGAAGAGAAGTTAGACCAAACATAGTCGTCTTGGTCTTGTATGTATTTTTTAAAAATAGATCATTGATAGTTCAAAGAAAAAATATATACAAATATATTTAAGTTCATTAAATCATTTTTTTAATATCCGTTATTAAAATATTTAGAATAACCATATTATAAAATCCAAGTCTACAATATTATCATGCAATATGTATGTTTAATTTTTGCATAATTATGCATGCATGACCTGGTTCACATTAAATATACCGTGCACCAGGCCCAAACACGTGATCCGCGACAAACACCGCTCAATAACACAGTATGGTACACAAATACATTATATCACAAATACATACATTATATCAAAAATAAATACACTATATCATACAAAAAGACACTATAGAATATAAACAAAATATTATGTACATTAAGAAACACACAAATGGACAATAATACACTATAGATTATAAAAAATATTAAGAACACAAATGGACTATAGTACACAAATATACTATATCAAAAATAAATATAATATATCATATATAGAAACACTATATCACACAGAAACACACTATAACATACTTCCTCCGTTTCTAAATAAGTGGAACATAGAGAAAGTGGAGGAAAACCAAGGAGGTTACAGAGAAAGTTGGAGACCACAATTAAAAAGAGAAAGGGTACTTTAACTAAATAAACAAATGGATATATATTGCTTGAGTAAGGGTAATCATGTAATTTTATCATTAAAAATGTTCTATTCTGAACTTGGTGTCGCTTATTTTGACATTTTCATATTAGGAAAGTGTGTCACTTATTTAGAAACGAAGGAAGTATATAGAAAATATTATGTACGGAAACATATTAGAGTACACGAAATCCGAGTAGTGGAAAATGTGAGGAGAGAGAAAATCTAAGGAGATAGAAAGACTGAACAAAGTGAATTGAGTTGAGGTTTTTTTTTTACAATGAATAAGTTAAATGTCATGTGATATGGTTCCGGTGCACACTAAATCTCGGATGCCCACTAATTTAGTGTGCACCGAGTCCGTATCAATACTAATATATTAGAAAACATTCCTAATAAGGTCTATGTGGAAATGAACCCACAACATATTAGTTGGAATGTCATAACTTTACCCCAAATTCACATCCTTTTTTTTGTTGTCATAGTATAATTTTTAAATTCTTTAACCTTAATTAAGATTAGGGAAGATGAAGTCTCCTTTTTTTTATGATAGAAGTTTCCTTTATTACACTTTTTTATTACCCTAATTGTTTAATTGGTTCTTAGGTAGTAATTCTAAAATATTTATTAAATTATTAAGGAAAATTTGTCAGGAATAAGTCAACCTATGCGTTGACCGCTAACAAGTCTACCTTCATTTATTCCATTAACAACTAAACCTTGTATACACTTTTGCTTTTAACAAGTTTTTACCGACTGATACCTCTTAGTAACTTGTTTAACCGGTTAAAGTGACACATGTCACTCTTTTATTAAACACAACCTCTTCTCTCTTCTCTCTTCTCCTCCTCCTTCCCCTCCACACGCACTACCACCACCACCCTAACCTAAAACCACCACACCCACCACCCTATATTAGAAGCGATTGGAAGAGCCGCCGATCGGAAAACACCGGTAATAGCGTTGTACAACTATCCTTCATTTTCCGGCGCATTTTCAGCTCTCTCCACTCATCGCTTTCACTCTCACCTATAACTTCCTTGCCTCATATTTCATTTTGCTGTGGAATTGATGATTTTAGGTGCTATTTGCTGATTATTTTGTTCGTATGTGATTTCGTTATTGAATAATATTATAGGTGGGGATGGGAGGATTTATTTTCTGGAATTGGGATTTATTTTGAGGGGTTGAATTATTTTCTGGGATTTATTTTGAAGGCTGGATCAAGCACATAGCATTAGATACAACACTCGAGCAACCTGTTCTCTTGAATATCAAAGACGAGGAATTGTCCGTCACTACCATGCCGTTTTCCATTTCCAGATTTGATTATTGGGTGCCAAAACCCAGAAGGAGAAACAGGGTTGTTAGTCTGTTGGTTTTGGAAAACAAACACTAGATCTCACTTTTGCACTACTTAACCAACGGTTTACCTAAGATCTCTTTTTAATGGAAATTTTTTAAAGGAATTGGATATTTGATGGGAATCTTTTTGACAGAGTTGTTGTCAGGAATTTTTTATGGGAATTTCCTAAGATCAAGCACATAGCATCAGGTACTGTTTAACCAACTTTTCCGCCACTTTTTGTTAGTTACAGGGCCTGTTCTCCCCAGCTTATTTTCAGTTCAGTTCAGCTCCAATCAGTTCATCTCCAATCAGTTCAGTCCAGTTCCGTTCAGTTCAGTTCAGTTCAGTTCAGCTCCAATCAGTTCAGCTCAGCTCCATTCTTTTATAACCATTTTGTTAAATATTATTATTATGTTGGTCTAATTTATTTTACTAATTACTCTTATTATTATTATTATTATTATTATTATTATTATTATTATTATTATTATTATTATTATTATTATTATTATTATTATTTATCTATATATCATTATTATTAACTACTATTATTATATCTATATATTATTTTTTTATTATAGCTTTTCTCATTATTATTACTATTATCATTAGGGAGGAACATGGTATAGGTCAAAAGCATAAACCAATCAAATCGCGTCAAAATGGTTTATGATGCAATTTTGCACGGTCCGACCCAATCATTATTTTATTACTAAATATTATTATATTATTAAATATAATTATTAAAATAGTAATATTAATTAATTCTTAGATATTATTGTTATTATATAATCATCATCAAGTATTAATATATTAATACAAAAACTATAAAATAATTTTTATTAATTATCATTATAATCACTAGTCATTATATTATTATTAATAATTTATGATTATTAATACAATTTATTTATAACTATCATTTTAAAATATCCAAAATACTATTATTATATTCATTATTAATTACTAGTACTTATCATTATAATTTTTATTTAATATTCATATTAGTATTGTTTAAATATTATTTATATATTTATTAAATTCAATTAAATTTAATTCAATTCAGTTCAGTTCAGCTCTGTTCAGTTCAGTTCAGTTCAGCTCCAATCAGTTCAGTTCAGCTCCAATCAGTTCAGTTCAGCTCAGTTCAGTTCAGCTGAATTATGCCGAAGAGAATAGGCCCATAGTTGTACAATTTTTTATAAACTCGGGTTCACCGTACACTCTCTCACATTCTCGCCCATATTTCTCATGTGCGGAGCACGTGAGGAGAGAGAACTGTGAGAAGGTGCACCGTACACCCGGGTGTATGGTGAATGCTCTCTTATAGTTGTATTGTGGGTAATATATAATTGTGTTGATTTGGTGTGAATTGGATATTGCTAATCCAAACTAGATGCATCACTAAGTGGGTAAGGCTTGAGACCAGAAAGAAGAGAGAAGGAGAGGGGAGGAGAATTAGGGAACAACGGTGGTACAGGGGTGGGTCTGGTGCAGCCCGTGCAGGGGTGGGGTGAGGGGAGGGAGAGTTTTTTTTTGTTTAAATACATATGAAAATATGTAGGAAAAGTTTTCTTCAAAAGTTAAGAAGTCAAAGGGAACTGTGGGGACTTAAGAAGTAGGTTTACAGGTTCATCATGTCGTAAGTAAAAAAAAAACTTGTTAAAAGCAAAAGTTTGTACAAGGTTTACTTGTTAATGGAATAAATGAAGGTAGACTTGTTGTAACACCCCCGACAATTCTCTCTTAGTAACTTATTTAACCGGTTAAAGTGACACATGTCACTCTTTTATTGAACACAACCTCTTCTCTCTTCTGTTTTCTCCTCCTCCTTCCCCTTCGCACGCACTACCACCACAACCCTAACCTAAAGCCACCACACCCACCACTCTATACTAGAAGCGATTGGAAGAGCTGCTGATCGGAAAACGCCGGTAATAGGTTGTACAACTATCCTTCATTTTCCAGCACATTTTCAGCTCTCTCCACTCATCGCTTTCACTCTCACCTATAACTTCCTTGCCTCATATTGCATTTTGCTGTGGAATTGATGATTTTAGGTGCTATTTGCTGATTATTTTGTTCGTATGTGATTTCGTTATTGAATAATATTATGGGTGGGGATGGGAGGATTTATTTTCTGGAATTGGGATTTATTTTGAGGGGTTAAATTATTTTCTGGGATTTATTAGCACATAGCATTAGATACAACACTTGAGCAACCTGTTCCCTTGAATATCAAAGACGAGGAATTCTCCGTCACTACCATGCCGTTTTCCATTTCCAGATTTGATTATTGGGTGCCAAAACCCAGAAGGAGAAACAGAGTTGTTAGTCTGTTGGTTTTGGAAAACAAACACTAGATCTCACTTTTGCACTACTTAACCAACTGTTTTCCTAAGATATCTTTTTAATGGAAATTTTTTAAAGGAATTGGATATTTGATGGGAATCTTTTTGACAGAGTTGTTGTCAGGAATTTTTTATGGGAATTTCCTAAGATCAAGCACATAGCTTCAGTTACTGTTTAACCAACTTTTCCACCACTTTTTGGTAGTTACAAGGCCTGTTCTCCCCAGCTTATTTTCAGTTCAGTTCATTTTAGTTCAGTTCAGTTCAGTTCAGCTCCAATCAGATCAATTCAGTTCAGTTCAGTTCAGTTCAGCTCCATTCTTTTATAACCATTTTGTTAAATATTATTATTATGTTGGTCTAATTTATTTTACTAATTACTCTTATTATTATTATTATTATTATTATTATTATTATTATTATTATTATTATTATTATTATTATTATTATTATTATTATTATATAAAAACATACAACCTACAAAAAATCATACAACCTACAAGAAATTAGTGGGCAACCGAGAAATAATCTGGGAACCCACTCCTATAGCTATAGCAAACCCTATCCTACTGAAAATATGGGCAGTAGCACGTGCCCCTATGTCATGTGTCTTCGAGAAGTTCTGGACCCACTTCAGCAATGCAATTATTATTATTATTATTATTATTGTTTATTTATACTCCCTCCATTCCCTTTTGATGTTCCCATTTTCCGTTTTAGGCCGTTCCTAAAAGTTGTTCCCATATTGAATCTTTTCCATTTTAAGAACATTTATTTCTCCATATATTTACAACACTTTTTACTTTTTGACTTACACATGGGCCCACTTTAGAATAATTTCTTTCTCAATCACTCACTTTTCTTTCTCTCTCTCTATTTTTCAAAAGCAAAAAGTACCAAAGTACACTTTATACAATATAAAATTTAAAAGATTCTCATCCACATCAATTTGCATTGATTTTCCCCCATATTCCATATGGGAACATCAAAAGGAAATGGAGGGAGTATATCATTATTATTCAGTTTTATTATTATATATATATTATTTTTTTATTATAGCTATATTCATTATTATTACTATTATCATTAAGGAGGAACATGGTATAGGTCAAAAGCATAAACCAATCAAATCGCGTCAAAACGGTTTATGATGCAATTTTGCACGGTCTGACCCAATCATTATTTTATTATTAAATATTATTATATTATTAAATATAATTATTAAAATAGTAATATTAATTAATTCTTAGATATTATTGTTATTATATAATCATCATAAAGTATTAATATATCAATACAAAAACTATAAAATAATTTTTATTAATTATCATTATATTCACTAATCATTATATGATTATTAATAATTTATGATTATCAATACTATTTATTTATAACTATCATTTTAAATATCCAAAATACTATTATTATTATTCATTATTAATTATTATTACTTATCATTGTAATTTTTATTTAATATTCATATTATTATTATTTAAATATTATTTATATATTTATTAAATTCAATTCAATTTAATTCAATTTAATTTAATTCAGTTCAGTTCAGTTCAGTTCAGTTCAGCTCCAATCAGTTCAATTCAGTTCAGTTCAGTTCAGCTGAATTATGCCGAAGAGAATAGGCCCATAGTTGTACAATTTTTTATAAACTCGGGTTCACCGTACACTCTCTCACATTCTCTCCCATATTTCTCATGTGCGGAGCACGTGAGGAGAGAGAACTGTGAGAGGGTGCACCGTACACCCGGGTGTATGGTGAATGCTCTCTTATAGTTGTATTGTGGGTAATATATAATTGTGTTGATTTGGTGAGAATTGGATATTGGTAATCCAAACTAGATGCATCACTAAGTGGGTAAGGCTTGAGACCAGAAAGAAGAGAGAAGGAGAGGGGAGGAGAATTAGGGAGCAACGGTGGTACAGGGGTGGGGTGGGTGGGTCTGGTGCTGGGGTGGGGGGAGGGAGAGTTTTTTTTTTTTTTTGTTTAAATACATATGAAAATATGTAGGAAAAATTTTCTTCAAAAGTCAAGAAGTCAAAGGGAACTGGGGGGACTTAAGAAGTAGGTTTACAGGTTCATCATGTCGTAAGTAAAAAAAAACTTGTTAAAAGCAAAATTTTGTACAAGGTTTATTTGTTAATAGAATAAATGAAGGTAGACTTGTTGTAACACCCCGACAATTCTCTCTTAGTAACTTGTTTAACCGGTTAAAGTGACACATGTCACTCTTTTATTGAACACAACCTCTTCTCTCTTCTATCTTCTCCTCCCCCTTCCCCTCCGCACGCACTACCACCACCACCCTAACCTAAAGCCACCACACCAACCACCCTATATTAGAAGCGATTGGAAGAGCCGCCGATCGGAAAACGCCGGTAATAGCGTTGTACAACTATCCTTCATTTTCCGGCGCATTTTCAGCTCTCTCCACTCACCGCTTTCACTCTCACCTATAACTTCCTTGCCTCATATTGCATTTTGCTGTGGAATTGATGATTTTAGGTGCTATTTGCTGATTATTTTGTTCGTATGTGATTTCGTTATTGAATAATATTATGGGTGGGGATGGGAGGATTTATTTTCTGGAATTGGGATTTATTTTGAGGGGTTGAATTATTTTTTGGGATTTATTTTAAAGGTTGGATCAAGCACATAGCATTAGATAGAACACTCGAGCAACCTGTTCCCTTGAATATCAAAGACGAGGAATTCTCCGTCACTACCATGCCGTTTTCCATTTCCAAATTTGATTATTGGGTGCCAAAACCCAGAAGGAGAAACAGAGTTGTTAGTCTATTGGTTTTGGAAAACAAACACTAGATCTCACTTTTTCACTACTTAACCAACGGTTTTCCTAAGATCCCTATTTAATGGAAATTTTTTAAAGGAATTGGATATTTGATGGGAATCTTTTTATCAGAGTTGTTGTCAGGAATTTTTTATGGGAATTTCCTAAGATCAAGCACATAGCATCAGGTACTGTTTAACCAACTTTTCCACCACTTTTTGGTAGTTACAGGGCCTGTTTTCCCCAGTTTATTTTCAGTTCAGTTCAGTTCAGTTCAGTTATGCTCCAATCATTTCAGTTCAGTTCAGTTCAGTTCAGCTCCAATCAGTTCAGTTCAGTTCAGTTCAATTCTGTTCAGTTCAGTTCAGCTCCATTCTTTTTATAACCATTTTGTTAAATATTATTATTATGTTGGTCTAATTTATTTTACTAATTACTCTTATTATTATTATTATTATTATTTATTTATTTATTTATTTATTTATATATCATTATTATTAAGTATTATTATTATATCTATATATTATTTTATTTATTATAGCTTTACTCATTATTATTACTATTATCATTAGGGAGGAACATGATATAGGTCAAAAGCATAAAACAATCAAATCGCGTCAAAACGGATTATGATGCAATTTTGCACGGTCCGACCCAATCATTATTTTATTACTAAATATTATTATATTATTAAATATAATTATTAGAATAGTAATATTAATTAATTCTTAGATATTATTGTTATTATATAATCATCATCAGGTATTAATATATTAATACAAAAACTATAAAATAATTTTTATTAATTATCATTATAATCACTAATCATTATATTATTATTAATAATTTATGATTATTAATATTATTTATTTATAACTACCATTTTAAAATATCCAAAATACTATTATTATTATTATTCATTATTAATTATTAGTACTTATCATTATAATTTTGATATAATATTCATATTATTATTGTTTAAATATTATTTATATATTTATTAAATTCAATTCAATTTAATTCAATTTAATTTTATTCAATTCAATTCAGTTCAGTTCAGCTCCAATCAGTTCTATTCAGTTCAGTTCAGTTCAGTTCAGCTGAATTATGCCGAAGAGAACAGGCCCATAGTTGTACAATTTTTTATACACCCGGGTTCACCGTACACTCTCTCACACCAGGGCGTATGGTGAATGCTCTCTTATAGTTGTATTGTGGGTAATATATAATTGTGTTGATTTGGTGTGAATTGGATATTGCTAATCCAAACTAGATGCATCACTAAGTGGGTAAGGCTTGAGACCAGAAAGAAGAGAGAAGGAGAGGGGAGGAGAATCAAAGAACAACGGTGGTAGGTGGGTGGGTCTGGTGTAGGGGCGGGGTGGGGGGAGGGAGAGTTTTTTTTTTGTTTAAATACATATGAAAATATGTAGGAAAAGTTTTCTTCAAAAGTCAATAAGTCAAAGGGAACTGGGGGGACTTAAGAAGTAGGTTTACAGGTTCATCATGTCGTAAGTAAAAAAAAACTTGTTAAAAGCAAAAGTTTGTACAAGGTTTACTTGTTAATGGAATAAATGAAGGTAGACTTGTTGTAACACCCCGGCAATTCTCTCTTTATAAAACATATATTTTTCAACTAAAACAGAGAATTATCAAGGCATTATCGCCCGTGTGAAAACGTATCGGCTTACTCAAAGTATTGCAGTGGAAAAACATTAGATAAAACTTTATTAAATAATTAGAACATAATTAACTGTCAAACCATAATCCAAACCTCGCTTTAAAATAAATAATCCATAAAGCATTTAAAATAAATAATCCATAAACCAACTCAATTAAAGTAACGTAAAAGTAGGAAGCAGATAAAATAATAAAACGATCTCTCAACAACGCTTCCCAAGTCCCAGATGAGTAATTGAGACGATGCATCATGCCCTCCAAACCCGTAGGCAAATACTCAATTGAAAACTTATCGCCAATAAAGGGTCATCACAGGATCAATAGGCATAGCCATGATCGACACACAGAAAAGCTCGTAATCAGTAAAGCTGAGTACATAAATAAATGAAATAAAACACGAAACCTAATCATGATACTACTAAGCCTTAAAACATGATACTACTAATCCTTAAAACATGATCAATAAAAATACGGAAAATTTGACGCCAACAGGCCAAACTATTGCCCATCTTCTATAAACAGTCCAAACCATTGATAATCTAGGAACAATCCAAACTATTACCCCAATCTTCCATAAACAGTCCAAGTGACCTATTAACCTGTTACAACAGGTAAACTAGAGGTCATGTGACTAGCACATGACCTTTTTAATGAATTCTTTTTTTTTTCCTTTTTTTTACTTCTATTTGGCTTTATTAACTTTTTTTTTCACTAACATACCCATGTAGTCAAGCACGACCTCCAAGGCTCCAGCACCAGCCACCCCTCACCGACACCAACTTTCCCTTCTTACCATCTTCTTCCTCCTCTTTCTTCATTGGCTCCTCTTCTTGTCCTACTATAGTCTACTACCCTTTCTCTCAGATCTGATCTTCTTATTCCACGGCCTCCATCAACTTCTTCAGCTAATATTACTACTTCTTCCATAACAGCAAGTTAGCAACCACATCTTCAAATCACTTTCATAATCATAATCATCAAGATTTCAATAATGGTGGATAACTGGATAACATCATCATCAAACTGGGGCCCGTATTGCTTTAATCCTCACTCATAAAATGAAGAAAATATCTACCCTTTGTTTCTTCTACTACTTCTACTACTAGTAATTCGAGTATGGTTCTCAAATGGAGAAAATCTACTGCTACTTATCTCCACCTCCATACCACCACCAAGAACAAGCGACATTCCCAAGCAAACAACAATAATCACGGCGGAAGCAACAGTGACTCCACCACCGCCGATGAAGGAGGGGGTGGTTGTGGCGGAAGAGACGGATGACAGTCCGAATAGCGGCGGGAGCAATGTGGTGTCGTTTGGTCGTAAAGTATCCAGATCTAGATCTGTAGGGTGTGGAAGCAGAAGTTTTTCAAGGGAAATAGAGGGAGGGGTAATAGGGAGGGGTTTTTCAGGGGAAACAGGAGTTCGACGATGGTGAAGCGGAGGAGGAGTTTAAAAAGTGATGAGGGGAATGCTGCGGCGGCGGTGGTTGGGGGTGGTGGCAACAACTGAATAGAGGAGGTAGTTGTTGGTGTGTGAGAGGGAGGGGCAGCATCTGAACAGGTTTATGAAATAAAAAAGGGAAATTCTACATGGTGACATCTTACTTTATAAAATTCTACATGGTGGAAACAAAAAGAATTCATTATATCAAGTGACCTTATAGTATTGATTATATCATTTAGTGTCATTATTAAGTTCTATTAGAGCAAACCTATCATTAAGTGGCTAAGTTTCTTATTTTTTCAGAAGCTTAAAAAAGTCACGTGCTTATCACATGTGACTAGTTAACCTGATGTAACAGGTTAACAGGTCACTTGGACTGTTTATGGAAGATTGGGGTAATAGTTTGGACTGTTCCTGGATTATCAATAGTTTGGACTGTTTATAGAAGATGGGCAATATTTTGGCCTGTTGGCGTCAAATTTTCCTAAAAGTACCTCAAGACTTCAACTCATAAAATAATACTTGACTCCACAAGACATACAACATGATAAATATTTAGTCAATTGAATAGACAATGGATCGAGTTGTCCAACCAAAACCAGTCTTTAAAATGAAGGACCGAGTTACGGGCGCGACTCCGTAACCCCTTGACCAACGATATTGAGGAACCTTTAGAAATAAAAATAGGGTACGGTGATCAATCCTACCCCAAGAAAAGCCATGGGCTACCACTATGTACTCTAACTCATACTAGTCCAGAACTTCAGACGTGCACAAGTCTAAAACTATTGCTATTCACTTCCACTTTAAGTATTAATAAGTTATTTGATGTTAGACTCTAAACAGACAACCAACACATAACATGAATACAACAAATATTCCTCTTTTATCTTAGGATTAAATAAGTGATCAAACAATATATACAAATTTATTTGTTGACTTCAATCAACCATCGAATGTCCAATGACAATAAATATACATACCCTACAAAGCCCTCGGTCTTTGCAGAGTAGGAAATAATAATATCCAATTAATAATCCAACTTACTCACAAAGTCCTGGACCTTTGAAAAGTAATAAAATATCCAATAAGGAAACAATACCAAAATCCATAACCAATAATAAAATAATATTAATCCTTCATGTGAATTAATAAATAAATTTCCTTCCCAAACATGCTTGAATCAAACATCCATTCAATCATGTAGTACAGCATAAAAGCAATTAACATGCTCAACAACACGTAATTCCAATTCAATAGCCACGTATGAACCATAAAAGGGTTCCCTATACATGATACTACAAATAATCCTAATCCTTAGGACATGATACTAGTCTAACACATAAGGACATGTAAGTACCTTGTGTAGACAAAGTGAGAGACCACTTTAGAATTCTAGAAGTCGCCTAAAGTAAATTATTCGCCTACTAAAACAATAATACAACAATGAATTAATAATTCACAACAATATAATTTATTTCAAAACGCTTCAAAACTCGTTATAAAATACTTTAAAAACATTAAATTTCCAATCTTTAACAACCTTTAATATAATACTCATAAACCTAGACTTCAAAATCTCAAAAATCATTACTTTAATACTTAAAACTCACTTTAAACCATAAATAATAATCTGAAATTATATTTTATGTTCACAATATACAAAAATCAGATTTTTAATAATTTGAATAATAAAATTTTCAACTTTATTTATAAAACATATAAAAACTATAACTTTAATATTAAAGTAGAGGATAAGGGTTAAGAAATAACCAAAGAAAACCACGAAAACCGGAAAAACGGAAGGAACAACGCACGAAGAGGTGTGTGCGCCTGCGGTGGCGCATGGTAGTCACGCGCGGCTGCTGCTGCGCGTCGCTGCTGGCGGGCGAAGGCGAGAGAGAAGTGAGGGTGCGTGGCTGCTGTTGCACGCATGCACGAAGGGGAGAAGGGAGTTGTGGTGCCTCGCCGGAAAGCAACGGAGGAGGGTGTGAGGGGTGACCGAACGGTGGCACGCAAAACAAGGAGAGGAGAGGAGAGGAGTGTGGGGCGCCGGTTATGTGAGGGAGAGAGGAGAGAAAATAAAAAGTGTACAACTATGGGGTTTGGGGGTTATTTATAAGTTTTGTCTTAAAACCTATGACACTTAGGTTAGGCTTAGGTTTGAGCTCAAGTTGTTCATCAAACTTAAAAAATGGTTTGGGCTCCTCAACCCAACATTAAAAATTATTTTAAACACGACCCAAAACCTTTAAATAAAATATTCAATACTTAAATTTAACCCAATAAATATTAATGACTATTTAAAACGTTTAAAGAATCATTTGACTTTCAAAATAGTCAATACTTAAATAATTAAATAAAATAAATATGAAAATGATTATAAATATACTTCAAATATATTTATAACATTCATAAAATTACGGGGGATTACACTTGTTAAAACGGTCCACGCAAATGTTGGCTTATTCCCGACAAATTTTCCAATCATTTACCAATTATTGAAATTAATGTGAAATATTATTCTGATTTAATAAAGAATTAGAGAAATAAAAAAGACTTGAAGCATCGCCTAGACCTCTAAACTAATTAATTTTTTAAAACTAGTAAATGAGCAATATAAAAAACAATATGAAATAACAAGTATTGTCGTGAGGCAAGGGAACAAGATGTTAGATGCGGAATAATATTAATATTGATTCTTTCCCTCCTAAAATATTCAAACCAAAATAAGTATTGCCCAATTGTCTCCACTCTCTCATCATTGACGATAGTTAGAACCTATAGACGAAAGTTCATGGATGCTACATGTCTACGTGGTCAATGCTCGATAGTTGCGGATTATCATAGAGAGTTCATGGTACCCACAATTAGTTGCGGATCTGGAATTTTTTTAATTAGAGGACGAATTTTTAAAATATACGATTTACTAATAATTGGAATAGTACAGGTAGACTTGACAAAATCGGTCTAATTCGATTAATTGAATGACTTATCCAAAATTCACCCAAAGTTGATAACCTGATTTTAACCCGAAGCTTAAATAAACCAAACTCAATTTAAAACTAAACCAAAATTCTCCCTATATCCAAATAACTTGAATGAAATTAACTCAAACCGATTTTTACCCGAAATCTAAATTATGTCAAATCCAAATCAAACCAAACATCGACATAGATTTAAATCAAATAGGACTTTTACATAAGATACCGTCATTAAATTCAACATGACCCGATAAAAACTTGAAAATTAATACGACCTACACCGAAATGACCAGCCATAATATAAACATGAAAATCAAAGATTTGAAAGGTGATCTGTTTTATTCCAAAACGATCGAATCTCGACTAGAACAAAAAAATCAAAATTTCAACTCAATTATTTTTGTCGTGTTTGTACTAGGCATCATGCCCTGTTGACATCTATGAAGATTCTCTCCTGCTCGCAATAATGGAAAAAAGCCTTGCCAATGTTGTCATATGCGACATTGTGGGTCAAAACATACATATTGTTGCAGTTGATGAAGATAAACCATAAAGGAGTACGATTTACTATATCACATCAGGTAGAGCAGCAATAATACAACCATTTTTTGTTACTTATGTCATGAGTTTAAACAATATATAGTGGACAAACATATCAAGAAAATGATAGAGTGCCATTCACATGGGCTCCATTACCAGTGTTTCGATTACAGATGAAAGTTCTTGAACCCTTATTTAAGGATGAGAAAGTTGCCACTTATGCATTGCTTCTGGTATGTGTGCATATCTATATTTTTTAATTAGTTAATACCATGTATCAAGTTAGCTTATACAATGATTTGTTTAGTTTTCTTTTACATATCCTGTGCTAGCGTAGGAGCGGCGCCCGCCGAATGGCCCATGGACGAAAGCCTTATTTACAAATTTTACAAACAAAAAGTAGAGTCAGTTACATGAGTCCGCATTTTTCTATTAAACTGATGAGTTAACGCAGCGGCGGGACACATTTCAGATTTACAATCTCCAGGGGTGCTCGATTTCGTTACTATTAAATTTTGTTTTCTTTTCTCTAATATATTCCAAGACTTCTAGTGGCTTTTCAGTGTAACATTTTTTGTTTTATTTTTTTACAATGATTGCAAAACAACTACTTCATCCATTTCACAATACTCGCAATCAGGACTGTTTCTGATGTTTTTGGGGCCCGGGGCGAAATAACAGTTAAAGGCCCTTTAATCAAATGAATTTTAAAATTGTTCTATTACACTAAATAAAATATATTTTTCAGTCATACAAATTCCAATTTCATGCAAAAACAATATAGAGTATTATGAGTTATTAATAAGTTTTTGTATAATTTATATAACAAAATACTATGTCTCCTTTTTTGTACGGTTATTCATTTATGTGTTTCATCTATCAAGTTACTATAATGTTATGATTAATGATTTTCATATAATCAAAATTCTATCTTGATTCTTAATCTTTTACTAAGCTTTCACTACTTGGATATAATCAAGTTTGATATGAAAAGCAAAGTTACATTTGTCTCAAATAAAATTAGGCATTAACACTTTGTTGGTAAAAAAAATAAATAAACGTTTAACCATAAGAAGAAGAAAATGGAATCACCCTTGAGAAACGGGTTCCACAAGGCTCTCATTATATCTTAAAAAAGAAAAATGAAAAAATGAAAACAAATAATAAAGCTTAAAACTCAAAGAGAGAAAATGGAAACAAGAAGAAAAAGATATTGAAAATAAAGCTTAAAACTAAAAAACTAGAAAATGGAAAGGAAGAGTGAAAAACGGCTTCAACGGGACTCAAACCCGAATTCCCTATAAAAACGTTCCAACTAATTACCACTTGGCCACGGTGAGTTAGATGGACCTTAAATGCATCTTACACTTTTATTTGTTGGACTGATGAAAAACTCAACTGGACATTTCCATCCGTGGGCCTAGGGAGGCCGCCCCGCCTGCCCTGCCCTACCCTAGGGTCGGGCCTGCTCGCAACGTTTCTTGTTTGCACAATATCCAATGCAATGCTTTGGATATTAATATCTCTAATGATTGATAAGTAAAAATTATAAAAAGTTGATATTATATTAGTATGCATTAAGACGAATCAAATAAGACCCCACTTGCCTATATTTTTTCTGAAGATTGGTAGATAATTAGTAGTTATTATGCTAATGTTGCGAGTATTGCGAAACATAGGAAATACTATTAGTTAGTGGATTTTTATTTCTTTTATTAAGTAAATAAATTTTTTCTCCTTGGCTCATCGACCCATTTCTAGTGCAGCTAATCTTTTAATGTAAAAACTAGTATTTAGACCCAAGCGATGCTCTGGGATTTATATGTATTATACTTTAATACTTTACCACTAAAATTTGGTGTAGAAAGATGTTAGTAAAAAGTTATAGATTGGTAGCTTTATTCATAAATATAATTAAAATATTATACCTTAATCATTGTTTTTCATTAAAAACATATAATATCATTAATATCATTAATAGTATTGATAAAAGATGCAACAAAAATGTAGTAGCATAATGGTTAGAGCATTTATCTTCCACACTCGAGGTCGTGGGTTCGAAACTTCTCATGGACAATTTGTATTTTTAATGAGAGAAACGTTGATAGAATATTGTTGTAAAGAATGGAGAGCGACACTGGCGAATTGCATCCTATGCTCACTCTTTTTAATATATATATAGATGTTAATAGCTTGCTGTGAATTACGATATCCATTAACAATTTGAAAATATGATATTCTTCGAAATTTACTAATATATACTTAAAGATACAAAAGATTAAACCAATATATATGCTAGTACAGTCAAATTGGAACCATCAAAATACTGATTGGAGAAAAATACTAGATAAATAATCAAAAGGGCAAAACCCTTAATACATTACACATTTTTCAATTGGTATAAAAGCAATCACCAATTGGCAACTCAGTGATCATAATGACATAATATATCTCAGAAGCAATTTAATATGATGAAGTAGCTTAGTCACAATACTAATACCAAGATTTGTTTCATGTAATAAAAGTACTTCTCATTTACAAGTTATTTGTACATATAGCTTAACTTTTAAGGGCTTTATATATTTTTCGCCCTTATGCCACTATAATATCATGAACGATCTTATTCATATATATGTAATAGACATTTGTACATCAATAGTTATTAGGAGCCCATTTTTTTTTTCTTCGCCCCGACCTTAAAAATGTCAGGAACGACCCTGCATTATATTAGTCATAAGTCGCTTGTTGACAAATTTTGTAGTAATATGCTACGAATCCACGCTTATACAGAAGTGGAATGAGGGAATGGTTGGTAGGGGTCACCATATGAATTCTATTTATCTGTTCAAGTGCAATAAATTGTATATTTGTATAACGGGAGAATTACCACAATATTAGCTTTTCTGACAACCAAGTGCTTTGGAAGTGTATTATGGGTCGAGTTCCCTACTTTAGAATGAGAATGGTATGTTAGAAATTATGGTTGTAAAATGACAAAATAATGATAAAGCAATAAAACCCGGAATACTTCTTTAAGGCATGTACCAATACACTTTCCTAATAGTGTAATATCGACCCTCTACAACGAAGTAACCGAGTTACACGATATCACTATTGAGATACAATAGAGAAGTACAAATAATCTAAGTTACTTGTTTAGATTATTTAACACTAGTATTATGTATTTGGTTTTGTGTTTACACTCTCAAATATTACTTTATAAGTCTAATAAAGAGAGAAAGCATTTAATAGAAAAATCAGAATTTTTCTTATGATTTACACAAATGAGACAATGGGTATATATAGAGTTTCAATAGTTAGTTATTAGGAATAAATAACTAACTATTATCTCTAATAACCAAAACCCACCAATTAAAATGCATGGCTTGGTTGGTTTTAGTGAAGCATCACATTGTTTCATTACTCCATGAAATTGCATGGCAATTGCACATCTTATATCATGCCACATCATTTAGCATGGCAAATGATGGTCTTAAAATTGTGCCACATCAAAGATGATCAAGCAACACAATGTTTCACCTCATCCAACAAATTAGTGCCATATTCATTTAATTATTAAGATATTATTTACAATAAATACCTTAAATAATTAATTACACAAACTATAATTAATTATTAACTCAATATTATATAATGTCATTTTTACACAACTCCATAACATTATAAGATAGGAAAAATTGATAGGAATAATTTGACCTTTGCCCGGTCTTCCATCAATGGTACCACCTTCAATTAATCCAGGTATAATCCGACCTTTGACACCCATATTCTCTCATTGGTCCCTCACCTGTTGGTGACCTACAATCATGGGTAATCCTCCTAATTACGTGATTAATATCTAATTAAGTATATTTAAAACTTAAATTTTTAATTAAAATTCTAAATCAAAGTTATTAAAAAAAAACTAAAAAATTTAATTTAATTTCCCTCCCCAGCCATCCCCCCACCCCCTCCCCTTCCCCTGCGCCTGCCACCCCACCCCCTTCCCTCCCCCTTCCCCTGCGCCTGCCACCCCACCCCCTCCCCTTCTGCGGCCACCCTCCCCCTTCCCCGCGCCTGCCACCCCACCCCCTCCCCTTCTGCTGCCACCCTCCCCCTACCCGCCACCCCACGCCCTCCCCTTTCCAACATATCCTCTTCTCCCAACAACTCGTCCAAAAACTCAGATTTTCAAGATTTTGCAAGACGAAATTTTTACAGAAACAAAGATTAAAGATGGGTTCTGATGGAATTGTTAATGCTCGTGTTTTTGCATTGAAAAACTTTGCCAAGAAGAATAGGGTAAGGGTGTGGCAGTGGTGGGGGAGGGAGGAAAGGGGAGGAAAGGGGCGGCAATGGTGGGGAGGGGAGGAAGGGGGCGGCAATGGTGGGGGAGGGGAGGAAGGGGGTGGCAGTGGTGGGGGAGGAGGGAAGGGGCGGCAGCGGTGGGGGGAGGGGAGGGAGGGGGTGGCAGTGGTGGGGAGGAGGGGAGGGAGGTGGATGGGGGTTGGCTGGGGGGAAGGAGGGGGGTTTTTCATTTTTAATTTTTTAATTTTATTTTTTAAAAAAAGTCAACGGTAATTTTGTGTGGTCAAACAGGTTGCCATCAACTGGTACCAATGAGAGAATATGGGTATTAAAGGTCGGATTATACCTGGATTAATTGAAGGTGGTACCATTGATGGAAGACCGGCCAAAGGTCAGATTATTCTTGTCAATTTTTCCTTATAAAATATACATGTGTAAGTTAATTGAGCCTTACTATACATAAATATCCAACAATCCTCCTCCATTTATGTATTAGTAAGTCTAACGCTCAAAACATGTTTTTAAAACACTAACCAAAACTTATGCTTAAATGAATGTGTCTAAACGATTGAACATTCATATAGTATAATATTCTTAACAACAATTCCAATTGTAATGGTAGTCTAAGCTTTGAACCATACATATCACTATGAATTATTGAAGATAATATACACATAAGTTTTCATAATACATAGCATCATGACACCATTAGGCCTTGTGTCCATATCCATTCGTGAGCATGTCCAAACTAAATCCGCAAAGTTCGGTGAAGGGGCCGACTTCATACTCATATAGGTAAATCCTTTTATCGTGCCCTACAATAAAAGCACTTTATCAAAAGATTTATTAAGAAATTAAATTAACCTCTTAACATTGTAGTACCAAGCACTTACCTCGAGATTGAAATATTATTAGTGCTCGCAATCACAAGATGAATGACTTCCTCATTTGAATTCAAGATCTAACGTTATATTAGACGTCGAATTGAGTTATCATTCATGTGTGATACATTTCACGGATTCAAGACCAATCCCTTTAGCAGTTTTGTACACCATATCCCTAGGTAACCCTTTAGTAAAAGGATCCGCTAGGTTAAGATTAGATCGTACAAAATCAATGGAAATAGTTCCGTCCTTAATTAGTCCTTTCACATAACTATGTCTCACACCTATGTGACGGGACTTTCCATTATAGACATCGTTATAGGCTCTTGATAGAGTCGAAGCACTATCATAATGTAGATAAATTCTCATAGAGCAAGTTCCTTAACCATTCCGCTTCCTTACAAGCCGAAGCTAAAGCTACAAACTCAGACGCCATTGTAGAATCAGTGATGCAAGTTTGTTTCTTGGAACTCCAAGAGACCGCACCTCCTCCAAGCAAGAATACCCAACCGATCGTGGATTAGTAATCTTCTTGGTTAGTTATCCAACTTGCATCTGTGTATCCTTATAATACCGAAGGATCACCCTTAAAGGTCAAACCAAAGTCCATGGTTCGCTTTAAGTACTTAAGAACTCTTCTTAATGCTTGCCAATGTACTAATCCGGGATTGCTTGTATACCTACTAAGCTTTCCAACAGCAAAAGCGATATCCGGTCTTGTACTTGTCATGGCATACATCAAACACCCAATAGCCCTGGAGTAATCCAATTGAGAAACCATCTTACCCTCATTAGGTTGGAGTTTCAAAGTTGGATCAATGGGTGTATGAACTGGAGAAACATCATGACACTTAAACTTATTTAACACCTTTTCAATATAATGAGATTGTGATAAGGTTAATGTGTCATTGTTTCTAATTATTTTAATACCGAGAATGACATCTGCCTCCCCCATATCTTTCATCGAAAATTTAGAGGAAAGGAACATTTTAGTCTTTTCAACTTGTTCCAAGTCAGTCCCAAAGATAAGCATATCATCAACATATGGACAAATTATGACTCCATTAAAATCATTTTCGAATTTGCTATATACACACTTATCGGACTGATTAATTTTAAAGCCATTAGCCAAGACAACTTCATCAAACTTTTGATGCCATTGCTTTGGTACTTGCCTGAGCCCATATAAAGATCTAACAAGTTTACAAACTTTATGCTCTTGTCCTTTGACAATAAAGCCTTCTGGTTGCTTCATATACACTTCCTCCTCCAATTCACCATTAAGGAATGCTGTTTTAACATCCATTTGGTGAATTACAAGTTTATGAATCGCCGCTAAGACAATTAATACTCTTAAGGTGAAAATTCTTGCCACGGGTGCATATGAATCAAATACATCGACGCCGTACTTTTGAGCAAATCCTTGTGCTACTAACCGAGCCTTGAATTTGTCAATAGTACCATCGACTTTCATTTTTCTACGAAAGATCCACTTGCAACCAATTGCCTTACAACCGGGTGGTAGGTCCGTAAAAACCCAAGTATTATTACCCATAATTGAATCCATTTCATCATCAATTGCCTCTTTCCAAAAGGAAGCATCTTGAGACTTTATAGCCTCATCATAGGTCATAGGATCCTCCTCTATATTAAAACAATATAGATATTGAGAATAAATCTCTTTTCTTGACCCTTCCATCAAATAAATTTGAAAATCGGGACCAAAAGATTTTTCTTTCCTCATTCTCTTACTCCTTCTCAATTCCAGATTAGATTCTTGATCTTGTTCTTGTTCTGTAATTGGTACTTGGGATTCACTAGTGCTAGACACTAATTCCCTTGAATTGGTATAATTTGTAGTACTAGGTACTATATCTTTGGGCCTAAGAACTGAAGTGAAACGAGTTTCATCAAAAACCGCATCCCGAGACTCAACCACGGTGTGAACCGAGATATAGTCATTAGGTTCTATTACATAGAATTTATAGGATTTGCTATGTACCGCATAACCTATAAATATGCAATCAATTCCTTTTTCACCCAAAGTTTTCCTTTTAGATTGAGGCAATCTAACAATTGCTCTATAACCCCAAACACGCAAGTATTTGAGGTTAGGCCGTTTCTTATACCACAATTCATAAGGAGTGATTTTGTTCCTTTTATTGGGAACACGATTTAGGATGTAACAAGCCGTTAACATGGCTTCACCCCAAAAACCATCACTCAAACCCGAGTAAGATAACATGGAATTAACCATTTCTTTTAAGAATCTATTTTTCCTTTCCGCTACACCATTTTGTTGAGGTGTATAAGGAGCCGTTGTTTCATGAATGATTCCTATTGATTCAAAATATTTAGGGTCATAATATTCGCCACCTTTATCGGTTCTAAATTTCTTAATTTTCATATTAGTTTGTAACTCAACTTTAGTTTTAAAGATCTTAAACTTATCAAGGGCTTCATCTTTAGAAGATAATAAATAGAAATAACAAAATCGAGTGCCATCATCAATAAAAGTTATAACATATTTCTTATTTCCTAAAGATGGAGTGCTATGAAAATCACATAAATCACTATGCACCAATTCCAGCATGCTAGAAGACCGTTCAATAGTAGGAAATGATTGTCTTGTAATTTTATTTATTGGCACGTTTTACACTTCTCCATGTTAATGTCTATTGGTGGAATTAAGTCCATTTTAGACATATCACCCAATCTTTTATAATTAACATGACATAACCGATTGTGCCATAAAGAAGAAACATCAATCATATAAATAGAAATATCATTCATATTATTGATACTAAGTTTAAACATGCCATTACATAAATAACCTTGACCTACAAATACACCACCTTTGCTTAAAATAAATTTATCGGCTTCAAACACCATCTTGAAACCGAATTTATTTAAAAGACTACAAGACACTAGATTTTTCCTAACAACGGGAACGAAATAAACATCATTTAATATCAATTTCTTTCCCGATGTGAACAACAATTCTACTTGTCCTACTCCTTGGACCCGAGATGTAGATTCATTCCCCATGTACAATATTGGACCATTTTCCAAAACTTTGTAAGTCTTGAAGAAATTTCGATTATTGCACACATGCCTTGTGGCCCCCGAGTCCACCCACCATGAATCATCAACCTGCACAAGATTGATTTCAGAGATCATAGCCACAAACTCCATAACCGAATTTGTAGTAACTAATGAAATCTCACCTTGATTCTCATGGCCATCTTTAGAGTGACCACCATTTTGGGCTTTCTTCTTCTTCCAAGCATGACAATCCTTCTTAAAGTGAGGACCGCTACATTCCCAACAAGAGACCGGTTTCTTTTGTTTCTTGGAAGATTTGTTAGAAGACTTGTTAAAATTACGGGGACGCTTTTTATTATTTTTCTTATTAGCATTAGAAGTACCTTCCTCCAACATATTAATGGTAGAAGCCGAAGTTGTTGATTCCTTAACACCATCTTGCAAACGGATACTCTCTTCAATACGAAGATGAGTAGCCAATTGTTCCATGGTTAATTCTTCCTTTTTATGCTTTAAAGAATTTCTAGTGTCTTTCCAAGAAGGTGGCAATTTATCTATAATGGAAGCTATTGCTATGGTGTCATCCATTATCATGTTATGTTGGTCAATTTGGCCCAAAATTCTTTGATTTCATGAAATTGTTCCATTACCGGCCTATTATCAACCATTTTATAATTATTAAAATTGCTAATAAGAAATTTCTTACTAGAAGCATCCTCGGCCATGTACTTGGTTTCAAGCGAGTCCCACAATGACTTAGCGGATTCCACATTTTGATATATGTCGAATAAGGAGTCCGACATGGCATTAAGAATGTGACCCCGACACACATAATCATCATTTTGCCACTTGGTTCTTTTCCTCGTTTGCTCGATAGTCTCCTCTTGCTCTCCTTCAGCGGGGCTCTGGGGCTTTGGAGTACTTAACACGTACACCACATTGAGCGTAGTCAGAAGGAAATGCATCTTCTTTTGCCATCTACGAAATCCAACACCCTCAAACTTATCCAATTTTTGAAAATTGGTAGTAAGATCACGAACCGTCGAAGTCATCTCGAATTATTACACTATTAGATTTTAGAAATTATGGTTGTAAAATGGCAAAATAATGATAAAGCAATAAAACCCGGAACACTTCTCTAAGGCATGTACCAATACACTTTCCTAATAGTGTAATATCGACCCTCTACAACGAAGTAACCGGGTTACACGATATCACTATTGAGATACAATAGAGAAGTACAAAAAATCTAAGTTACTTGTTTAGATTATTTAACACTAGTATTATGTATTTGGTTTTGTGTTTACACTCTCAAATATTACTTTATAAGTCTAATAAAGAGAGAAAGCATTTAATAGAAAAATCAGAATTTTTCTTATGATTTACACAAATGAGACAATGGGTATATATAG
This sequence comes from Patellifolia procumbens, assembly GCA_947645195.1. Classification (NCBI taxonomy): domain Eukaryota; kingdom Viridiplantae; phylum Streptophyta; class Magnoliopsida; order Caryophyllales; family Amaranthaceae; genus Patellifolia; species Patellifolia procumbens. The sequence goes on along the minus strand of CANSGD010000616.1, from coordinate 119,390 downwards.
AGTTTCAATAGTTAGTTATTTATTCCTAAATAACTAACTATTATCTCTAATAACCAAAACCCACCAATTAAAATGCATGGCTTGGTTGGTTTTAGTGAAGCATCACCTTGTTTCATTACTCCATGAAATTGCATGGCAATTGCACATCTTATATCATGCCACGTCATTTAGCATGGCAAATGATGGTCTTAAAATTGTGCCACATCAAAGATGATCAAGCAACAAAATGTTTCACCTCATCCAACAAATTAGTGCCATATTCATTTAATTATTAAGATATTATTTACAATAAATACCTTAAATAATTAATTACACAAACTATAATTAATTATTAACTCAATATTATATAATGTCATTTTTACACAACTCCATAACATTATAAAATATACATGTGTAAGTTAATTGAGCCTTACTATACATAAATATCCAACATGGTAGATGGACATGGGAATGGAAGTGGTAATGCCCATTTTCCTATATCTTGTGAGTAGTTCGAATAACATAGAAGGGGGCTATAGTGGTGAATGAATTGGCCTTCATTCTAGGACCTAGTTATGTGCTAACTTTTAGGTTAATTATCCTAGATTTTATACCTATAAAAGGCTCTTATAATATTGAAACATCTTCATATTTTGCTTTCTTTCTTTTCCTCTCCAAAAACTAACAGGTAAATCCAAAATTTGGCCCTTTTTATGAGCTTGTAATATGCAAACTAAAAGGTTTCACTTAACAAACTTTTTCATTTTCAAGGAAGTCATGAACGGTCTTAGTACAAGCTGATGCAGTGTCATTTGCGTGCACATGTGTATGTATAACAACTTACTTGCATCCCTTCCTTCGGTATAATTTTTTTTCTAACTGTAGTGAAAAATATGACTGCTGATATATATGTTGCAGACTTAAGGGCTGCTTAGTATTTCCCGTCTTGCAGTAGTACGATGTTTGATACATTGCTAATTACCTAGAGCATATAATTGCACTTATTGTAGAATATTGTTGTGTACTGCACCCCTATATTAAAAGTTTTATTTGCAGGGTTACATCAATCATCCTGCTACCCTGATCTTTCTGTGCTCATGTTGGGAACCCTGTGAACTTCCAGCTTGTTGCTGATGTGCCATGTCATAGGTTGCATGAAGGCCAAAGATTATGTAGTAAATCAACATCACGACTGTGCAGATGCCAAACCTTATGAAAGCTTCAGCGCTTAATGAACCCATTAGAAACAAATTAATGGCAATAGAAAAGGACGGAAGCCATGGTACGAAAGGAACACCCCACACTTTGGGTGTACGCTGCTGAGGCAATTTGATTGCTATAGCCATGGTTGCCAAAAACCAACAAGGGACAGTTATAGTATAAGCTAACCATCCATGGGGACTTGAACTCCAGTATGCTGCATTTCCCATAGAAGCAGCAATAATGATCAGCAATAACACAATTAGTGTCCAGAGATCTCTGCGAGAAGTGACTCCTTTAACGTAATACCTTCTGACGAGAACTGCTACCGCCATCATCATGAAGATAAATAAGGTGCTGAGAGATAACAAGCTTGACAACATCTCCAAGCTAGAGAAGAAAGCAATAATAGAGCTTAAGATAGCTGTTAATAGTGTGGCATATATGGGAGTACATGTTTGCGGGTGTACAAAAGCAAATAATGGCGGTATCATGTGAGCTCGTGCTATATGAGTGGTGTATCGGGCTTGTCCAAGTGATCCTACCAGTAGCACTGTGGTCATTCCCTTAAGCGCACCAAGAGCTACAAGAGGCTTTGCCCACTTCAATCCCACTCTCTGGAATGCAAGGGAGTAGGCTGCATCTGGATCAATTTCTGTATGTGGCTGCATCATACTCAGTGAAAGAGCCATCAAGCAGTATATCACTATGATACAAGACATTGACCCAAGTAAGCCTACTGGTATATCTGTTGCCGGGTTTCTTGTTTCTTCAGCGAGGTTAGCTATGGTGTCAAATCCACCATAAGCAAAGTAGATAACTGCAGCTGCTTGAAACACCCCCTTAACACCATAGGGAAGAAAAGGGGTTAAATTTGAAGTCTTCCCATGCATAAATCCTGCAATAATTACAAAGATTATGACAGCAGTATTTATTGCTGATGCAATCCAGTTAAAGATGGAAGTTTTCCGGGTGCTGATTATTGCGAGAATGGAGGTGATTGTTAGAACTGCAACGGCAATTGGATCTAAAAGGTTGAACCCATCTGCAAGATTCGTATGAATCCTTAAAGTGTTAGGCTGACGGTTTAGAAGAGTTGTGAAATAAGAAGTCCAACCTCTAGCAACAGCTGCACTCCCAACAATGCCTTCTAGCAGAATGTTCCCTGCTGCTATGAATGCCACAAAGTCTCCCAATTCTATCCTCAAGTAAGCAAATGATCCACCTGCTACTGGAATCTCTATTGCAAATTCTGTGTAGCAGAAAACAGAAAGCATTGCAGAGAAACCAGATACCACATACGACAGGACAATAGCTGGTCCAGCTGCATCATGAGCTTCTTTTCCAGTGAGAACAAATATTCCTGCACCAATCACCGATCCGAACCCGAACCACGTAAGATCCCACCAGTTTAGGCAACGCTTCATGTCGTTCTTGCTCTGCTGTCTTATATCACCAAGTTCATTCGCGTCATCTGATCGGCTCACAAGCCGATCTCCTAACCGCTGGCATGTCTCTGAGACTGCAGACTTGTAGGTACTCCAGTTTTTGAAAGACTCACCTGGTAAGAAATCACTCTTGTTCAATTTCCAGTAGCTAGGTGGGTTCATTTGGCTAGGTTCTGTTGGAGAAGCCATTATTTAGCCTTTGTATGGTGTATGGTGTGTGTTTCTTCTTTGTTATTTTGGCTGCATAAGTAGGTCTTATAGGCTGTAGCTTGAATTGTAGCATACCGATACCAGTATGCAGTTGTTGACAAATGGGGTTGTGGAAAATATGGCAGTGTACTGGCGTTGGACTTTAGCTACAAAGATAAAGATAGACTTGTATCGACATCTCCCTCTTGTGTTTTAGTACATCCAAAGTTCACCTTGTCAAGTCGGGCCCAGCATACTGAACTACTGGTTTTGTGAGTTTTGTTTGGTCTCTTCATTCGTTGCCATGTGCCCATGTCTTGTTTGAAGTTAAAGGTCCGGCAGTGGGGCAATTATCCCACCACACAACCACTCGGGCGATGACGAGGGGTAACTTCGGATTTTGAGTAAGATATGTGACAAGTCGAATCCAATTCGAAATGGATTTGGTTTTATGATCTGGATTACAAGTTCAATGTGATTTTTCACCAAGTCTGAAGTCTGATATGATACGTAGGGGTGCAAATGAGCCATTACCTTCGTGAATAGCTCGTGAGCAAGCTCGATAAAGTTCGGTCAAAGCTCGTTCAAAAATTAAATGAATAAGCTCGATCAAAATTCTAAAGCTCGTTTAGTAAATGAGCCGAGCTCGAACACCTTTACGTTCGACTCGTTTAGGTTCGCGAACAACTCGTTTATAAGTTCATGTATAATTTTGTATATAGTGTGAAAAAGCTCATTTATAACTTGAGAAGACTTGGTTGTTTTTAAAAGGTAATATAAGTATAAAAATCAAATTAGGGGAAAAAACAACTTACCCAAACTTACTAGTTGACAATCTATCATGAAAAAGGGTAATTTATATCCTAAATGGAAAATAATCATAATATAGAAAGATATCAATATATATTGTTACTTAGATTATGTGAAATGGTTGGTAGATATGTTGTTACTATTTCATACATGTATGTATTTTTGAATTTGCAATTGATTGTAGCTCATTTAAGCTCGAGCTTGAGCTTGAGTTCGACATCTTAACGAGCAAGCTCGAGCTGAGCTCGAGCAAGCCCGTAGCTTAATGAGCCAGCTCAAACAAGAAAATTGAAAAGCTCGTTCAAGCTGGACCGTACACGAACACCTATAATCCTTATCAAGCCTAGCTCAAATAATAAAATATTCAGCTCGACTCGACTCGTTTGCAGCCCTAATGATGCCGCCCGATTCGAAGCTTGCTAATTTGTATCTTGTGTGATACTTGTTTTTCGCAGATGCCTTTATGTATGTTCTCTATTACTTGTTTTTTGCAGCCGCCTTTATGTATATCGTGTAATACTTGTTTGGCTTCGTTTTTCTCCAAACACATGAGGTGTGGCCATTGCCACCGAGGCTCTAAACAGAGCATCGTCAATAAACGACACCTAGATGAGTTTACTTTAAATACTTTTGCCTCTATCTTGTCCGTTAATGTCATTCTGCAACCAATCTTTGTAAAATTTCATCCAACTTTGTTGTTCAGTAGTCGTCATATGTCCGGATGTCGTCCTCGTCGTATAGCAGGTTGACCTCCTTTTCTATTGCTGGGTAGAGTAGATAGATTATAGGAACGCCGCTGGTGTTCGAGTCTTTGACGGATGCCCTAGTCCAACCAAGACGTTTGCGTGTGTTTTTTCATGCGGCACTTGTTGGAATGTGCGGTTGTCGAAGTGTCGAATTAGTCGTTGGACGACCTCCAGGTTGGCGTTGCATAAGAACCGTTAATTGTGGCTCATTATAAGTAGGGAGTCACTATTTACCTCTAAGTCTTGTATTATCAATTCTCTGGCCACCGTTAATCCCATTATTAGGGCCCCATACTCTGCTATGTTGTATGTTGCTTAGAACTCGTAATAGACTGACTAAGAGATGATGTCACTTTGTGGAGACTTCAGTACGACGCCAAGTCAGTTTCCTCTTATGTTTGATGTTCCATGGGTGAATAACGTCCATTGTCCACTTATTATCTTTTGGCCAAGCTTGTTCACTTCCAAGGTGATGTCTCTTTGTAGGCGAGGACTCAAGTTTGCTACGAAGTCATCAAGTAGTGCTTGGGATTTGACGGCGGTCCTTGGTTCATATGATATGTCATATTCACGTAGCTGGATAAACAACTTTGTCATCCTCCCCGAACGGCTAGGTTTCCTCAGGATCATCCTCATGGAATAGTTAGTTCTCACAAAAATTTTATGACACTCGAAATAAGGACAAAATTTGGTGGAAGCTACTATTAGAGCCGGGATAAATTTTTCTAAATGAGCGTATCTCGTTTTAGCGTCGAGCAAAGATTTACTCACATAAGCAACTTGAGATTAGCGTTTGTCCTCTTCTATGACTAAAATGATGCGGGTACCCATCTCTGCCATTGCTAGGTACAGATAGAGTGGTTCTCCATCCTTTGGTATGGAAAATAATGGCAGAAATGAAAGGACTTTCTTGAGTCTTTGCAGGGCATCCTCGTGTTCATTTGTCCATTAAGATCTTTTATTTTTCCAAAGGACATCATAGAATAGATTTGAAATAGAAAATCATTCATTGATAAGAAGTATACGACATCAATATATATAGATGCCAAACTAACAAATACACATCAAACTGAAATAAATATAATTCTAGCATGGCAAAACCACGATTGTTGAGGAGATTTGTGAAAAATCCTTTTCTTTCACATAGTTATTTGTTGACGCCTCCTACAGTGGGATCGATCGATTTGTTGTAGTTTTGAAGTAAAAATCGATTGAAATCAAGTGATTGTCAATGAAGTATTAACATATGTTGCAATCTCGTACATGTTTGGGCCCCTTCCAGTCATGGCCCACCTAACCGGTGAAATGACTAAAATACCCTTAGGGGGCAAAATTACCATTTTACCCCTAAGGATCTCACAGGCTGGGAAGCACAGGCCTTCAGTCAGGCCCACAGACTAAAAGGCTTTCATGACATCATCATCTTCACCAGATGACGTCACCTCAGTACTACATATAAACAATATTCTCATCTGATCATTTAGGTACGTTTTTCCATATATTGCAGAGCATTTACTAGTACTATTCTCTCTGATTTCTGAGATCAGATCTGACTTAAGCATCGGAGAGCCGATCCCGGGAACATCCCCGGGGTAGTTCACGGTGTTCGATTTTGCAGGTGCCCGGAATTCGAAGACCTTGGACTCATTTGGTTACTACCCTAGCTGGAAATTGGACTTCCACGAATTATAAATTCACTGTGTTTCTTGTGACCCGAAACAGTTGGCGCCGTCTGTGGGGAATCTAACAAAACAACTACATTTTCGAACACCATGACACGAGGACAAGGTACCCGCGGTACTACTGCTTGAAGAACTGCTTCTGAGAATGCTCAGACTACTCTGCTGAACCAAGGACGTGTTATCGTGGAGGACGAGACCGACGTCCCAGAAACTGGAAGCCAGGCTGACATGGCTATCGAAGCACCACCACCAGCAGTGACTTACTCGGATCTTCGACAACTCGAACTCCAAATGGAGAGACATATGACTACTGTCATGCAACAGCTCATTTCAGTAATGAAGACTCAACAGACTACTCCCCCTGACCGAGGGACAGTCCTGGATCAGCCGCAGGCTGATCGAAGGGCAGCTCAGCCAAAACGTGCCCTAACCGAGCATGATGTTGGCGGCCCCTCGAAGAGGATACCTGCTACTTCGAAAGGAAAATCTATCATGTCACTGAACCAAGATGATGCTCAATATATCATACAACAAAAACAGAAGAGGGGTAAGAATTTTGACGCCCGGGAGATCATCGAAAAGATAAGAGAACAATCCCAGGGAAGGAATTCGAAGCATACAGTGGCCACACGAACCACAGCGCAATCTCATCCCGTGACTAGCCGTCACACTCTGAGGATAGTGAACCCACAACAGATCGAGGAGCCCGAGGAGGTAGCTGAATAAGGCTTTCGAATGGGTTCAACAGTGCCACACAAATCACCATTCAGCCAACACATCATGGAGACCCCTAACCTGGGCAAAGTCAAGATTCCTTTGATAGAGCACTATTCTGGGATTACGGATCCTGCTGACCATCTGGCAGCACACAAAGCTCAAATGAGCGTGCAAACGTTCTGTGAGGCGACGTGGTGTAGGTATTTCCCGACCACCCTCAAAGGCTTGGCCCTCAATTGGTTCACAAGCTTACCGAACGGCATCATAACCAGCTTCTCAGCCCTCGAAGCTCTCTTCTCTCAGCACTTCATAGCAGCAAAACGTCACAAAAAGACTAGTGTCCACCTGATGTCCGTTTCCCAGCAGAAAGGGGAAAGTCTGAGCTGCTACATCAATCGATTCAACAAAGAGTCCCTCAAGGTCTCCGACCTCCAGGATGGAGTTGCTGTTACGGCCGTGATGAACGGCCTTCATCCTGGACGCTTCAAGTTCGAAATCGCCATGAGAGAGACTCTCACTTTGGCTGATGCCATGAGACAGGCACAGAAGTATATCCAAGCGTCAGACATCTGTAAGAATGTTCATGAAGAAGGGGGAAACAAAAGGAGAAATAAGCCATCGAATCAGAAAGACATGGCAGACAGGCTAAAGAGGCATCGACCATCCGATGGAGGTCATGACCCTCGTTTCAATGTTAACCGGCGGGAAATATACTTGGACATAAAAGAGAAATTTGTGTTGCCTCGACCTAACCCAATCAAAACGTCGAGTTATCGCAGAGACAAAAAGCTGTGGTGCGAATACCATAAAGACTGTGGTCACACGACCAAGGACTGTAGGGAATTGAAGAAAGCTCTCGACAAGTTGGCTGATGAAGGGAAGTTGAATAGATATCTCAAGGAACCTCAGGGTGATCGAAGAAGAGATAAGGGAAAAGAGAAACAAGCTAGAAGCGATGAAACCGAAGGCTATGTAGGCGTCGTAGCTGGGGGCTTCGCTTCGGGAGGCCTAACTGGCAACGCAAGGAAGAATCACCTATACCATCTAAAGGATGGCGAGAGAATGAAAAGGCCGGACACTCCCACCATGGTGTTCGGAGAAAGTTCGAAGGAGATACAGACCCCCCATGATGACCCTCTGGTCATCGAACTAAAGGTGGCCAACCATAAGGTTGGTCGAGTGTTGATAGACAGTGGGAGCTCGGAAGACATCATTACTTGGGAATGCTTGCAAAAGCTCAAATACGAAAAGAAGGATATCAAGGCCATCGACCAACCTTTGGTCGGATTCGGAGGGCAATCCGTTCACCCCCTTGGAGTCATCAATTTGCCTAGCCGGTTTGGTGACAAGGGAAAAGGACGATGCCTTCCAATCAAGTTTCTAGTCGTTGACATCGACCTCCCATATAACATCATCATAGGGAGGCCCACGTTAAATAGAATAAAAGCTGCAATCTCGACCTACCAGCTCCTGTTGCAGTTCGAAGCAGATGATAGGACGGTTGGAAGGTTGCATGGGGACCAAAAGTCTGCCCGAGAATGCTATGTCAATAGCTTGAGAAGAGGCAAGCCAGCCGAAGCAAGCTCAGGAAAAAGGAAAAGAGAAGAAGAAACTAACAAGATTTCACCCCCACCATTGGGTTTGTTCTATAACGAGAACCCAATCAACTACAATCGACCTCAGCCGGTCGATGAAGATGAAGAAATACAACTCGGACCTGATCCTAACCAGACAGTTCGAATTGGCAAGGACCTTAACCAGGTCTTTCGAAAAGAAATAGTGGATCTCCTCCAAGAGTATCAAGAGGTGTTCGCATTTTCAGCTGATGAGATGCCAGGAATAGACCCCTCGGTCACCAAACATCAGCTAAACATCAAGTCAGAATTTAGGCCCATCAAACAGAAGTTAAGACATTAGGGTGCTGAAAGGAATAAGGCCGCAGCTGAAGAGGTGAAAAAGTTGCTAAGTGCCGGGATGATAAAAGCAAGTCAATACACATAATGGCTGTCGAACGTAGTACTAGTTCGAAAGCCCAATGGATCATGGCGCATGTGCGTCGATTTCACCGATCTTAACAAAGCGTGTCCTAAAGATGATTTCCTCCCCCTAAGATCGACAAGCTGGTCGACTCCACAGCAGGACATGCACTTTTTAGCTTCATGGACGCAAATGCTGGTTACCACCAAATTCCCCTCGCCAAGGAAGACCAGGTGCATACCGCATTCATTACGAGTTCCGGGATTTATTATTTTGTGGTCATGCCGTTCAGACTTAAGAACGCAGGGGTACATATTAGAGGCTCGTAAATAAAATGTTCGAGAAGCAGTTGGGGCGTAATATTGAAGTCTATGTTGACGACATGATAGTCAAGAGCAAGCTAGTCGAGGATCATGTCCAAGATCTGCTGGAAACTTTGTCTACCCTACGATCTTACAACATGAAATTGAATCCTAAGAAGTGCGTCTTTGGCGTTCGAGGAGGGAAATGCCTAGGGTTCTTAGTGGATGAAAGGGGCATCGAAGCTAACCCTGACAAGATAGAAGCCATCATCAACATGAAGTCTCCTCGAACTGTGAAGGAGGTCCAAAGGCTCACAGGGTGTATGGCTGCCCTAGGAAGATTTCTATCAAGATCAGCTGACAAGAGCTTACACTTCTTCAATACATTGAAGAAACTGAGCTTCGAATGGGACTGTGAAGCAGAAAAAGCCTTTCAACAGGTTAAGACCCACTTAGCTTCATTACCGAAGCTTGTCTCACCCTTGCCGGGAGAGACATTATTCGTTTATCTAGCGGTATCTGAAACCGCTCTAAGTGCTGTGCTCGTTGCTGAAAGAGAAAAGCTACAACACCCAGTATATTTCGTTAGTCATGCCTTTCGAGGGGCTGAGAGTAGATACCCCCCGCCGGAGAAAATGATATATGCCCTGGTGATGGCCAGTCGAAACTTAAAGCCTTATTTTCAAGCTCATCCAATCAAAGTACTCACTAGTCAGCCACTAAGAAAGCTCATTGAAAGTAGAAATGGCTCTAGTCGAGTTATCGAATGGGCTAATCAATTGTTAGACTATGGTCTAGAGTTCGAACCAAGAAGAGCAATTAAAGCACAAGCCTTAGCTGATTTCATCACTGAGTGCCCAACCGAAGTCGAGACTGCCACCCTAACCGGGACGTGGCAACTCTATGTTGATGGCTCTTCATCCAAAGCAGGTTGCGGAGCCGGTCTACTGATCATAGACCCTCTCGAAAATAAAATGGAATATGCCATAAAATTTGACTTTGCTGCCTCAAATAACGAAGCAGAATACGAAGCCCTTTTGCTGGGATTAAAACTATGCCTCTCGAATGGGGCTAATGAAATAACGGTCAAGACAGATTCACAGTTGGTCGTGGGTCATGTCAAAGGAGAATTCGAGGCAAAGGAGGACAATATGAGGATGTACCTAGGCAAGGTAAAAGAACAGCAACAAAAGTTCACCAAGTTCTCAATACAACACATCCCACGGTCCGAAAACCAGCAGGCAGATGCTTTATCTCGAATGGCCAGCTCAGCATCTGGGTTGGAACCTCGAACCATTTCTTGGGAGGTGTTGTATAAACCAAGTATCAACAGCCAACTTCTCATTTGCAGCATAGACCGCTCGAACAATTGGATGCAAAGTATCCGCCTGTACTTCGAAGAAGGAAAATTACCAGAAGATGAAAAAGAAGCAGAAAGAGTGCGACGCCGTGCAAGTTGGTTTTTGTTGCCCGACCACCTGCTATACAAAAAGTCCTTCACACATCCTCTTTTAAGATGTGTGACGCTCGAAGAGGGCCAGCAGATACTTCGAGAGATACATGAAGGCACCTGTGAGAGTCATCAGGGGGCTCGAACTATAGCTGGTAAAGCTCTTCGAGCAGGGTACTATTGGCCAACAGTGATGAAGGATGCCAAGGACATGGTCAAAAAATGCCACAACTGTCAAGTGTATGCCCATGTACATCGACAGTCAGCCTCTCTTCTCACTACAATGCAAGCTGTGCTACCATTCGACCAGTGGGGGATGGACATCCTCGGGCCCTTCCCAGTTGCGTCTGGTGGAGGAAAATTCTTGTTGGTAGCTGTCGACTACATCACCAAGTGGATCGAGGCTGAACCCTTAGCCACCATCACAGATAACAAAGTGCAAGACTTCATCTGGAAAAACATAATCACTCGTTTATGCATACCCCGAGCACTCATATCAGACAACGATCGACAATTCAACAGTGGTCCTACCAAAGCTTACTGCGCTCGATTTGACATACAAACAAAATTTTCTGCTGTCAGTCGACCCAAACCAACGGGCAGGCAGAGGTAGCCAACAAAGTCATCCTCAAAGGGGTTAAAGAAGATGTTAGATGGAGGGAAAGGGTCATGGGTTGAAGACTTACCAGGAATACTATGGTCAGCTCGAACCACGGTAAAAGAGGCCACTGGACATACACCTTTTAACTTGGTTTATGGAAGTGAAGCCGTGCTGCCAGTCGAAGTAGATATCCCCTCATCGAGGATAACATTCTTTGACTAAGGGCAAAACGAAGAAGAAAAAAGCGTCAATCTCGACCTCCTACCAGAGACAAGAGGAAATGCACTGCTCAAATCAATGGCTCAGAAGGCTAGAATGACCAGGCTGTATAATCGAGGGGTCAAAGAAAGAAAGTTCGAGGTCGGAGACCTAGTCCTTCTAAAGATTGAAGCAACAGGAAAGAAGATGGACCTTGGCAAGATAAGTCCAAATTGGGAAGGACCATATCGAGTAACGGAGGTTATTCATCCTGGAACATACAGACTCGAGAACATGGATGGTGATCCTTTGTTTCGTCCCTGGAATATCGACAACTTGAGGAAGTTCTACGTTTCAAGCCAACCACAACAACTTAAGCGGCTAATATGACAGCAAGATAGATAGTCCTTGTACTACTTCGACCTCATCGGTCTTGTTAAGTTGTTGTGATAAGCATTAGAATAATTGTAATAATCTTGAACTTGTAGACCTTGCCGGTCCAAACAGACTTGTTAAGATTATGAATGAATATGACGTCACCGGTCTTTCGAATTTGTCATCTATTTAAGTTATGCATCATGTTCGAAATTTTTAGTACCTAACAGGTTCAAAATGGATTCATAACCTCACCGGTCTCGAATTTCATTAAGTGAAGCGACTACTCTAAAGAGGGCCTTCGAATTTCTAAGGGCCCTCCTTGGGGGTGCTCGAATTCTGTCATACTAAAAAGACCTAGCAGGTCGAAAATAAATACAATAAGCATGAGACCAGATGATCAAAAAGTTCTTTTCATTCCATTTTAAGAAAATTACAAGCTTGAATAGAATAAAAGCTGAGTAACTTAGCTACAAAAAAGAAAAACAAGTGCCGAAGTTACAGGGTCAAGGAGCCTCAATATCAACATCTTCCTCCTCAGACGAGGACTCAGATGAGGAGCTCGCATCATCAGCCTCACCCTCGGGCTCATCCTCGACAGCTTCCGAAGCAGTCTCAACCTTAGTTAGTTTATTCGCGTATAATACGCGTATTATACGGCCGTCCCGTTTTTTTCAAAAAAACGGATAGACGGCCATGGCGAATAAAACGGAAAAAAACGGGGGTCCAACGTTTAAAACAGCAAAAACGTATTAAACGCGATTTTTACCAAAAAAACGGGATGTTTCAATTCCCCTTCCAAAAAAACCCTCCCCGTCCTGCGCTCATAACCCTCGCTCATTCACTTCTCATTCCTCACCGCCGATTAGCTTCTGTCTCTTGCTGTGCTATCTTCACCGGCCGAACATCGTCGACAAGGCCTCATCTTCGCCGTCAGATCTGATCTAACCAGCGTAACCGACATATCACACGGGCTGCCGAGTCGCCGACTACTGTTAAAACTCAAACTCCCTTAATTTGCTAGTGTAGGGTTGTAGGCTGGTGTTGATGCCGTTTAGTTTTCTGGGTAGTATTAGTTTTCTGGTGGTGGTGGTGCTCCTTTTGCTTTTTTAGAGTGAGAAAGGAAGAAAGAGAAGAGAGAGAAATGAGGGTTTTTGCTTCACTTTCCTCTGCTTTGTTTGGTGATGTGGGTAAAGTGTAAATAAAGTGAAATGAAAATGGGTCATGAAATGAGAGTGACAGTAAAAGTTGTCTTTGCTAAACAGATTTTAAAGGGAAAAAGGTAAGTTATAATGTATTGTGATTTGTGATTTGTGATTTGTGATTTGTGAATTGTGAATGTTATTTTGGGTTTGATTATATAGTTGTATTTTTCAAATAAAATATAATACGAGTATAAAATGCAAAAAATAATTGCCGGATTTTTGGCCGAATTTTTCAAATTGAAACCGTTTTAAACGCGTATACGTACGTATCCGAATTATATAAGTCAACGTTTTTTTAGTCGAATATTTGACCGAATTTTTCAAATTTTTGCCGTTTTAAACTCGCCGAATAAAACTCCGTTTAATTCCCGTCCCGTATTTAACTAACTAAGGTCTCAACAGCTTGAACTTCGCCTTCCTTTGCAGAAGAGAGATCGGCAGGGGCTTCTTCTTCAGCAGCCTCAGCGACCTCCTCAGGGACAGAGGAGGAAGCTTCACCAGCTCCTCGATTACCCTTTGCCTTCTCCTTTTCCATATAGGCGTCGAGGGCCTCCTGCTCATACTCACCATACTTGGCCAGAACCTTTTGGAAGTCCAGTCCCGGAGCCAAGTCTTTTAGAGTCTGCTCGAAAAAGCCCTGGATTTCACCTCGAGCAGATTGAAAGCCCTCGACCATCTTCTGGTCAGCAAAGTTCCTACCCTCCTGCGATCGCTTCCAGCGGCGGATGTACTTGTCCCTCTTCTGCTTTAAGTCCTTGACGGACTTATCATATTGATGCTGCAAGTCATCTCGCTGAGCTTGAACACGATGAAGCAGCTCCTTGTGGCCCCTAAGCTGTCCCTCGAGGTCCACAACCTCTTTGCGTGAGGCATCGAGCTTCTTCTCAGCAGATTTAAGCTAGTTGGACAGCTCGTCTCTGTTGGTCATCAGGCTCGTCCTTTCGCTGTTAAATGCCTCGAGGTTGTCGGCATTCAACCTCTTGGCCGCGTCAAGTTCAGCCTCAAGGGAGCAGACCCTTCGAGAAGCCTCCAACAACTCTTGTTTTCACTTATCAAGCTCCTCGGCTAGCTTACCCGAATCACGACCTTCCTTTTCAGTAAGGCAGGCCATTCTGATAGACATCTGCGACAAGCCAAGAAAAGGTTAAGTGAAGCCACAGAAATGGGATATGAACAATAAGAAAAAAAAGAAGACTCACCTGTAACCAGCACTCATTGAGCGCCTCGATCTCCTTCGCTGCACCGAGCTTAGAGATATCCTCATTATCCCCAGGCACTAATAATGCCTCTCGAACTCGTTGGTAACGATCTCGAAGAGCCTTTCGGCAGGCATTTTCAATGCTCAAGGTGCCGCGATGACCGTCGACGTCGTCGAGCCAAGAAGCTTTGGTCTTCTTGACCAGGGGTTCTTCAATATCATCCCCAACCAAAGGACTTGAACCCGCACTAAGATGTAAACTAAGATCCGGTATCAACGGATCAATCGAAGGGGAGGTGCGGGCCTTCCTTTTTAAGCTCTCGGAAGCCTCGACCGTTGGAAGAGGGGGATCAGGCAGAGTAGCAGGGGGAGCAGGTAAAGGCTTCGATGTCACCGATTTCGCCTTTGGTTTATGTTTTGGATTCTGCCAAAGAATAGACAAGTTAGAAGAAGAAGATAAAATCAAAACCCAACAAAAAAGGGTGTTCGAACTTACAGTAGGAGGTTTGGGAACTTTGAGTTCCCCTGTATTCAGTGACAGCCTGGCCATGGCCGCCATACCACTCTTAGCGGTGTTCTTCTTCATCTCCTCGTCAAGGTTATTGAAAGCAAGCACTATAAAAAGCAGATAAATAAATCAAAAACAAGTTTATATCACGAACAGAAAAAATAGACAAGTGATAGACCCCTACATTGGTCATAAGCCGGGGACACGCCGAAAGCCGACAGGAAATGATCGTTGGCTAAGTCCTTATCATTAGGCAGCCAGTGATCAGTCTTGTATTTAGGCTTCCCATCGATATGAAACGACGTGGCTTGACAGTGAATAGCCACAATAGCCTCCTCGGCATCCATTTCAGGCACATTAAGATTCATGCCAAAGTTGGGAGGACTATCGGACAAAGTTACAGGTATATCCCACGGCTGATCCCCTCGAAAGATGAAGAGAAACTCCCCTCGAAAAAGAGCGTGGTTGGTTGGCATCTCTGTTGTGACCTTATACGATTTCTTATCTCCAAGGCCATCTTTGATCATTATGAGATGCCTGGCCTGAAAAGAGTACCAACCAGGCCCATGGTGAAGCTCGGAGACTTCTTGTATCCTGAACATATTGCGCCAAAGGCGCAAGGACGGTCGCACTCCAAGCATGCGACAGATACACAAAAATGCAACTATCGTCCCAACTGAGTTAGGCATAAGTTGACATAAGGCTATGTTGTATGCCTCTAAAATCTCCTTAAAAAGTGGGTGCAAGGGAAAGCGCAAACCCAGTTCGAAATATGATTTATATACACCGACGCACCCGGGAGGTGGTGACACTACCAAATCTGTGACTTGTGAGGGATACATGACGTAGGGAAGCTTTATATGGACCAGTGGCCACTTATTCCCAATCTCATGTTGGGGGAAGGGCAGGGCTCGATATAGTCGGATGTCGAAGTCCCCTCATCCGTCATCTTCACAATTTGCACTACATCAAGAGAAAGGAAAGAATCTAAGTAACTCCTCTTAGTAGGAGGGAAGGCTATCGTTACTTTATTAGGATGATCTAAAAACTCCTCAGGCCCCTCGAAATCCTCCTCACACTCCTCTTCCTCAATAGGAATGGCGTCGAGCAAAATATCAGAATTCGGGACCCAATAAGCTATTGATACAACAGGAGCCCCATCTACCCATGTTTCTACCCAAGGAATATAAGGAAGGGGCAAGGCATATGGAGCACTCAGTTCGTAAACAGGGTTCATTATTTATATTACAGTGACCCCTATCGAATTTATTAAAAGCAAGGAAAAGAATCAAAAATGAGATATCATACCTGTCGAATTACACGAAGAAGGTTCCTCGCTCTCTTGACACGCTCTGAGCAGCACACAAGGAGCAAAACGCTTCTTAAAAAGGGAGAGAAAATTAGAGAGAGAAAGTAGAGAGAGAAATTGCAAAGTGAGTAAATGAGGAAAGAAGTGAGATATTTATATCCCACCTACCCTGAACAGTAACCTCTCTAATGTGAACAGTAACCCAACATGGGAGTTCGTGCCAGAGGATAGAGGGAGGTTTGTTTCAATACGGTATTTATACGGTTCAAACGTATAAAAAACGGTCAAATTCGGTTGACCACCCCCAAACATTAACTTAAAAGTAGTCTTTAAAAGCATTGATTTCCAAAGCGTTGACCCTCACCGGGCCTACCACGAAGAAATTCGGCTGTACAACTCTGCCCTCACCGGGGCTACCTCAAACTCTTCAAAAGGTACAACCCTTTGACTGAGTTACCTCGAGTAGATTCAAGGATGTTCTTTGAATCCATACTTTAGATAATTTTCTAAGTATGCTAAGCCCTTCATAAGGCATCCCCTTTCGAGTAATCGAGTATTGGACTCAATTAGCCCTTACTAGGCCACCTCGAAATTATCAAATTGAGTATTGGACTCAATTAGCCCTCACCAGGCCACCTCGAAATTATCAAATTGAGTATTGGACTCAATTAGCCCTAACCATGTACCTCGAAGAATTCAAGTCACCCAATGGTGGGCGTTTATAATTCTATTTCGAACACCCTATAAAGGACGTTCGAATTTTGTGTTAAACTTCTCTATTGAGGGCGTTTGAATTATTGTCCTTCATAGAATTCATTCAAGGAAGGCTTTCGAATTTTATTATAAACCACCCAATGATGGATGTTTGTAGTTTATATCGAACACCCTATAGAGGGCGTTCAAATTCTCGTATTCAACCCCTCTTGGGAGGGCGTTCGAATTTTATGGACCTCTCTAGTAGGAGGACTTTCGAATTTTAAAACACTAAATAGTAAATGTCAGTCTTTTAGAACCTCTCCTATGAGGGCGTTCGAATTTACTAAACCCCTCAAGTAGGAGGACGTTCAAATTTTAAAGTCACTGAATAGTGCACCCAAGTCTTTTTGAACCTCTCCTATGAGGGCGCTCGAATTCTTTGAGCTATTCTCCTAGGAGGGCGTTCGAATTCCAGTTGAACCTCTGTGTTGAGGGCGTTCGAAATTGCACCAAACCCTTCCATAGAGGGCTTGAAAATATTGAATAGTAAGTGTGGCTAAGTCTTTTAAAGCCTCTCCTAGGAAGGTGCTCGAATTCTATGAGCTATTTTCCTAGGAGGGCGTTCGAATTCACGTGGAACCCCCTCCAATGGAGGGCGTTCGAATTTTCACTCACCCCCTAAAGGTGAGGGCATTCGAATTTTCACTCACCCTCTAAGGGTGAGGGCGTTCGAATTTTCACTCACCCTCTAAGGGTGAGGGCTTTCAAATTTTCACTCACCTTCTAAGGGTGAGGGCATTCGAATTTCCACTCACCTTCTAAGGGTGAGGGCGTTTGAATTTTCACTCACCCTCTAAGGGTGAGGGCTTTCGAATTTTCACTCACCCTTTAGGGGTGAGGGCGTTCGAATTTTCACTCACCCTCTAAGGGTGAGGGCTTTCGAATTTTCACTCACCCTTGAAGGGTGAGGGCGTTCGAATTTTCACTCACCCTTTAAGGGTGAGGGCGTTCGAATTTTCACTCACCCTCTAAGGGTGAGGACTTTCGAATTTTCACTCACCCTTTAAGGGTGAGGGCGTTCGAATTTTCTCTCACCCCTTAAGGGTGAGGGCTTTCGAATTTTCACTCACCCTTTAAGGGTGAGGGCGTCCGAATTTTTCTCACCCTCTAAGGGTGAAGGCTTTCGAATTTTCACTCACCCTTTAAGGGTGAGGGCGTTCGAATTTTCTTTCACCCTCTAAGGGTGAGGGCGTTCGAATTTTCACTCGCCCTCTAAGGGTGAGGACGTTCGAATTTGGCAAAATCAACCCCACTTTGGGGTACGTCGAGTTTTGACAACAACCGAGACAGATTATTCCGCTCCACATCGCAGTCTCATCATGATCTGACACTACGACATAGAGCGTGGGGCTAATGTTTGGGCCCCTTCCAGTCATGGCCCACCTAACCGGTGAAATGACTAAAATACCCTTAGGGGGCAAAATTACCATTTTACCCCTAAGGATCTCACAGGCTGGGAAGTACAGGCCTTCAGTGAGGCCCACTGACTAAAAGGCTTTCATGACATCATCATCTTCACCAGATGACGTCACCTCAATACTACCTATAAATAGTATTCTCATCTGATCATTCAGGTACGTTTTTCCATATATTGCAGAGCATTTACTAGTACTATTCTCTCTGATTTCTGAGATCAGATCTGACTTAAGCATCGGAGAGCCGATCCCGGGAGCATCCCTGGGGTAGTTCACGGTGTTCGATTTTGCAGGTGCCCGGAATTCTAAGACCTTGGACTCATTTGGTTACTACCCTAGCTGGAAATTGGACTTCCCCAAATTACAAATTCATTGTGTTTCTTGTCACCCGAAACAGTACATATTCCTATCAACAAAAGAATCTTTAGAATCACACAAATAGCAAAAATAAGGTCTTCAAACTCTCATATGGAAAACCCAATATATGAAAGAATTTAACCCAATACACGGGTAGAAAAACTCTCGATTAGAGAAAGACAGAAGTTTACATAGGAACTATTAAGCAAAAGAAAAAAGGGGCTAACCGCTGTCCAAAATAGTTGCGGTAGTTCTGAAATGAAAATTAGGGTTTTATGGAAGAGAAGAGGGAGAAGAGAGGAAAAGGGATAGGAGACAACTTGCTCCAACACTAGTCCTTGTATCTATTTTTTACAATCCAAACAAAGAAAAATGAAAAAAAGTTTTTCGAGAAATATTTTCCTTCGAAGTACGTCTTAATATCTTTAGTTTTGCATAAGTAAAAAATAGAAATATTACACATTAAGACATATTATATCATCTACCGTTGTAATGTTTTTCATAGAATATGGGGAATATTAATTAGTACTCCCTCCGTCCGATAAGACCTCTTTCCTTTTTGAGGGACAAACTTTAAAATCTTTGACCAAATTTTATTATTGATATATAAAAAACATACTCATGTTAGATTCACCTTTGTATGTACTTTCATCAACGTTTTATATTTTTTACCAATACAAAATTGAAGATAGAGAATGTCAAAGGTGCGTTTTAGAGACTGTGCAAAAGTAAACATGACTTATATCTTGGGACGGAGGAAGTAAATTTTATCCATTTTTTGAGAAATTACCTCCTTGTTATGGAATATTTAGTGGATGTCCATTACCCCTTCATATTACCTAGACTCTTTGTATTTCTTAATTAGTCTCTTGTTGTTAGACCTGTCAAATAGGTCGTGTCGTGTCGACTTTGTGTTCGTGTTAAAAATAAATGTGTCGGAAACCCTCAACATTACCCGATATATTTAACTAATCGTGTCAAAGACCCTTGACAGTATCCCTACTTGTTTACTTAAATGGTTAGCCGTATCAACCCACTTAACCCGTTTAAGCATTACAATTTAGAATATTATGATGGTAAATTAATTTTTCGTGCATAATAATGTTCAGTTCTTGTATGAATTCATGTTTGGCTAACCGTTAACTATTTCACGTGTTGAAATTTAAAGAATGAAGTAAAAAAATTTCAATTTGTTACCTTCATATCATACTATAATATAACCCGACCTATTTATAAAACGGTTAAACTCGTGTTGCCCGTTTAAGTAAACGTGTCAAGAATGTTCAACTCTAACCCACGTATTTCGTATTCAGGTCGTGCCGTAATGTCATGTCGTGTAAATTTTTGACATCTTTATTTACTAGGCCTTACACTTTCCGACCTTTCATTTTCCGACCTTGTGATGTGTATCCTCACTTCATGTGGAATAAGAGTGAACGGACAACGATCTTCTCCCTCATATCTCTTTCTCTAATCACTCCATTTCATAACACGTTATCAACATCATGGTTCTACTAAATTAGATTTGCTTGCAAGAAAGTAGTTTTTTTTTTAATGAAATTGAATCTCAACAAGTAATTGACTGAGCAAAATACCAAACATTGACGGAGAAACGACGAGAACTGCAGATTATCCCGTAAGTCTAATCTTTTCCCTATAATAATCATGCGTCGACATAAATTGTTCATTCTATAGACGTATTATTTTCGATTGTTTAAGTAGATTATGAAAAGGCTTGGTGTAGTGAAAAGAGAGAGCCTTCTAACATTGAGTTGGGGGTTCAATCCGCACTTTAAGAATAGAATTTCCCTTATCATTCCCCCATCTTTCAAAGTGTCTGACCCATTAAAATCGAGCGGATCCAAAACCACTTCTTACCAAAAAAAAAATTTCTATACAAATGCTTTTTGAGTATCCCCAAATTAAGTTAACATCTTTATAAGCCCGGTCAATTTCGGCAGTGGTCTCACTGGTATGCTATCAAATATTCATGCTTCATATTAGAATTTGGTGTTGCCTGTTTCCTTTCATATGGCATAGTAGTGATATTTTCATGTTAACCACCATTTTTTTGTTTGCTTCCCTTATATTACCACTAGCCTTATATGCACGCGATGTGTGCCGCGTGTGACAGAGTAATATGTGAAGATTTGGAAGAAACTACATTGTAATTTCTCCAGTGAATTAAGTGTATACATGATATAACTATTAAAAATTATTATTAAGTTTTAGTTATTTTGTTTTTTAAGAGGGTGTAATTGTAATCTCAAAATAGTTTAAATAGTGAAATAATTTAAATACATAAAAAAGTGTAATAAATATTAAAGTGTAGAACAACAATAGTGATTTAGAAAACAAAACGCCAAAGAAGAGAATAATCTTACAAAATATTCATGGAAGATGTCATTAGCATCATCACTCATGAGTTAAAAAAATAAATCATCCCTCTCCCTCTACCACTTTCTAAATCATCCTAAAATACTTTATCATGTTTCATGATCAATATGATCAAATGCACCCCACTCATGAGCAATCAATCAATTATTCATGTATTTAAAAAAAATCTAAAGTATATAAAAATATAGCAAAGTGGGTGTCTATTTGTAGATCTCAAGATAATATAACCATAGACATTTTTTAAAATTAGTTTTATTTTGTACATTTTTAGATATTTTAGTTTGAACTTTTAAACATATGTTGCTAAAATCTGATGGCTAAGATAGGAAATAAAACATAATTCCTTAATAAATTCCTTGATTATTTTAAATCTTTTTTCTTTTCTTAATTTTGGTGTCCACCCCACCTCTTCACTTATATAATAGAGATCTTTTGGTTTTCCCATCATATTGAACCTTTATGATCAAACTATGCTCTTTTAGGCAACTGTATAAGTGGCGCATGATGTTATGATCGTTGGTTTTTCCTATCACATATATTGGCCCCGGATTCTAAATTAGAATTTTGTATAAACTACTAGTTAATACGAAATTTGTTCCATCATAGCATTTTGAATATAAATTTTGTTAAACAAATTATCAAACTAGACAAATTTCTTTTGTCAGCACAATTTGTGGAAATCGACTAATACCAAATATATATGGGAAGCATATATATTATTTTATTTATTGGAGCATTGTATGGTTGTTAAAATCGACTCTAGTATTTTATATAAGACAATAGTCAATAAGTCATGTATTTGAAAGGTCAAAGTTTGTGGTCTAAATTTTACGGTATAATATACTTGTAACTCTTTGATGATTGCTATATTACTCGTATCATTAGTGAAAGTATTTATACATGAATGATGTTATTTTATTGACTACATGTGATTGTTTATTGTGACGTTAAATACTGTTAGCAGTTGTTTATAAATGCTTTTGAGAAGAATTTTATTAATTAAAGATGTGGAAGTAGTTAATTGATGAACTTTAGTTTGTGATGACGATAATGTATAATACATGAGATATTCATGATTTTCTATAAAATGGGTAAGTCAAGTAGTGTACTACTAATAAGTAGTGATTTGAAAACATATACTCTATCATTGCATACTCCTTTTCATATTTAGACTAGAAGTTCCAAATTTTGTATGATTGGGTTCAATATACTATCATGGTCATGTTGTTAGTACATTTACAAGTTGTTGGTATTATGAAATATACTCTCATAATTTAGTGTCGATATGTTGATTGAAATACGATTGATATTATTCACAATACTATATGTCTACATTGGATTATTGGAATGATAAGTCATTTGAACATGAAATTCTCGTACATATGGACCTGAACTTCCTTAAATTTATGAGGGGTCAGAAACCCTTAAGAATAGTACAAAGACATGTATATGACCCAGGAATGTCTAATGTTTTTCTAAACTATGTTGGGCCTGTTCTCTTCGGCTAATTCTAGCTGAACTGAACTGAACTGAACTGAACTTATTGGAGCTGAACTGAACTGAACTGAACTGAACTGAACTTATTGGAGCTGAACTGAACTGAACTGAACTTATTGGAGCTGAAATGAACTGAACTTATTGGAGCTGAACTGAACTGAACTGAACTTATTGGAGCTGAACTGAACTGAACTGAACTTATTGGAGCTGAACTGAACTGAACTGAACTTATTGGAGCTGAACTGAACTGAACTGAACTTATTGGAGCTGAACTGAACTGAACTGAACTGAACTGAACTTATTGGAGCTGAACTGAACTGAACTGAACTGAATTGAATTGAATTAAATTATAATAAGTAAATAATAATTATTATGAATATTAAATAATCAGTAATAATAATTCTAAGTAATAATAATTATTATGAATATTAAATAATCAGTAATAATAATTAAATTAATAATTTAGAATAATATCAAATGAATAATGACAATATTATTTTGATGTTATTATGATAGTTATAAATAAATAAATAATAATAATAAATTAATTTTCAAAATAATAATTACTGATAATAATAATAATAATTTATAATAATGAGTAATTACAATTATTAGTATTAATATATTATTACTTGATGATGATGATATAATATAATGCCTAAGAAGTAAATTAAAGTATTACCATTATAATAATATTTAGCTTAAAACATGGGTTGATGTGTGCTTCTAACCAAACCACGATTTGTGGTGGGTTGGTCTATGATAGAAATACACCAAACCGCCAAAGTATATTTAATATACAACGTAACGACAATGTTGTATTTTAAATAGTACTGCAGTATTATTAGTAACTTTGTAATTTTTTCATATCTTCTAACTTTTTGTAGCTTATTTGTATGATGTAATAGTGAATTTTATTCAGTAAAATAAAGCAACAATTGCAAATTAGAATACTCGTATTGACATGAAATTTGGTTAAACCGTGCATCAACCCAAACTTTGCTGAGCCATAATAATAATAATGAGTAAAGATATAATAAAAAAATAATATATATAAATAATACTAATAATTATTATTATATAATAACAATAATAATAAGTAAAATAAATTAGAACAACAATAATAATATTGAACAAATTGGTTAAATAATGAATGGAGCTGAACTGAACTGAATTTATTGGAGCTGAACTGAACTGAACTGAACTTATTGGAGCTGAACTGAACTGAACTGAACTTATTGGAGCTGAACTGAACTGAACTGAACTTATTAGAGCTGAACTGAACTGAACTGAACTTATTGGAGCTGAACTGAACTGAACTTATTAGAGCTAAACTGAACTGAACTTATTAGAGCTGAACTGAACTGAACTGAACTGAACTGAAAATAAGCTGAACAGAACAGGACCGTTTAATAGATTATCCACCACTCATAAACTAATGTGATGTCGTAAATACAATGCCGTGAGAAAGAACATACGAAGAATTTTGAATAGTTGATATATTATTATTGTCTTTTAAAAACCGACCTATGAGTGAGTATTAGTGATACATGGATAAGTAGATTTACTCATCCCTAGAAGCGAATCAAAATATGTATGATTGCCAGGATACATGTTTGGATGATGTTCACTTGAATTATAAATGAAGGAACAGTGCATAAGATTTGTAAACCTGATTACCAATTATGTTTTTAAGTTTAAGAAATTGAATATAACACTGCGAGCATTTTACTTGATCAATATATTTACTATGTTTATACTTATAAGAGATTTTGATTTAAAGCCATATGAACATTATTAACTGTTCTACAAAATAATCTAAAATAGGAATGATTGATAAGAAAGGTATAAACTATTGGCCATCTTCTATAAAAGGTCTGTACTATTGATAATCCATAAAAGAGCTGAACTATTACCCTAATTTGACAAAAACAATCCTATTGATCTTAGGTCTATATATATAGAGAGTCAGGTTCTGCTAAAATCTAATTGCTGAAAACTTACAGTCCTGGTAGGAGAAAAGGGGGTACATATAAGATTTACATGGGTACATATTTCGATTAGAGGGTGCGCGTGCTTCTAACATCAAACGCAAATTAGATCCTACACTCGAGTGTACGATGCGCATGATACTCTCGAATGTACATTAGGAGCATTTAAATGTACATTAGTTCAAATTCAAAAATCAACTGTCCCCACCAGTGTATAAGATGTTCATTTATTTGATGTTATTGTTAATTCACAAACTTAATATGTTCATTTACGGATATCAAATGTATATTACAAAACCAACTTAAATTTTTTTCAAAAATCACTTGTACTCATCATTTTCATTCAATAAATTTCAAATTCAAAATTTTGACAAAAGGCGGGAATGTACATTAGAAGCATTTAAATGTACATCAGTTCAAAAATCAATTCTTGAATTTGAAGTGATTTTTGAATTTGAACTGATGTACATTTATATGCTTCCAATGTACATTCCCGCTCAAAATCACTTGTACTCACCATTTTCATTCAAAATTTTTCAAATTCAAATTTTTGACAAAAGGCGGGAATGTACATTGGAAGCATTTAAATGTACAACAGTTCATTCCCGCTCAAAAATCACTTATAATCATCATGTACATTCAAAATTCAAATTGTTGCCAAAAAGGCGGGAATGTACATCAAAAGCATTAAAATGTACATCAGTATTTGAACTGATGTACATTTAAATGCTTTTGATGTACATTCCTGCTTGTTTGGCAAAAATTTTAATTTGAAAAAATTTGAATGTAAATAGTGAGTATAAGTGATTTTTGGGAAAAATTAAGTTAGTTTTGTGATGTACATTTGATATCCGTAAATGAACATATTAAGTTTGTTAATGAATAATAACATGAAATAAATGAACATCTTAAATATTGGTGGGGGCAATTGTTTTTTGAATTTGAACAGATGTACATTTAAATACTCCTAATGTACATTCGAGAGTACCATGCGCATCATACTCTCGAGTGTAGGATCTATCCTTTGAACATCAAAGTTGTGCTACTAACATCAAAGTTGTTAATATTTACAAAAATGCCATTAATGATTACACGCATACCTTTTTATGAGTCCTATATATATATATAGAGTCGGGTTCTCTTAAAAACCTATATTTTGCTGAAAACTGAAAACTCACAGTCCTAGTAGGAGAAAATGGGGTATATATAAGATTTACAAGGGTACATATTTCGATTAGAGGGTACGCGTACTTCTAACATCGAAGTTGTGCTGCTAATATTAAAGTTGTCAGTACTTACAAAAATGCCATTAATGATTGCACGCGTACCCTTTTATGAGTCCTATGTGCCTCCTTTACTTGGTTTTCACGGTGAAAACAGTTTTCACTGGATCCTCTTCCTATATATATATATATATATATATATATATATATATATTCGGATTCTGCTAGAAATCTATACTTTGCTGAAAACTGAAAACTAACAGTCCTAATTGGAAAAGGGGGGGGACATATAAGATTTAGAAGGGTACACATTACGATTTAAGGGTTGCTTCTAACATCAAAGTTGTGTTGCTCACATCAAATTTTTCAGTATTTACAAAAATGCCATTAATGAATGCACGCGTACCCCCTTTATGTTAACATGTAACCCTTTTACTCGATTTTCACGGTGAAAAACAGTTTTCACTTGGTTTTCATAGTGTAATATAAACCATCCTATTCATAGTGTAATATATAGTTTTCACTTGATCCTATTCATGGTGTAATATATATATAGAGGGCTAAGTGCAGTTGACACTTTTTGAAGTTGAATAATAATATATTAATATCATACTGTATATATATTTCAATTGTAATAGATGGTTTATTATAATAGTACCAAATGGAGATGTATTTAGATATCAATGTAAAGTAGCATGCGAAATGTACTCTGGTAAATTTTATGATACCAGGCCAGTATATGATACAACCGATGAATAATATGCATATGCAGAATGAGTGGACGCGAGAATAAGAGATCTAAAATAAATGTCGACTTTGATGTCGACATATTGATAGTGATCATAAGCTTATCATGGAGTAGAAGTCCAATGAAATATGAATGCCGATCAAAATATGTTTCAGGGACCAGAAGTCCAACAAAGAATTGATTTTGTAAAATCCACACTTTAGTGGTTGAACATGTACATATTCGAGTCCAATTATTTTTTTAGCCCTACATTCGATCATGTACATATTTGAGTCATAAGTAAATATTAGCTCATTGTATGTATAGAAAGTACTTAGAGTCATTACTCATCATACATCTACTTTGTTCAATATAATTTCATGGTTTCTACATTATATATTGCATGCACTCGTTTTTATATAATAATTGCGGCATATATGAATGTTCATCTATAGTATTGTAAGATATATTTACACTTTTGATGAAAAGTTAATTTACAAGGAGATATTTATACTCCAATGCATAGGCTTATAATTGTGACGAAGTAACATATGACTTCGATCTAATAACGTGTTATGAATCATGCAAGAAGAGTTCCTGAAGATCTTATACGCGACGTATTTAAATATTTAGTCGTACAAAATTATATCCTTGAATATTGCAATGTTTATGTTATCATCAAACTTCAGAAGAATATATCAGTATATATGACTGCATCATTGACATCTCAACATGAAGTTTGAGTATGTGAGATTTAATCCCTTTTGTTTTCATTGGAGAACTCTCGTATTAAATATGAAATTCCGATACTAAAGAATATAATTTCTGCGATAAAAATTTTCGTGTGGTCCAGAAGAACCATGATCGATATATGAGCTTAGTTATTTTATATAACTAATTCACACTTTCTCCTTTTCGCAATACTCGCAACATTAGTATATTAACCACTATTAATCTATCAATCTTATGTTATATTTTTTACAAGTGTATAAGAAAAAATATAGTTAAGTGGACTCTTATTTGATTCGTCTTAATGCATACTATGATAATATCAACTTTTTATAATTTTTACTTATCAATATAAACTTTAAAGTGCTACATTGGATAGTGTACAAACAAGAAAAGTTGCGAGTATTGCGAAACGGAGGAAGTATAGATCAATTAAGATTGTCAATGCCTAATTTATACGACCTCCATAAATAAGTTTAATGGTTAAGGCAACTTGAAACAAAACTACAGCATCATATAAGATTAAGATAAGCACATGTATTAATTTATGAGTATGGTGAAATAAAAGCATTACACTTGTTCACATGAAGCTTTGAAGATTCAAGTTTAATATGAGAAGATTATTCTGTGTTTTGGCCAATCCATAAGGCTAGTCGTGAATGCGTGTGGTTAAGATCTCTAATCTAGCATATACAAGAAGATTGTGGACTATTATCCGAGAAACAAGCTCCGCAGTTTGTATGAAGATTATGCGACATGTGTTGCAAAACTCAAGGAAGGTTATATCAAAGGTGCCAGAACGAAATACATTTCACTGAAAATTTTCTTTACTCATGAGATGCAGAAAAATGGTGATATAAATGTTTAGCAGGCTTGGTTAAGTGACAATTTGACAGATTTGTTTACTAAAGCACTACCAACTGCTACATTTAAGAAGTTAATTCAGTAGATTGGAATGTGTTGCCTTAAGGACTTCCATTGATGCTTTCATGAGGGGGAGTCAATGCGCTCTGTATTTTTTTCCCTTAACCATGGTTTTCCCACTAGGACGGTTTTCCTGGTAAGGTTTTTAAAGAAGCAACATCATCTTATGCGTATCATGAAATAATGTACACTTTTGCTTCACTTGATTTTTTTCGCATATGGTTTTTCCTTGTAAGGTTTTAATGAGACATTTGTTTCAAATAATGAAGGGGAGTGTTATGGAATATTTAGTATAAATGTCCATTACTTCTTCATACTCTTGGTGTTACCAGGCCTTTTAATTTTTAGCGTTTTATTTCCGTACCTTGTGTATATATATGTGTATCCTCACTTTATATGAAATAAAACTGAACAAAGAACAATCTTCTCTCTAACTCGTATCTCTTTCTCTAATCTCTATTTTATATAGCACTCCTTAGTTTGAAAATTGTAGTAACCCACGAAATGAGATGGGAAAAGAGGGACAAGTATATAATAAGCAAGTGGGATTTGGCATAATGTGGTGGTACGTACGTAACGTTACTATCAGTAAGGGCGAAACGTATAATGATAAGAGAGACCGAGTATCAATCAATTTAAGCATCCTCCCAACTCATGAAAATCAGATACAACACCACCAGTAAGAACAGATCACTTCTTCTATGTTCTATCTCATTTAGGGAAGGCTTTTTCTAGCCTACCTTTTGCTTTTCTTTTTTCCCTCTTCCTATAACTCTATATTCCCACTAATTTCTTTCTTCAACCACCCACCAAAACAAAAACACAAAGAAAAGAAAACATTCTCCAACTGAAACTTAAAAGCCTTGCTATAATTAATCCTTATTGAAGAATGGATGAAAAATGGTGGTTAGAATTCCTAAAAGGAATGTTGAAGCCAGTGGCTGCTTTGTCGGTGGTTATGTTAGCGGTTGTATTGTCTTATTTCCAGAAACTAGAACTTGAAGGAGAAATGATTTACTCCATTTTCAGAGCTTTTATTCAGCTTTCTATTATTGGTTTCGTTCTGCAATTCATCTTTACTCAGACCAACCTTTTTTGGATTCTTCTTGCTTATCTTTTCATGGTTAGTCCCACTCTCTTCTCTTCTACCTTTTATCTTTTCTTTTTCTTAACTCATTACCATGTTTCTGCTATTTTCTTTTATTTTTTTTATAAAATATTTTCTTGTGGTTTCACCTTTAGATTAAGGCTACGTTTGGTTGGACGGAAAGCCGTTTACAGGGATACTCAATTCTAGATCATATATCCGTTTGATTCCGTATATGAAAAGTTACGCGAAATACGAAATAGGAAGAACGAAAAAGAAATTGGAGGTTAGCTGGGAGAAAGAAAAGAGGATGATAACTTATGAGTTGAGAGCCTCTACAATTCAAAAAGAACTTTAATAAAATGTAGAGTTTACACAAATTAGAAAATGATATTAATAACTAATTATTTTCCGCATTTATAATTACGTGAATTCTAGCAAAAAAAAATTCTAGAGAATCTCAATCCGTGAGATATAGAGAGGTGATGTGTTTCCTTCCATCTATGAGTATGGAGGACAATAAATTCTACTCTATAGAAACTTCTTTGAATTATTAGAAAAATTATGTTTCACCTTATACAAAGCCAACAAAACGAAAATGGGGGAAATTAGACATGCAAATGAGTAATGAGCGAAAAAACAAAATATACTCCATGGTACATTCCGGGTGCATGATGACTACTCTCCTAATACTTTTACCAATTCTGCTTCAGCCTCTCTTTCAGCTGTACTGTAGTGTATCTGATGGATAAAGATCTTGAAATTAGTCAACAAAATGAGCTTAAAGTGTTCAGTGTGTGCATTGGGGAGAAGGAGGGTAAATTTATTCTTTTTACTCTGGCAATAGGCTAGAACTTTGTAGAACAATTTGATATTATTAATCTTTCTGCAATAATTCGAACTTTCGATTATTTTAGGAAAAATTAACAAGAATAATCCGACCTTTGGCCGATCTTCCATCAATGGTACCACCTTCAATTAATCCAGGTATAATCCGACCTTTGACACCCATTCTCTCATTGGTACAGGATGATGGCAACCTGTTTGACCGACTAAAATTACCGTTGACTTTCTTTTAAAAAAAAAACTTTTTTATAAAATGAAAACCCACCCCCAGCCCCATTCCCACCCTCACCCCATCCCCTCCCCTTCCCCCACTGCTGCTCATCGGCGACCGACGACTCGACCAAGAAGGGGCACACCACCGCAGTTCTCCGTCTTTATCATTCTCCCTCTCGCCCCTTTCTCTCTTTCTTTCTCTGGTTTCCAAAGTTCTGTCGAAAGCAGGGGGTAGGTGAAGGTGGTTTGCGGTGCGGACGCGATGGTGGTGCTGGTGGCTGAGTCGCCGGCGGTGACTTTGGCGTTCCGGCAGTGGTAAGTGGTGAGTGAGTGTGTGAGTGATTGAGTGTGAGTGATATGTTGGAAAGGAGAGGGCGTGGGGTGGCGGGGGAGGGTGGCAGCAGAAGGGGAGGGGGTGGGGTGGCAGGCGCGGGGGAAGGGGGGGGGGTGGCAGCAGAAGGGGAGGGGAGGGGAGGGGGTGGGGTGGCAGGCGCAGGGGAAGGGGGAAGGGAGGGGGTGGGGTGGCAGGCGCAGGGGGAGGGGGGGGGAGGGGTGGGGGGTTGGCTGGGGAGGGAAATTTATTTAAATTTATTTAGTTTTTTTTTAATAACTTTGATTTAGAATTTTAATTAAAAATTTAAGTTTTAAATATACTTAATTAGCTATTAATCACGTAATTAGGAACCCATGATTGTAGGTCACCATGACTTACCAACAGGTGAGGGACCAATGAGAGAATATGAGCGTCAAAGGTCGGATTATACGTGGATTAATTGAAGGTGGTACCATTGATGGAAGACCGGCCAAAGGTCCGATTATTCCTTTCAATTTTTCCATTATTTTATACACACTTTCGATTATTTTAGAATAATCGCAAATTTAGGTATGTCTATCAAATAATCCAAAATTTAATCTTGCTATAAACTTTAAAAAGAAAAAAAAATTAGTGGGAGTATGGCTTATAGTAAGAAGGCCTTTCTGAAAATGGGATTTTTGCTGATTCAAAAAGAACTTCGAAAGAACCGTAAGCTGAAATTATTGATGTCAAGTTTTCCTTATGTTTAGTGCCTCTTCTTTGTTGAGTTAAAAAAAGGTATAGTTGAGTAACACTAATCGAAAAAAACATATTTTAAGTGAATTAACCTATCCATTTCAAGAAAAAAAATGTCAAATGTGAGAATTTAGAAAAAAAAAAGTGGAGTGTTTTTAATGCTCCTTTCGTCTCATGTACTTTATAAATTTCGACTATGATGTCTCACCACTTTATAATATAATTTGTATTTTTAGTCATTATATTTGACGCATGTTTTCCAATAAACAAATTTGTCGATTAATATCTCTTATTAAGTATTAATTAAAATTATAAAGTTTTGATATCTCAAAATTATATAATAGGACAAATCAAATAAAATCTCTTAGACTAATTGATCGAATTATACCACTAGCTTAGTTTTACGTTCTTTTCTTAGGTTTTATATCTTTTGTGATCAACCTTTTATTTTATTATAATTCAAGTACAATAATGGTCTGACCATGGATCCGATCAAATAATCTGATACTATAAGTTGTTTAATTTATATTTTAAGACAAAGATCAAGTTGTTTGATTAATAGTACCTTTGTACATATTATTGCCTTAAACAAAAGACTTAATGATCTTGCAAGTGTATGTTGGTCGGCATCAATGCTAGATTCTTCCCCAAATCATATAATAATAGTTTTGATTCAGTATCAATTTGACTTGTAAATAAAAGACAAAGTACTGATGTTGTGTACAGGTACAGCTTACATAATGAATTACATTAGTCCCTCTAAGTACACTGACATCTACTTGATATTTTATTGAGAAGTACAAGCCGGAGATACTAAAACTTAAACAAATAATTAAAATGATGTTGAGAAAAGGCCAAATTAACACTGATACAAGAAAAATGCTATATGGATCGGATGTCAGCTAACTAGTTAGAAGATTATGCGGGAGTAAATCTTGCTTACATTATTGCGCTTTGTCGTTTTTTTACAACAAGAAAAACAAGATGAGTGGTCCAGGTTGTGTAACAAATCACCCAGAGAAGTTCACGTCCCTGGTATCCTTGCTTCAAACATTGAGACAGAGGATTTTTGAAAATGGGATAAAAACAAATAAAAATAACTCCATACATGGAATGAATTGAAAACCCGTACTATTGATTTATCAAGAAGTGGATGTTAAATGATTTCACTTTTCAGTTTTCACTTAAGTCCGTTCTTTTACTGTATCAAACAGGTAAGTGTGGCAGGATACACGGCAGGGCAGCGGGCGAAACACGTGCCACGAGGGATGTATGTGGCTGGTGGCTCCATCTTAGTTGGAACAGCAGTGACAATGATAGCGTTAGTTCTTCTAAATGTCTTCCCTTTTACACCGAGATATATTATCCCAGTTGCGGGTATGATGGTAGGCAACGCAATGACAACGACTGGTGTAACAATGAAAAGACTCCGAGATGACATTAAGGCTCAGATCAACTTGGTACATGTTTCTTACTATCGCTATTATAATGCTCCTAAGAATTTGATTGTTGCCCGTTGGTTGAATGGTTGTACTTTTCAATTGAAAGTCTAGCTCACTATCATTTTGTTAGAAAAAAGAGTTAGTTATATGTCCGGGCGATACTCCAAATCCACAAATCACAAAGGAACTATAATGATGCATAAGCGTAATAGTATTTTTGTTTAACAGGTTGAAACAGCATTAGCTCTTGGGGCGACTCCACGTCAAGCAACAGTCGAACAAGTGAAAAGAGCATTGGTGTTAGCTCTATCCCCTGTAATGGACAATGCCAAAACAGTTGGCTTAATCTCTCTCCCAGGAGCAATGACTGGTATGATAATGGGAGGAGCATCCCCTTTAGAAGCCATTCAACTCCAAATTGTGGTAATGAACATGTTATTAGGAGCGTCCACTGTGAGTTGTATCATATCTACATACCTCTCTTGGCCTAATTTTTTCACTAAAGCCTATCAGTTGGATACGGTCGTCTTTTCAGTCGACTAATGCCCAAACGTGCAGTTCATACGTTGATTTATCTCATTTTGTACATGAATGTAACCGGGCGTTTTAAATCAGATATAGATATTAGAATGAAGCTTTGCTCAGTTTCATATCTATAATGATGTATCGTTCAAATGGTATATTGTTCTCTAAAACAAAAGTTTCATCGTGTTTAAGAAATAAGTTTAGAGAGGAATACAACATTGCTCAAGATTTTCGTTAGAACTATATTTCATATACTTCCTCCGTTTCTTTTTAATAGCAACAAACTCAAGTGGGTGGACTCCAAAGCAAAACTTTGGTGTGAGTGTGAAAGAGATGGAGAGAAAAAGTGGAGCATGTGATAAAGAGTGAGATAGAAAGAAATGACTTGTAAAAAAGGAAAGAAAACATTTATTGCAATTAATTTGATATTTTCATATTTGGCAATTGTTGCAATTAAAAAGAACAGAGGAAGTATATAATGATGTATCGTTCAAATGGTACATTTTTCTCTAAAACAAAAGTTTCATCCTGTTTAAGAAATAAGTTTAGAGAGGAATACAACATTGCTCAAGATTTTCGTTAGAACTATATTTTAGAGAGGGCTTAATTTTTTCCACTGTTTTCAAGATTTTCGTTTTCATAAGTGAGCAAATTCGTATTGTAGAGGGTGAGTGGTTGTTTAATTGACAAGCGAATTTATGGGAATTGGAAATTCTTGGAAAATACAATATTACAAGTTGTTTAGTTAACTGAAATACAGGAATTACTACCTCCTATAAAATCGGGAATTTTATCACCAAGTCCCCTTGGTAAGTAGAAACTCCTACACGAATTATAATTTCTTGCATCCAACCAAACAATTTTCCAATCTTCATAGGATTGAGAATGTATAGGAATTGCAAATTCGTATCTTCCTAGGAATTGAAAATTCATGGAAATTGCAAATTTATGGGAAGGTTTATTTCCCACACACAACCAAACAACCACTAAGACCTTTTTCTTTTGGACAAAATTAATTGAAAAACATTTCACTTTAGTTTAGCTCCAGTAATTTCAATTTACTTTAGTTTAAAATATTTCAGTTCCTCGCCTTTTATCTCAGAATTTCAGTTCATCTCAGTTCACTCCAAAAGAATAGAGTCTAAGCATGTGATAAAAATTCTGGTGTGGTTAAGCAAAGCTTCTATGTAAGAGCCAAATGGTCCATTTGGTCATAAATGATGGTATTGGTAACAACGATAAACAAGCATTATCATTTATATATATATTAAAAAGCGTAAGCGCACGTTGCAATCCGCCACGAGTTTTATCAACGTTTCTCTTTACAACAATATTTTATCAACGTTTCTCTCATAAAAAATTGTCCATGAGAAGTTTCGAACCCTTGACCTCGAGTGTGGAAGACCAATGCTCTAACCATTGTGTCACTACATTTTTGTTGGTTCTTTTATCAATACTAATAATGATATTATATGTTTTCAATGAAAATCAATAATTAAGGAACAATATATTAATTGTATTTATGAATAAAACTATTAATCTATAACTTTTTTCTAACATCTTTCTATACCAAATTTTAATTGTATCAAAGTAGTAAAGTATAATACATATATATCCCAGAGCATCACATGGGCCTAAATACTAGTTATTGTTAATAAATGAAGTAGTCCACCAAGCTCACATACTAATATTATGCTATTTCTTCAACCTGGGATAACATGTGGTCTATCTCCTTAATATGCACCCTATGTCGCAATATGAAAACACCATTGTTCGCATAATTGATAGGGAATGTATGTGCATTATCTTTTTGTAAAAGTTAGGGGGATTGTATAAGCACATTCATCATCAAGGAAAACATATTTAAGGGAGGGGGGAAGGGGTTTGAACTCTACCTTGGGAGGAGGCTTAGTACTCTCCTCCTTAGCAAGGGAAGTGGTTAGGACCTCAAATCCCGACCCAAGTGTCTCCTCAACGGTAGCATTGTCGAGAAGCATAGAGAACTCTTTCACCTCTTCCATATCTAAACTCGACTCCTCAGTGATAGAAGCATAGAGCTCATCCTCAGTGTGTACTTCCCTCTCAAAACCCTCCATCTCACTCTTCACATGACTAACTCGGCAAACCCTTTCAATCATAGGCTTCCTCAATGTCTTGGAGAACTCAAAGACAACTTTTTCATTGACGACCTCAACAGTGATGGTGTCATTTCTACAGTTCATCACGGCGCTCAATGTCTTAAGAGCCTCTCTTCCAAGAATAAGAGGAGTTTCGGGATCTTCCTCCATGTCGATTACCACAAAATCACAAGGCACAAACACATGCCCAACTTGGATTGGAACATCTTCTAACTCCCCATGTGGGACCCTAACAGTTCGGTCCGCCAATTGGATCGTCTTCCTTGAAGGAAGAAGAGGAAAATGAAGGTGCTTGGCTATGGAGAAAGGCATCAAACTCACACTTGCCCCCAAATCGGCTAACGCACCCTTAGGCTCAAAGTCACCTATCTTCACAGGCAATGTAAAACTTCCAGGATCTCTTTGCTTCTTGGGCATAGCACGTTGCACAAGAGCACTCACTTGGTATGGCAATGTATTAAGCTCATCTTCTAATTTCCGCTTGTTGGAGAGGATCTCCTTCAAGAACTTGGCATAGGCCGGCATTTGAGACATGGCCTCAAGGAATGGGATGTTGATTTGAAGGCTCTTCATGACATTGAGGAACTTAGTGAATTTGTCGCTCAACTTCCTCTCCACTAACCTTTGAGGATATGGGACCGGTGGCACAGGTCTTAGGTGGAGGAGGTGTTGCCAATGGAGCTTTGTCACCAACTTGCTCATGAGTCTCCTCCGTCTCCTTGTCCTCTCCTCTTCTTTCAACATCAACCTCTCTGTTAATTTCTTCTCCTTGAGCGTCATTCTCAACCTCCTCAACTTCACTTTCCTCACACTCATTGGGCATCTTGGGGCCCTCATAGTTCGTTTTCGACCTCAAATGGATGGCTTTGGCTTGATGAAGGTTAGGGTTGGGAATAGGTTGGCTTGGAAGTTGATTTGTGGGGTTAGAAGGGTTCTTCTCGGCCACTTGAGCTAATTGGGTTCCAAACATTTTGTTGTGAGCTTGTAACTCTTGAAACCTTTGGTCATGACTTTGAAGAGCTTGGCTTTGTAGAGCAATGGTTTGGGTTATGGTTTGGAGTTGTTGGAGAATTTGGGAGGTAGGGTCGGAGGATGGAGTAGGTTCGGGATTTGGCTTAGGAAATGGTGGGTTTAGAGGGGCTTTTTGGAAGTTGGATATTTTATGGGGGGCTTGGTAAGTATTAGAGCTTTGAGAGGAGGATCCACCTTGATTGTAGCTTTGAGTGAACCCTTGTTGAGGCTGACTAAAGCCTTGTTGAGGTGGATTCCAGCCTTGTTGAGGTGGATTCCAACCTTGTTGAGGTTGGTTGAAACCTTGGTTATAACCTTGTTGAGGTTTTCTCGACCCTCCTTGTTTGTTGCTCCTATAACCTTGGTTACCTTGATAACCCTCTCCTCTACTATTCATCGCCGCCACATGCTCTGACTGAGATCCTCCACAATAAGAGGTATCATGGTTTGTACCACCACATATGTCACAAGAGAAAGCATTCACTTGTGAGGGACTAGATGATGCAAGGGTGATCTTTGAGAGCTTCTTGTCAAGTTGATCCATCTTCGCTTGAATTTGATCCATTGGGTCCAACTCAAACTTGCCACCCTTCTTAGGTTGAGCTCCTCTCCTTCTTCCACCCCATGAGTAGTTCTTGATCACTTCTTCTATGGTGGACTAAAATTGGTCTTGCGGGATCTTAGAAAGTTGACCTCCCGCTCCAGCATCAAGGTTAGCACGTGACATAGGATCGAGATTATCATAGAAGAACCTCATGAGTAGATTTTGATTGAACTCATGGTGAGGGCACGAACGAATCAATTCCGTAAACCGTTCCCAAGCCTCCGCAAGTGTCTCATCACATTCTTGCTTAAAGGAGGAGATCTTCCCCCTAATATATGCGGTTTTCGACTTTGGAAAATACTTCTTCAGAAAAGCCAATGTAACTTGCTCCCATGTAGTGAGGGAGTTAGCAGGCAAGCTCTTGAGCCAAGACATTGCCTTTCTGGAAAGAGAAGACCGGAAGAGATGCATCTTGATGTAGTCTAGAGAGACATCATTCGTCGTTATCATAACACAAATCTCCAGAAACCGATCAAGATGATCAAGTGGATCCTTATCCGACCGTCTACAAAATTGCTCTACTTTCACCATCCGTGTGAACTGAGGGTGAATGCTGAAATTTGTAGTGGTTGTGGGGAGTCGAGTTCCACCCTGTAAAACATAGGACCCCGGATTTCCGAAATCCCTGAAAAGCTGTGCATTTTCCTCACCTATGTCTAATTCACTTTCACTTGTCGAACTTGAGATTGGTGAAGCTGTTGCAGAACCCAAGGTCAACCGTTCCAAAGCTCCCCGAAGCTTTCGCAAGGTGCGATTGATTTCCGGATCTAAAGGTAAGATGGGTGAACTGTGAGCTCTTCTTCTCATGTAACACAACAGAGCTAAGCAGAGGTTTAGTAAATAATAACACAGTCAAAAACAAAAGAAAAATCACTTAAGCAATACTAAACTCAAGTAAACTTCAATCAATAGCACAAGTTCCCCGCCAACGGCGCCATTTTGATAAGAGGTTTTTAGTGTGTCGTTAAGGCACTAAGAACCGCTTAGCAAACAATACTTATAATCCTAACAAGCAACTACCATGAACATAGTAATGAAAAGTCAAGGGTCGAACTACCAGGAAACTGGGATTGACTAAGGTCTATTAAGTCTCAACTACCTAAGTGAAGGGTTTTTGGGGTGATAAGGTTTAATTAACTACCAATTAACAACTAGCTAACGAATACCAACTAATAATCAAATAAGAGTAGTAATATAATAAGGAAAACACTAGAGTTCGGGCTACTCGTATGAACTTGGGCTAGACAACGATAATCAACACTATAGCGATTCACAACGATCAAAATACAGGGTTAAGTCTCCCTCTAAAGTACTTGAGTCCTCTCTCAAATGATCCTCAAGAGTAATCGATTAATCAATCAACCAAATCCTCTTTCGAATGGTCTTTGGCTAATGGATTAATAGATTCAATGAGATCGGAAAAACCCTAATTAAAGGACCCCCTTAATTCCTACCCAATCCCTTGGTCTACAAACTAAGTCGAAACATGGGAATGACAAAAGGGATTAAAGTTCGATTAAGAACAATTGAAACCCTAAGTGCCCTAGCATAAATGTGATCAAGATCTATCCTAGGGTGTCAAAATACCAAATTCAAAGCATAAACATCCAATTGAATCATAAAAAGCATTATCAATCTACATTAAGCCCTTAATTCATACTTTCGCCCAAACCTTAGATAATGAACTACTCACTAATCATGGATTCTAAGGAAAATAGATTAATAAAATTAAACATGGCTAACGAAGAAATTAAAGTAAAGAGAAGAGAGATTAAAAGAAAATTACTTGGATTGAATTAACGATTGAATCTTCTAAGTAGCAATAATGAAATAAAACTTAGGTTTGAGAGAGTTTAGAGACTTGAACAAAGTAATTAGGTTCTAAAGTATGAGATAATGAGTCGACAAAAACGCTAAACTATATATATGGTTCATTAAACTAAGACGGAAAAACGAGGTCAAAACCCGAAATCAGGTCGACACGGTCGTGTCCAAAACTACACGGTCGTGTAGACCTGATATACAAAATTCCTCAGCGTTCTTCAAGAGTTACTGCCTCTGGACACGACCGTGTAGACCTGACTTCCAAAACTCTTCAGCGTCTCCCAAAGTTACTGCCTCGCTAGAAAAATGACTACACGGTCGTGTCCAAAACGACAAGACCGTGTAGACCTGCTCTTCAGTCTTCAGCAGGAATCAGTTTGCAAACTGATTCTAAGGAATAAACGCTACACGGCTGTGTCAAAAGCCACACGACCGTGTAGACCTGCTCCCATGCTCTTCAAGGGCTAGGCCTCCACCCAAAGGTCTCCAAACACCAAAACGCTCCAAATACCTGTTAGTTAGCCTCGAAATCATCCAAAACAACTAAAAATTTAAATCAAAGTTATCAAAACCCATGCAATGCAAGACTAAAATGCTCTATTCTACATGCAATGACACTAAAAATGAAGCACGAATAAGCACAATAAAGTGCTTATCACTTGGTCAATAGCATGAAGAAGTTTCTCCCCTTCTTCATATCTAACTACCAAATGGCTTTCGTCTCGGGATGACATATGACGGATAATGTTATTCTCAGCTAGGAGCTTGTCCACCTACTAAGCACATCCACTAACCCAAACAAGCCAAAGGCGGCATGAAAAATCGACATGAGTAAAGCATATGATAGAGTATAATGGGCTTTTTGCTTAGAGTTCTCAAAGCCTATGGGTTTCCGGAGCTATGGTTACGGTTGATTATACAATGCATCTTAACTACGTCATTTCAAATTCTGGTTAACAATAAATTGTCCGATAAACTAATTCCAGAATGTGGTCTTAGACTAGGTGATCCGCTCTATCCATACTTGTGTTTTATTCCGTATGGATATCATTTCAAGGTCCCTGACTATAAGATATTAGACTTTTCAAGGGCCTAAAAGTCACTCGTACCAGCCAGTCTATATCCCATTTGTTTTCTGCGGATGATATCATGCCATTTTAATTTCCATGTAAACCCTTCTTCATGTCAAACCATCGCGGATATTCTTTCTCGTTTTGCGAAGGTCTCTGGACAACAAATCAACCTCACCAAATCGTCGGTGAAGTTTAGCCCTAGAATTACAGAGCACATTCAGGAAACGTGCACTAATATTCTCCGTGTTCTAATTACTCCTCTCCTGACACATCACCTGGGCTCCCAAATTAACTTGATGGGAAGCAAAAAAATAGCATTATCAGTTCGGACAAGGTGCTTTCTTGGAATAATGTGTTGTTTTCCCAAAACCTTAAAATTCTACTGATCAACACTGTTCTTATTCCCATTGTCTCGTACATTATGAATGCTATTTTGCTACCAAAATATGTGGTAAGTACTATTGAATCCATTCTTATCAGATTCTTGTGGGCGAAATAGGGACATAATATTATACATTGGATTAATAAGAAAACTATTCAAAATCCCAAAGGTATGGGAGGTGTGGGGGTCCGAATTATTGAATGTGTAACTAATGAAACATAATGATCCTCAACTTATGGTCTCAAAAGTACTTGGGAAAACTTTAAGCCTCTTATCAATTTTAAACAAAGTCGGGAGAAGGAACTGCGCTGGCGCTCTTCCATCCAGAACTTCCTTCACGATAAGAGGATTACAGAGAATGGAGGAAGTTAAGTCCTAAGTTTGTGCGTGGAAAATTGGAAATGGACTCAATCTTAGTGTTGTTCATCACCCTTGGGTAAATGGCTCAATCCCGGAAGCGAGATCAGAAATAACACTACGTGAGGCCCAATCCTGGACGGTGGCTGATTTTATGCTTACCAATCCCAAGAGATGGAATATTAGGAAGGTTAGTGATAGCTTTGAATGAGATGATGGTCAACAAATCCTAGCCATTGAACTTTCTCAACAAAATAAGGATGATTTCATTTACTGGAAACATCACAAGTCGAG
This sequence comes from Patellifolia procumbens, assembly GCA_947645195.1. Classification (NCBI taxonomy): domain Eukaryota; kingdom Viridiplantae; phylum Streptophyta; class Magnoliopsida; order Caryophyllales; family Amaranthaceae; genus Patellifolia; species Patellifolia procumbens. The sequence continues at coordinate 78,633 of CANSGD010000616.1, read as the reverse complement.
ACAATTCACGACAAAATCAGGCTATGCCTACCTTATGAAAAAGCGTTGTGAGTAGGGGAATAACAAACTTGATTATTCCACTTTTCCCAAAAAACTATCGTACTCTAGACTTACCCCCAAGTGAAAGTTGTTTACTTGGAAAATATGGCGAAACATCCTCCCGACGAAGGAGAACCTTCAAAAACGGGGTATGATGGGAAATCAGAGTTGTCCACTCTACCAATCCTCTCCTGAAACTGTGTTGCATCTGTTTCATAGTTGCCCTATTACAAGACAAATTTGGTAGAATAGTCCCACTTTGAGCTTAGTTAACATGCAGCCTTCCACAGCTATGAGCGAACTAATCCAAAACACTTTTGAATAGCTCCCAGACTCCTTGGATCGTAAGAGGGGTACTATCATTACTTTTGTAATCAATTTGTGGACCATATGGTGCTTATGAAACAATCTGATTTTCAGAGGAATAACTGCTTCCCTAACTCAAATGCAGGACAATAAGCGTAACACTTGGACTGAAATCTTCTCATTCCATGATAACTCACTGGATCTAACAAGTCAAGTTCGAAGCCCACAAAACCATTTTCATCCTATAAACTCTCATCCCCCAAGTTTCCACCTGGCTAATCTAGGAAAGAATGTTATAGGGGGAAACGACACACACCATAGAAACAGATAATTCATTGGACAAAATTACGGCAACAACGGGAATGGCTTGGATCATCCGGGACAGGGAAGACGTCGTTCCTCACCCCTTATGCAAACTTGCTTACATGGGAGGGACTTTTGGTATTTCTAGCTCATCTATTCACTCGGAAGCCTTAGCATGCCTCAAACAGATTTCGTGGGTAGTGGAAAACAATATACAAAATCTACGGATTACCATAGACTCAGCAGAACTAGTTAACCTCCTCCAATGTCAAAGGTTGCAAGGATAGATATTTACTAGACGCTTCATGAAATTAAACTGCGAGCAACTGTGCTTAATTGGTGTACGATTGTTAAAGTACCAAGGATGCAAGTAAGCAGGCACATGAGGTGGCGAATTATTGTAGCTGTAATATGTATACTTTTAGTAGCTGTGTGTAGTTCTCTACTAGCATTTGTCCAAAAAAACTATTATTTTATAACATACTTCCTCCGTTTATTTTTATTTGGCACATAGAGAAAATCACACAAACCAAGAAATGTAGAGAGAGAAAGAGGGGACCACTTGTTAATGAAGGATTACCAAAAAGTAATCCCCCTACAAACTGGTCCCCACAATTTTATACCAGCCACGTTTTTGGCACAAAAAAGGGGGGTCCCCACCAAAACTATACATCCATCAATGAAAATTTTTGGAGCCAAAATTTACTTTACAACCAAGTACGACAACAACTTTTTGGAGCCAAAAAGTACCTTTTTGCTCCAAAAAAAAAATTTCCACAACCACTATAAAAGAACAACAATCCTTTACACTTCACAAATTTTCAATGTAAAAAATTCTCTTAAAAAAATTTATAAGTTATTTAACACAGACTCTTGCACACACAGCACACATGGATGAAGCTTTTGAAGCATGGGTACTGCAGTCTGGGTTCGGAGATGGATTCGACATCGACATTAACGAGTTGGTGATGCTTGATGAGGCTCATGGGAGAACAACTGATGATGGGGACATTGACGAGGCTGAGCTTCTTCTACTTGAAGAACAACTGAATGGAATCCAAGATTAAATGGAAGATGACACAGAGGTGTGGTATTTTTCTGAAATTGGTAGTATAAATGATGCAGCAATTGAACAACAAAGAGAAGCGGGTGGAGGGTGAGGGAAGCAGAATGCAAAATTCAAATCATGCAGAAAAAAACATGAAAAAAAATAAACTTGCCAAATGAAATCAGATTTCAGTTAGTAGTTGACTTACTACAAGTGCAACTCTAGATTTAAAGCTACCAAGAGGGATGATGAAAACTACATGCTTTAAGTATGGTATTCACATGTCAATTGTCAACAGAATATGGAATGAAGCAAGGCAACAGAAACTGCAGGGCTTAGAGGTGAATGTTGCAAGCAAAAGAGTAGGGAAATGTGGCAGAAAATGCAAAATAAATAGACTTAAGTTTGTAATGAATCAAATAATTCCTGGTAATGTGAATGAATTGCCAAGATTTAAAGATCTTTGCAACATGATTCACATAGATGAAAAATGGTTCTTTATGAGTAGAATCACACAAAGATTCTACTTACTCTCAGATGAGGCAGACCCCTATAAAGCCTGTTAGTCTAAAAAATTCATAACAAAGTTGATGTTTTTGGCTGCACAGGCCAGACCTATGAGCACAGATAATGGGGACATAGTTTTTGATGGGAAGATAGGAAGCTTCCCATTTGTGGATGAAGTACAAGCATAGAGGTCCAGCATAAATAGGCCAACAGGTACAATGAAATTGAAGGCAAAACAGAGCATCACAAAGAAAGTCATCTGGGAAATGTTTATCAACACATTAATACCATCAATTGTTGCTAAGTGGCCACCTTTTGGATGTAAAACAATTTGGATTCGACAAGATAATGCTAGACCTCATATTTTGCCAAATGATTTAGAATATTTGAGGGCATCTAGGCAGAATGGGTTTGATATGCACATTATATGTCAACCAGCACAGTCACCAGATTTAAATATCCTAGACCTAGGTTTTTTTAATGCAATACAATCAATACAACATTAAACATTCCCAGAAACAGTTGAGCAACTTGTGAAGAGTGTGAAAGATGCATACAACAACTATGATCCAAAAATCATAAACCACATTTGGTTGCATCTAAAGTATGTGATGTTGGAAAATCTGAAGGTTGGTGGAGGGAACAACTACGAAATCCCCCACAAGGGAAAAAAATGTTAGAAAGATTGGGTCAATTACAAACTTATGTGGAAGTTCCACAAGAGTTGGTGAATGACACAATCAATGTACTGAACGAGAATGTGATTGAGGGTGCATCAGCTCAAGGTTTGTTGTTTAATACAGAGATGGAGTAAATGAAGCTGAAGAATAGTGAAAATTAGGGCAGTTTTTGAAAAGTTTTTTTTTGGGTAAACAATAGTAAAGAATTAGAATATTGAAGAATGGGTAAAGGCAATTTTTTATAAGTCCTTTTTTGTAAACAAATGTTGAAAGACATAGAAGAAGGTAAGAAAGGGGGAAAGGCAATGTGTAAGTCCTTTTTTGTAAAGATATGTTTAAAGAATGGAAAAATTGTTTTTAATAAGTCAACCTTTATGCGATCTTCTAAAATTAAGTTCACCTTTGGATTATTCTGGAATAATTTAACCTTGTATGAGTATTAACTTTTAATGAGTTAGATCAGGTCTTGGGGTGGTGTTTGGGATCGAGTGGTGGTGGTGATTGTGATTATAGGTGTAGAGGGTTGGTAAAGGGAAAGAAAAGAAGGAAAAATTATTACCTGTTGTTAATGTAAACGATCACTTAAACTCATAGAAAGTTAATACTCATACAAGCTTAACTTATTCCAGAATAATCCAAAGGTGAACTTAATTTTAGAAGATGGCATAAAGGTTGACTTATTAAAAACAATTTTTCCTTAAAGAAATAGAAAACACTTGTCTTTTGTATAAATGAAATTGAAATGCATGAAAAGATGGTCACTCAAATGCAATACATCATTTAACTTCCTAAGGATACATTTTATATGGGATACATGCTCTCATGTAGCCCCAAATCAATAATAGAGATTACTTCAATGTAAACACCAACCAAAGACCCTATTGTACATTGAATGTTGCAACATTGGTGCCAATTAGACACATTATGAAGCACAATCTGACTTATGAACATAATCATAGGGACCTCATTCATCATTGGGGTTTTGAAGTTCCCCTCTTAGTTTTAAAACATTTAGATCATCAAGTTCGTAAGCATTTATCGACTTCTTTGCGTACATAAGCCTCATCAATGCACACATAACATAACAAAGGGGTTTGACTGACATTCACAGAGTATTCATGTAATATTTAGCAACCATTGCCATCATAGAGCAGCCAACATCACATGAACAGTGTACAATGAAGGACAGATAAATGCAGAACATAAGAATAAAACACAACACAGTCATGGTGGCAATATTATTCAAACCCTTATGAAAGGGCCTTAACATGCCTCATCATAAAATGAGTGCTTAGATCTTATGGGTACATCTAAAAAAAACCCACTAACACTATTCATATGATCAACAGCAAAGAAAACCCTAAACATGACACTAAACAAACAGAGAAGAAAAGAAACCCTGAAAATGACATTGATTGAATGCAACATAGGTATAAATAGGTCAAAATAAAATCATAGGATAAAATTACAATTATTAACAAACATTAAACATGATTAGATCAATCAAAAAAAAGGAAAAATATTTCCTAAACATTACACTAAACAAACAGACAAGATAAGAAGCCCTAATCAATGACACTAAACAAACAGAGAAGAAAAGAAACCCTAATCAATGTCACTTAACATAATGTAACATAGGTAGAGAAGGTCAAATTGAAAGCATAGTAGCAAATTACAAGTAATAAATAAACACTTAACATGATAAGGTCAGTGAAGAGAAAGGAAATGAAATCCTAAACATAAAACTAAACAAATAGTGGACAAAAGAAACTCTAAAAAATACACTAACAACAATACACATAGGTAGAAATAGGTCAAAATAAAATTATAAGCCCAATTTAGAAGTAGTAACAAACATTAAACATGATCAGATCAATAAAAAAAGATATAAAATCCCTAAACATGACACTAAACTAATAGACAAGATAAGAAACCCTTATCAATGACACTAAATAAACAGAGAAGAAAAGAAACCCTAATCAATGAGACTTAACAGAATGAAACATAGGTAGAATTAGGTTACAACCACAATCATAGGATGAATTTGGTTATAGTAGCACACAGTAAACATGATCAGATCAATCCAAGAAAGGAAAAAAAATTCCTTAAACATGACACTAAACAAATAGACAACATAAGAAACCCTAATCAATGACACTAAATAAACATAGGATAAAATAAACATACCCTAAACATGATAAGATCAATCAACACAAAGTAAAGAAAACCCTAATCATGACACTGAACAAACAAAGATTAAAAGAAACCCTAAAAATGACACTATTAGTAATTAACATGACACAAACAACAATAAACCAGCACTAACAACATTAACATGCACTAACAGCAATAAACCAGCACTAACATGATTATACCATCACTAACATCATTATACCAGCACTAAACACATTATAGCAACACTAACAGTATTATACCAGCACCAACAACATTATACCAGCACTAACAATATTAAACATGCACTAACACTATTATAGCACCACTAACAACATTATACCATCACTAACAATATTAAAACCTACTGAATAAATCAAGAAAAGGAAATTTAGCTCATATGTTCAGGCCTCAAACAAGGAATCCAACCATGAAGAAGTTCGAAAACATCTTCATTAGAAACATAGCAAGGAAGAGGAGCAGCTTCCTGCTTAGGTTGTTGCTTAGGGTTCGCAGGAGCTTCAGCAAACCGTTGCTGCTCGAATCTAGAGTTCAACCCTTCGTTGGAAGGGCCCCCTTTACAAAAAAATTTAGAAGATTGAGATTGAAATAAATCATCTGGATAAGCTTCGTGTTCCAGTTTATCAGGAACGTAAAAATCATCAAATTGAGAATAAGGAATAACCCCTTATACGAGCAAATGAGGTCGAAAATCAGAGAGAGCTTTCACGCTTCTCCTCCGCTTTCTACGTGTACCAACAGAGGTTGTACTGTTCATTTTAAATGAATAGAAGATATAGGGTTTGCTATAAAGGGTAACCTTAGAAATTAGGGTTTCGAGAAGAATAACCTAGAAAAACAAATTAGTAGATCTAGGTTTTGAAGGAAGAAAACCCAGAAAACATGAACAAGAAGATATAGGATTGCAAATTGGAATACAAACCCAAAAAACAAGAAATTGCATATCTAGGTTTCGAAGAAATAAACCCAGAAAACAAGAAGATCTAGGGTTTGAAGATGTAAAAACCCAGAAAAACTAAAGCGAACATATAAGGTTTCAAGAAGAAAAATCAGCAATCCAAAACTGAAGACGAAGGGTTTGATGAAAGAAAACCCAAAAAAATTAAGAAAGGTGGACCAAGATTTGCAAAAAATTTAAACAAGAATGGAAACTTTGATTTTTGTAGTTTTAATTACTAGATCTGAGAGAAGAAATCTCTCGCACTTGAAGTTGAACAGAGAATTTTGAGCACTTTTTAGAGAAGTTTCTGAAGAGGAGAAGAGAGGAGATCCAAAGAGAGAAGAGAGGGGAGAGAAACTGACATGAAGAAATGAAATGAGTAGGGCTAGTAGGGTAGGCGGATTAAGGTTTTAGTTGGGAGGGTTAGGGAATTTAATTATCGTAGGTGGGTAATTGATGGGGATGGGTTAATGTTAGGTGGGTGCAAAATTGGAAACAAACTTTCCATATAAAGCGATGTTGCATTTAATATGACATTTCCTTAAAAGGAATACGTTGCAAATAAAAAGAAACTACTCTTGTATTCTTTAGGAGTCTTCTTAAGTTGGTGGTTGCATTGAATGCCAAGTTTTTCGCCTTGAATTTTCGAATAATATCTGAGAGTTCCTGGTGTACTCATGCATCGTTCCTAACAATATTTCATGCATCATACAGGTTGCTCTTACCTTAAAAGAGCTGCTATCTACACTAGAACTTTCAGTCGAAGTGTAGAGACCAATAATGTTTGCTCTATTGTCGCCTTGTTTCTGAAAGCTCGACTGATTTTGTTTCATCTAGAAAATTGAAGATGTCATACCATGCAGAAGGCAGTAGTGACAAGAAGTTTTCTATTAGAAGTGAGAATTCAGAATACAATTATCCATTTGACACAGACTCATTTGATGATACTAAAGACGGTGAACCAGAGGAAACTAAAGAGGATGCTGAATTCAAAACTTCTGCAGTTATAGGACTTTAGTCCATTCCAATTTAGTTGGAGGAGTACTTGACCACAAAATCAGGGTGACGATCTGGTTTATTATAGCAGACACCAATCACATATGGACAGTTTACCTGCTCAAGATTTTGGCACGTTAGTCTCTGAACGAGTGCGAAGGCAGAGTCTAAATATTTCTTGGACGAAAGGAAAGTTGAGCTTCAAATCTCATAGGGTCAAAGGCGAGCTATTGCTTAATAAAGGTTATGGTGAAGAAGGTGGAGATGATATTGACTTTTATCGTCGACAATTTCTTTGATGAATCCTTAATTCAACTTAAAGAAGTCAATTTTTTGAGTCTACTCCTGACTGTTGGGTATAGTTTATTTTTCATTGGTGATGGAACCTCTTTAATTTCAATGTCTAACAGTAGTTGAAGATTCATCGGGAAGTGGATCCTTCATCTCCAAATTGGGCAATGACAACTTCGTTGTTGGTATTTGGGAGCAAACAGCCGTGATGGGAGCATGAAGCTTCAAACTCAAATTTCTTTGCTTCAATTGACCAAAGAAGCGAAAGGCAACTGGTGAAAGTGTTTGTACTGCTTTGGTGGTTGTTATTGTTGATTGTCTCTCCACTCCAATCAAGGGGAAATGCTTATAAAGTCTAAATTTCACAGCCTCATTCTAGAAGGCTCTCTTCAATGGAGGAATCTTTGTGAATGAGGACCACAGGGAGAAATTCCCTGACAAATACTTTGGTCTGGAGACTGTCATCTAGGCCAAAATCCGTTCTCTTTCTTCATCTCATAGAAATCTTTCATTGGTTTCTTTCATCCTGATGAGTTAGGAGAGAAGTGTTTCGGCTTCATTTGATAATATATGGGATGAGATTTCCCGGGTGTCATTAGCACAAATAGTGAACCTTTATTGTATCAGTATGTTGAGAGTTGGAATGGCCATATTTTCATCGTTAGGGTTGATTGGGATGCCTGCGACATCATGAACACATTCGGCGAAAGGTTTTAAGAGGGAATTTTCCGATCTAGGCCATAATTATTTTGGTCCAGTCATAAGTCCACAAAAAATTAGTGATTTCGATCCTAGTCGGTTCTGGTCGATTTGTGTGATTTTTTCATTTTTCATTAGCTTTTTTATTTTTTTGAATATACTTATCTATTTGGAATACACTTTTAGCTCTATATACTTTTCAAGATATATAAAAGTGATTGATAGCATTAAAAAGTAATATTTGGGACATTAACTAATTAGATGGCATTGAATTTATAAAGTAAAACAATAGAAGACATTGACAATTACAAATGTTGGGAAATCTTTAATAAATCCAATTATTACGAAGAGATATGTATAGGCCAAAATCCCAAAATCAAGGTCTAGATATTCTTTTTAAGTCTATGATAAGTGTGTAAGTGATACAATTAATTCTGCGCATTTCCTATACTAATTACTTTTAGATGTTACACTATTTTTTCACGTTTATCAAGAAGCGATTTAAGAGTGTAAACGTGCAAATTAATAAATGAAATTTTAACACAAGTAATATAGAATCTCATTCTTGCTTGTATTAAATGTTCATCGAAAAATTTACTCGTTTATACCCTTAAATCGCTTCCTTTTTAAGCGTGAAAAAAAAGTGTAACATCTAAAGTGAAACGGATGAAGTACTTATGATTTGATAATTATACTCTACGAGAGTAGATATGGGTGAATGGTTTTTGAAAGATGTTACTTAAATTAATTATGGAGGGTCAATGATTTAGTTTAAATATGAAAAGGTGAGAAAAATGTAAAAAACAAACAACAAGAGAGAGATTGATAATTTGCATTCCTAATAAGTATTATGTTTTACTCATATCTCAATTTCATAAAATTAGGGGTTGTTTTAACGGTGGCACCTCGTTGAAAGGAGTTGTTTGCACAAACAAGCGGAATGAACAAAAGAGCTTCAAAAGAGCAATAAGAACAGTTGCTTACCACCCACTTTGTGATGGTAGTTGGCCCAATCATTGTGTTTTCTACGAACAACTTCTTGCAGTGGTGCCTTAAGATGCTGTTTTAGTAGAAATGATGAGACCGTCTTAGGGCACTTTAAAGGACTCCCGAGAACTCTTTTGTCAAAATTTTCTAAGCCAACTATATTTATAAACTACTTAAGTACATGTTCTTGTTGTAGGTTCTCCGCCTTTACGAGGGACAATTACTTGCAATTGTTGTCCCTAAATATCTTTATGTAGTATGAACTAGGGGCCTATTAAATGGACGTGGACTACTTGAATATATGTTCCTAGCAAGTTGCCTTTTACAATATAACAACACATAGATTAAAAAAAACTTTCACAAGGGTAAATTTATTAGACTTATATACCCATAAATTACCCTTTAACTTTTATACTTAGTCATCAATATCTTGGCGGACCGCAAAACATTGACTTTTTATGCTAGCCAAATGCACAATTTTGACCAAGTATTACTTAAACTATTGTCTTTGTCTTAAAACAGCTGAACTAAACTGCTTTGGAGAAAACTAAACGGAACTAAATGAAGTTTAACTGAAGTAAATTACACTAATTGACTTGAATTTTAATTAATCGTTAACAATATATAAATAATAGTGAATCCATAATAAATAATTCATATTTTTCAATAATAATAATGATAATAGTAAAATATCATAATAAATACTTCACATAATAATTAAAGCTTATAGTTTTGGGTAATACTAATAAATGAATTAATAAAGAATGAAGATAATAATCTGGGTACGACGAATTAATAATTATACATATATAGTAGTAATAACGATATTTAATGTTACAGATAATATTATATAATAAGTAATTAATAATAATAATAATAATAATAATAATAATAATAATTAAAAAAAGAATCATTAAGTTAATAATAAAAATCAATTAATAATTAAAAATGTATTAGTACTTAATAGTGATTATAATAATTGTAATAATATTTAATTATAATAAAAATTATCCTCATTACAATAAGAATTATAATAATGGTAACAATAATAATGAAAATAATAATAATAATTCATATATATAATCAAGATATTTAAAATACAATAACAATAACAAACTTTCTCTCCTTTAGAGATTAAATTAGGCGATTTGGGGGGTTTGGGGTTTCCGTCGGTGGTCTAGATCGCTGTGACTGGTGGAGTTCTTGCGACGCTATGAAATATGCATTTTTGTGGTTGATAAGTGTTCTGGCCTGGATTAGTGTTGCGATGGTTCATACATCAAACTATCTGGTTGCTAAGCGTTTTGCTTTGGGTTCAACAAGTGTTGACGGAGTGATTAGTGCCCCATCAAGGTTTGAGGATGTGTTGTAGACATCATCGTGACGTCATCATCATGACATCATCATCATCTGCGTGGGCTTTGCGACATTTCTTGATGTCATCCTTGGTATGCCTTGACATTCATCATCGGTGACCTTGGTATGCCTCGGCATCAATGTGACATCAGTATGACATCATAATGTGTGTGGCTTATTGGTTTGGTGGTTCTTTGGTGGTGGTCGTCTTTGATTTAGGTTGTTCACGTGGTGGTGATGTGGTGACTTGCTCTCTTACCTTTTAATGACGGTTGTGTGGTTTCGTATTCCTTTTGTGCGTCGTACGGGGTGTCACGATGATGGTGAAAATGGGCTTACAAAGAGTTATTTGATCACACACGTTTGTGATCATCATTGCAGCATTAATGCGCAAGTTATCACAAAGCAGTCTCTTTCCACTAATTTAGTTGTTTTCGGAGAGGTTGATGTAACTTTAATTTTAAGCATATGAAGAGTTGGTTATGTGAGGTTTGTTTGAAAAACTCATACTTTTCGTTCAAAGTGTCGTCGTGGAACGTTATATGATTTCGTGCCGCCCATGATTTTGGTGATGGCGTCGTTAGGTTTGTGCTTTATGATTTTACCAAGCCACAAGCTCCTTCTTGTTCAGAGTAGCTTGATCATGTTGATTGTTTGGTGCAAGACCAACATGGTGGTTTGTCGTGGCTCTCCTTGATAGTTTGTTTTCAAAGGGTTTGCGCACTGTCAGATCCATCCCTCCCAAGTGTCGTCTGGCTTTTTAGGGTCTTGAAAGGTGTTCTTGATAAGGTAATTTGCAAGCATGATGACATCTCTTACTAGGTTCGATTGTTAGTATTGCCTCTTTGTATCCTTAAAACCTTTTGGCCGCGGAGTAATCTTGAGTGTAAGTCTGCTATCAAGCGTCAACGTCAGGAAGAAAGTATCGTCAATGCCATTCAATCTTGGAGTGTGTTAGGTGGTAGTTTGCAGAGGGAAACTTTGGCTGAATTTCCTCCTCCTTTGCGAGATGTTTTTGAGGAAGTCCTTGATTGGGTGAGCGAAATATCAAGCAGTATAAGAGGAAGATTGGTGATGGTCATTGTATTACCTCAATTAGAGTGCCTTCTTCTTTTGTCCTTATACCTATTGATGCTACTCTTGAGGACTTAAAGGTTAAGCACCCTTTCAGGCCTGCTCCCTCCTTGCCACATATACCTATTGATCATCATCATCTTATCGCATCTCCAGCGGTTATTTTAGACAAGATTAAGAGTTTTTCTAGTGGAAGGGACAGTTTGCGCGCTCAACACCTTACAGATTGCTTGAGTGGAGTTGTTGTTGCTATTTCTCATGAGTTAGTCACCTCTATCACCCAAGTGGTGAATCTCTTTCTTGGTGGGGGAATGTACCAAGATGTTGGCGAAGGATTTTGTCCTTCGATCAAGTGTAGTAATCTAAATATTTAAGGAAAATTTATGGAGATAAATATTTAATAATATTAGGTGACCGTAATATTTTCTATAAACTAATTGAATTTTGTTGGGCTAATACGATTAGGCGAACTACTAATTTTATTGAGTCTCATGAGGTCACATATTGTCACAATGTTTGGGTATTATCCAAACCCATTTGAGAAATGAGGAATATTAATGGGTGGACGACTTTGTAAGTCATGAGGTTATTAGCCACATAATGTATGACATAATGAGACTAATAAAGCCTCTTGATGGCACATCTTGTAACCTCTTTATATAAGTGATATAGAGGTTACGTTGTGGGTATCCTATGCACTACAAATCATGGTGAGCAAAAAAACTGATTTTTCCTCTCCCTTCTCCACCCATTTTTCGACAAACATACACCCAAACGCAAAAAGATTATTCGTCCTCTCTTCCGTACTAGCATACTGGTGATCCAACTATTGTTCGTGGACCAATATTAGAGGAACGACATTTGACATTATATAAAGGATCTCCACTAGAAGTACCTTGTCACAAGGAATACACACATCAAACGTATAATAAATCTCTCTATCATTTTAGATTCATGTTAATTTATGCCCAACAATACTTTTGCAGGAAAGGACCTGAAAAGATTTTTGTTGTCTACTAATAAAATACTTCATTTGTTAATAAGGACCACTGTAGGATTTCTGGCCAAGAATCTTTGCGTTGACAATATTTCTCCTCTACTCTTCCACTTCACTCTTCATCTTAAAATCTTCTCTTCCTCCCTCTTTCTCCTCCCTTCTCTACTTTTTCTCTTTTTGTTTTCTTTCCTCTTCTAACTTCTAATTTCATTCATAAAATTAGGGAAAAGAATGTGAATACCCAACTGCACGATACACATATTTCAAAATAACCACCCCATTTTCATTTGTGTTTAAATAACCACCTTTCATTTCCTTAACTTTTTCAAAAACCCACCTGTTAACGGAATTGTCTAACACCGTTAAGTGTGAAGCCCAAATTCTTACTAAATTACCCTAATTCTCTCAAAATTATCACTAGTTATCTTACTAATCTATAGTTTGACCAGTTAAATTATGATTAACATTCTAAAATTCTATTTTTTCAATTTTACAATTGTGTAAAACTATATATTTTTGATATCTGACATTATAATGAACACAAATTTTGAGACAACATTTAATTGCGTTTTTTAATACTAAAGACGACGTTATTTCGAAAAGTGGACACCGCCGTACGCCCTTTATGGGCACGAATTTCGAGAATCCCAACGAAATGGGAACCTACAAGCCGGGTTTTCGTTCACGTACTTCGAGACGACTTTTTTAGACAAAACACGACGTTTTTTCGAAAAACAGACACCACCCTATGCCATTTATGGGCACAAATTTCTAGAATCCCTAAGAAATGAGTACCTACAAGCCAGGTTTACGGGCACGTAATTCGAGACGGCTTTTTCGGGCAGAAGACGACGTTTTTTCGAAAAACGGACATCGCCTACGCCCTTAATGGGCACGAATTTTGAGAATCCCTATGAAACAAGTACCCTTAAGCCGGATTTTTGAGCACATACTTTGAAACGACTTTTTCGGACGGAACACATTGTTTTTTCGAAAACGGTCACCACCGCAAGCCCTTTAAGGGAACGAATTTATAGATCCCTATGAAACGAGTACTTACAAGCTGACTTTTCAGGCACGTATTTTGAGACGGCTTTTTCGGACGGAACACGGCATTTTTTCGAAAAATGAACTTCGAGACGTACATGTCCGAAACCAGACTTGTATGTACTTGTTTCGTAGAGATGCTTGAAATTCGTGCCCATAAAGGGTTTACGGCGGTGCCGTTTTTCAAAATATCGTCGTCTTTAGTATCAAAAACAAGATTATATTAAATGTTGTCTCGAAGTTTGTGTCCATTACAATGTCATATATCCAAAATACATATATTTGAAAATTGTAAAATTGAAAAAAAAATATGTTAATCATGATTTAACTGGTCAAACTATAGATGAATATGGTAATCAGTGATATTTTGGAGGGAATTAGTGTAATTTAGTAAGAATTTGGGCTTTACACTTAACGGTGTTAGACAATTTCGTTAACAGGTGGGTATTTGATAAAGTTAAGGAAAAGAGAAGTGGTTATTTTGAAATATGTGTATCGTGCAGGTAGTTATTCACAATTTTTCCTAAAATTAGATTCCAAAATGCATGATTACTACCCTCTCAATTTGATCCCCCAAAACCAATGTTGCTTATGGCAATAACCATAACCTTCTTCATCTTTAACTCAATTTCTCAATCTTCCCTTGAGTAATTGTTTCCTCATCAGCTTCGATTCGGTCAATAGAAAGCTCTTCTCATCCCCGAGACCGTTAAACACAACTATTTGCCATTCTACGCTCTCATCATTCAAAAATCAAATTTTTTTGACATCCCCTATATCATAATTATATGTAGAATTTATAGGCCAAAAACCACAACATGATATTATTTGCCTAGGACCTCACATTTGGCATTAGAAAACCACAATTACATTGGTTGTATGTTTATTAGTTTAAGGAGATTTATGTACATATTTCCTTCAATTTCTAGAATTAAACTCTAATTTTTGATTTTCTAAAACAGCAAATTAGAGAATGTTTTATTAGAGTTAATTGGCCGCAACAACACAAACTATAGCTTGGGTGCAAGCTACAACACAACCTTGTTCGGGTTCACAGCACACCCTGAACTTAATGTGTGGGTGCGTACCACAACATAAATGATGATCGGTGACTCTTTCCATCTCTCAATTAGCATCTTTTTCATGAACAATCTTTCCATTACAGACCTCCTTATGTGTTCCAACATAATCCTTATTGGATTTGACCTAACTTCTATAATGCAACCATTAAATATCGCAGTCACCGATCATCATTTATGTTGTAGTATGCACCCACACTTTAAGTTCATGTTATGTTGTGCACCCGAACAAGGTTGTGTTGTAGCTTGCACCCAAAGTATAGTTTGTGTTGTTGCGCCCAATTTTGCCTTTATTATATCACCTAAATTTACAAAAGCCTTAAAAGTAGAGAGGGGAAAAATTAGATAATAAGGTTCACATATGTTTGACTTAATGAAGATTGTAGACAAGGAATCAAATTTTTAGTTGAAGCTTCAATGGAGATTGCAGGAGCAAGCTCTGTTCGACTTTTTAGAGAAAAGGTTTTCTTTGCTGTGAAGAGGAATGGAAAGGGAAATGGTTTAGGGAGAGTGTTGTTATAAGTGGAAGAAAGTAGGAAATTAAATGGAGGGAAATTAAATTCAAAGTCGGAATTAAGATTTTTGGCTCGAAAATCTTAAAGTGGTCCTCATTAAAGGAAGTATTACATACGATCTCCCCCTTCTTCTGCCATAAATATTGGAAAATAGAAGAAAATTCAGTCACTCGGCTATTAAAACTTTATTTCACTCAGGCAAACTTGTGAAGAAAATTATCGATACCTTTGTAGAACTTATCCCAAAAAACAATGATAACCCTTATGTGCCAACAATCTCCGTCCTATTAGCCTTCAACCATGTATAAATTATTTCCAAAATCCTAGTCAACAAGTTGTAAATAGATCGTTGAACAACCATTCACTCGTTTCAAGGAGCGTTTACCCCTGAACATCTTATCCAAGACAACATCCTAACAACCCACGAAATTATTCATTCTCTCAAAACAAAAATGGTCAATCAAGATACCTCACGATTAAGCCAGATATGGAAAAGTTTTATGACCAACTAGAACGACGGAATTATATTTTTACCACCTTAGAACACTTTGGTTTCTGCCTTAAATGGGTGAACTGGATTAAAGAATGTGTCACAACCACTTCAATCTCCATTCTGGTAAAAAATAGTCCTACTAATTAGTTCTTTTCCTCGCGAGGGATCCGTCAAGGTGACCCCTTTCCCCTATCTTTTCATCCTGTGTGTTGAGCTTCTACAAAGACAACTTCACTTTGAGGAGCTTGGAACACAAAAGTTAAACTTCTTGGCACCTGCTTTGGCCGATAAAGAATGTGGATCCCCTTTCTCACCTTTGCAGACGACACCATGATCTTTGCAAAGGCTTGCTCTGAGAGTTGTCAATTAATCAAAGATATCCAAAAAAAAGGTATTGTGAAATGTATGGGCATACAACTTGTTAACTTTCATAAATCTGCCTTTCAATGTATAATGTGACTGAATCGTATATTCAAATTTTAAAAGATACTTTTCAAATGGAGAACGTAGACTACTTGGGAACCCACTTGTGTTGCCCTATTTTAGAGAAATGGGTAACCCCAAACTCATTTAACAACGTTATCATATCAGCCAATAATCAATCAGCTAAATGAAAAGCTAACTCTTTGTCCCAAGCTGGCTGAACAGTTCTCATCAATCGACACTAACTAGGACAGCCAATCACCAGATGTAACCTAGATAAAATCTGCTGAAATTTCTTCGGGAACAAGAATCATGAGTTGAAAAGTCCTAATCTAATATAATGGGATGAAATTTGTAAACCAAAATTCCTTGCAAGATTAGGTTTAACAAAAGCTCAAGTCAATACAGATGAAACTCCTACTAAACGAGCCGGACAATAATTAGGTCAAACTGGTGAAAAAGAAGTACTTGAAAAATGACAACTTGTTGTCCTATATTCCCTTGGGCATCTCGTCATGGCAGTAGAGGAATCTCATGAAGATAAGATATATATTTTCTACAGCTCTCCAATGGAAAATTGGAAACGCCGAAACTAGCTACCAGATTCTGGTTACATAATTAGACTTTCCACTTTCCTCTTTCAAAAATAGCCTTATCCATACCAAACGGCAATTATCTAGTTTTCTATTTCTTTCAGGCAAATCAAAAGGCTTGGGATCCACAGAACCTTGAGTACTTTCTCCCTCCTTCCATAGCCAAATGCATCCTAAAGATTGTCATTCCTTCTAATGACCTTGAAGACCCTTTTTTTGGTGTACCCCTAACGACTATTTCACAACAAAATTTTGCAGCCCTCCTTATCCAAGGAATCACTATGGAAAATATAATAAAATACTCCTTCTGTCGGATCTGGAAGTTGAATATTCCCCCCTAAAGCCAAGAACTTCCTCCGTAAAATTTGCAATGATGGTCTGCTAAGAAAAGAGCTTATCTTCCGTAGTCAAGTGGAAATTCCTATTTCTTGTGTTTTCTAGTAATCATCACAAGGAAGACTTAAACCATATTTTCCTTGGATGTCCTTTCACGATACAAACATTGAATTTGTTTGCTAAGGATTCCCACTGGCCCATTCTCCATCCTTTTCTTCTTCCCTTGTTTGGGTTGCGATATCATTAATGCTATCAGATCCTCCTTTGACATTAAAAACATCCAAGTGATTGTCATCTCTGGGTGGTTCATGTGGCTCCAAAGAAATAAAGTATACTTTAACAATGATTCAGGCAACAACGCTTAGACGACAATCTTAATCAAACACTTTTGCAATCAATGGTTCACCTCCAAGAACATAGGCTGCAAGTTCCTCCTACTAAGTACACTAAAGTTATCCCAACCCCTTGCCTCCAAAGTGTATCCCCCCCCCCCCGGTTGTTTGTTTCAAAATAAACTTGGATGGCCCGAAGCTTAGTAATGGCAAATCTGCCTACGGCTTTATCATTAAGGATGAAAGGATCTCTCATCTTAGTTGGTGCCAAGACTTCCCACTCTTAACTCCTCCATTCTTTTTGTCGAGGAGCTGGGACTAAGGGAAGGCATCAGACATGCATGTTCCCTAAGCCTTCACGGCGTGCTCATCGAGGGCGATAACCTTTGCAGTTGTTAACTCTATTAAAAGGATCTGGCAAATTTCGTAGGAAATTAACAACCTTATTTGTGATGCAGAGCGGGACCTCAACAGCTTGACCTCCTTCTCACCGTCGCACTACTATCGGGAGGGTAACAAGGCAGCAGATATCCGTGCAAATTGGGGTCATCTCCGAGAAGGGCTGTGGCATTCTACTTCTATTCTTCCTCCTGGGCCCCCTCTTATCATCCATATGGATGAGTTAGATTTCTCCATTCTCAGGGGATAGTTTAAAAAAGTCATTTTAGACTACAAAAATTTATTAAAAAGTAGGTATTTTATTAGGTTCTTTATGACTACAAAAACCCTAAAAGGAGAAATATCGATGTATGAGTAGAGATTTTAGTACAAATTTAAGTAATTGCATCTTCTTTCCTAAGTATTATTGTTAAGAAATATCTCTACTCGATGTGAACACGGGAACCAAACTAATGAACACAAGATGACTTTAGTACGTATCCTAAGACATTAAACCAAACATGAAAGAAAAGCAACAGTAATTCCATGAAAGTAAGGTTCTTAAAATCTTCTCTTATAAAAGTTTTGTTTAATATGGAAAGGAAATCTTGAAAACTCGAGGGGAAAAAAATAACACGAAAAAGAACTCTATACTCAAATTAAAACTCAAAAAGACAATAAATTAAGCGAAACAAACCCATTATCAAAACACAGAAATTAAACGAAAAGGAACAGAGAAAGAGGGTTACAAGCATAGATAGTGTTAATCCATATGAAGAAAAAAAGAAGCCATGGAAAATTAGGATCTTCTGCTTTTCGTCGATCAACTATGCAATCTGGGCAATTCTTGTATAAATAGTAATCATTAATCAACAAAGTCTCTTGGTTCTCCACCATTGTTCTCCCGAATTTCAAGAAAAATCTAATCTTTTATTTCAAATATAAACACACTAAAATCTTTTGTGCAGTAAAACAAAAGGCATAGAGATGGTAACTATAACAACAAAAGACTTGTTATAAATGGTAATATAAGTACAAAACAACGATTGGAACAATTTCTACAAATTATGGACAATTATTTAATTCGTCTAAACTCAACTAAGATACTACGACTATAAATAGAAACTGAAAATGAAACAAACTCTTTAACTTAATCAAGAACCTCTACTGATGTCCCAAACAATCTGAAATATCTAGCTTTCTGAATAACCATATGAAGCTTGTTGTCGGACCGAAACGACAAAAGCCGAATAGAATCATATTTCTTGAGCTGATTAGCTCTCTTTAATTGAGTCCACTTCTTATTTAACACATACTTCCACCCTACTTCATCCTTCTCCTCGCTGCTCTTATTCTTCTTCTTCTTCTTGATCTTCTTTCTGTTGCCGCTGTTGTTCTTCTTCTTTCTCTTATCGGCGAAGGGCCATCGGCTTAGAGTCATATCATACTAAGAAGAGCCAATGATCACTTTCACGTCCATCGTTGCCTTCTTTGGTTCAAGTTCCCTATTCTCTTGTTCAGTCAGAAATGGGACTAAAATCTGAGTCCGGGGCATCGACAGTCGTGCTTGATTATCCTTTACATCAGATGTTGTAAGCTTCTTCTCCAAAATAATTTTAACATCAGTCATATTCTCATAATTCAGATTATTCTTTCGCATATGAGATTGCAATGTTGCTAACACGCCACAGCCATGCTTTTCATCCTCATTATCCTGTTGCTGATTATCATACAGGTTTGTTTTCTCGCAACGGATACGCTTTGAGGCCGGCAAAATCTCAACACCATTGTCGTTGTCCATGGGTTGAGAATCAGAAGAAGGTAATGACCTCGCAACGAACCATTCGCTGGTAATACGATTACGACGCAAAGTGAAGCGAAGTCTAATGGGATTATGTTGGGTATCATAATGATGGTCAGTTAGAGTATCTATATCATGAAAGGATCGTTTTTGGGGAGGAAGAGTAGTACCCCAAGAGCACATAGCTACTGATGCTTCCATCACCATAATTATCAAAGAGAGAAGATTTTTGTAGAAGAAAGCAAGAGATGTTGAAGTTGGATGAGAGATTTAGTTGTGTATGTGAAAAAAGAATGAAAAAGGGCATCATTGTGATGATTATATAGAGAGGAATAATGTTAGATTACCAGCATATCAATGT
Source organism: Patellifolia procumbens (assembly GCA_947645195.1). Taxonomy (NCBI): domain Eukaryota; kingdom Viridiplantae; phylum Streptophyta; class Magnoliopsida; order Caryophyllales; family Amaranthaceae; genus Patellifolia; species Patellifolia procumbens. The sequence continues at coordinate 58,859 of CANSGD010000616.1, read as the reverse complement.
AGAACTACGAAATGTAAACCTGTTTAGGAAACTAAGCAGAGAAAGGATTTACTTATATCTTGTTTTGATTTCCAAGATCCTAATCCAGCTGGGATACATAGCCAATTGCTTGCATTTTAATTCCGCACATTTCTATTTTCACCACTTCATTAATATCATCTCCTAGGTCCGAATTACATTCTTATTTCAATTTCAATAGGGATAGGAGTGCAACACCAAGAATCCTAGTTTTAGTTTATAATAGGAGAATAATATTATAACAATAAGGTATCTATATTTAATTAAAGTTTTATATAAAGACTATGTTACTCGGATTATTCATTTTATCTCAAGTATTTGTGTCACTTCCTCGACACTCTGACATGGGTATGATAATTGACACTTTATTTTGGGTCAAAATCTTTGAAAATTTTCAAAATTTAACCGAGTCGGACAAGTGGATATGTACATATGTCCGACAATAGTGCCCGAATCATAGTAACTTAGTATAAAGATCTATAATCTAGGGTAAGAAAAAATAGAATGGTTTTGGTAGATAAGATAAACAACACATCATATTTGTTAAAATTATGACAAACTTATAATGTAAAATATTGATACATAATAACATAAGTTGGTAATAATGCGCCATATAAAATTTTAAACACAATATAAGATGTACCTCGTGTATTGTAAAAGTCTATTCCTATTATAAAAAGAGAAACTTTTCGGGAATATAGAGAGCATCCCCAAGATTTCCATGATATAACTTTTAATATTAATGTTATAAAAATATAGTTTACATAGATAAAAAGTATATAGTCGGATATAGTTATCGTGTCCAAAACATTTTCCATCTTAGAGGAAAGGGTGTAAATATAATTTCTAGAGACTTTTGTACACAATGACCCTATCCACCTTCCTAATTTATAGGAGCATGACACTTTTCAATCCATGAGAGGTCACTTTTATGCTACAATAAATGACACATTTTCTTCTTTGTTCCTCTCCTTCCTCCTATACATCCTCTCCTCTCGTTTCCTCTCCTTTCCATTTTATTTTTTTTTCTCTCTAACTTTTTCATGCAAGTAAGCAAAAAAGAAAAGCTATTCTATGTGTTCTTCCCTCGAATTTCCTTTCCATTTTTCATCAACAATATGTTCTAATGCTTTAATTACCAAAATTAAATTGTGTATGCCCATAAGAGAGAAAATTCTTAATAATAGAAAATGAATCAGTCTTTGATTTCAAGAGATGAATCTAAGTGGATATGCTAAAATCATTAACTACGTTAAGGAAAATATGATTACCACTGTTACTAGGATCACTAAATCCCCCCCCCCCCATACTAGTCCTTTTTTGGTGCTCCTAGGAGTACGGATCGGAGCATGGTGATCATGAATTTTAAAATAAGTCGTCAGTAAGAACATATAATGAACACTGGGAGAACATAACATTAAAAGGTCGTCAGAAAGATCATATAGTGAACACTGGGAGAACATAATATCAAAAAAACATTTACTTGAAACAAAAAGAACAAAATACAAAATTTCAAAAGAACAACTATATTTTAAAAGAAAATACAAAACTTCAAAGAACATTTACTTAACACAAAAAGAACAAAATACGAAATTTCAAACAAACAAATATTTTTTTACAAAGAACAAATTACAAATCTCAAAAAACATTTCCTTACGAAAAAATTTAAAACCATCAATTCAAAAAGAACATTTCCTTCAAATATAAAGAACAAAATACAAAAATTCAAATAACAAAATAATTTTTTACATCAAAAAAAATTAAACATTGTTTAAAGGAATATTAAAAGGTAAAAATAGGTGTAAATTGAAAAGAACATACAAGAATAACAAAAATTACATACAAAAATAACCAAAAGAACATAACAAAAATATTTTAAAAGAACAAAATGAATGACCTTGAAGAGAATTAAAACCAAATCTAACATAACATCATCCAACAATTCGAAGAACATATGGTTAGAAAAAGTAGAGAGAGAAGAGCAACGCCAGTGAAGGTTGCTCAATGGTGACGATCGTTTCCGGTGAATGTGGCTCAACGGATGACGACCCTGGCCGCCGGTTTGGTTTACCGTAGCTGTAACACCCCCAAATTCCTCTCTATTTTCATAAATAATTTTCTACGTAAACCAGAGATATCTAGAGGTGTTACCGCCACGGTGATACGTATACGGCTGATAAAACAAAATACTAAATAAGTCTACTAACCTTTGAAAATAACGCAGCGGAAGTCTTAACTTAAAATTAATCAAAGACAAACTGGAAACCCTTTAAGACTCCTTATTAAAATCTTTAGAAATCCCAACTCCTAACCTAATGTTTGAACAGTCCCAAAATGTGACTAATGTTCTTTGAGTGCAAATCAAATGAAATCAATGTTGCTTAACATAATAGTGAAAACAGCTTGTTGAAAGATCCCTTCCCAATGATGCTCATCATGAATACCTGAAATGAAATTCTGCTCGCCATACAACATAAGGTTGAAATGGGTCGTTGCAGGTCCATAATACAATGGACGACACATAAGAAAGTACACGTCAGCTACGGGCTGAGTACATACACACTAACAAAGCATAACAAAACATCCTAGCATGATACTAACAAGGTAAAACATAGCATGACTTAACAACCCGACTCCTGACTCAGCAGACAGACGATTAAATTACTTTATTATTGAATTGGCATTGAACGGGCACCGTCATCCACCAGGAATCGTACGGGATACTATTTAAAAGATGATCAGAGCGTCCCTAGGACCGTCCTCAAATCGAATAACCTTGAAAGTGATAAGAGCGTCCCTAGGACCGACCTCAAATCAAATAACCTTGCCTACAACGTCAGTATGATCATACCTCTAAGTAAGAGTCTCACCTGGATCAACTTACTCAGAAAGTCTAGCCAACCTTAGCCACCTTGACGAATTACTAAAACTATAGGTCATCTACATCGTCATGTATAAGCTTGTGAAGAAATGTACAACACTGCGGTTGTCATCCCCCCCATTGTTCAATACTCATTGGGGATCCATCCTACGAGTTTTAATGTCATTCTTTCTTTCACTTTAAGTGCTTTAGTATTTTATGAATGTATATACATGTACACGCATGACACAAGGACAACTCGTATAACCATATACATCCTCTTTTATCTTAAATCACATTAGGTGACCAGATAACATTCCTTTGATTAATTCCTTGACTTAACATGAAGTTACCTCGAACTTCTCAATTGAACTTACCATACTTGACTTGCTTAATCTCAAAAGACTAAAAATTGCTTGATTACAAAGAAAGCATGCTTAAGGACAACTTGCCATAAATAAACATGTAAGACCTCGCTTAACATGATACTTGCCATAAATAAACATGTAAGACCTCGCTTAACATGATACTTGCCTTTCCAATAAAACTTACTAAGCAACATGCTACTATAATACTTTCATACTTAACTCCTATGGATCACGTAACATACAAGTCACTTAAAACATGATTTATTGTCATATAGACCAAACAATTTAGTCCTCTAATCATGAAACTAAGTTTTTCATGCTTTACGACAATCTACGATAATAAATAAACTAACATGATTCCTAACCTAGAATCTTGCTTACGTGTACGTACCTCTGAAGCGTGAATTCCACAGAACTACGTATTAAAACTCCTTTTCTACCAATTGGGTACCAAGCAAAGGAAGAACAAGGCTCGCCGGAGTCGGAACCACCAAGTTTTGGTGCACCGTTCGAGTTTGGAGGTGAACCAGTGAAGGTGGAAGATGCGCCGTTCTTGTTGTGTGTGTTGCAGCGCGAAAGGGAAGAAGCCAGGGCCTTTTATAGGCTTTGCTTTCTTTCATTCTTTCTTTTTTATAATTAAAATAGGGTTATAATCATTAACCTAGTCAAACCCAGCTTATTTAAAGTCAAACAAGCTCTAAAAAAAACTCCTTAAATTCTTTTTTTCATAAACTCTTTAAGAAAATATTAAAACTCTAATATTTAAACTCTAAATATATTATAAAATATATTATAAAACTTAATAGTTAACTCTAAATATTTATAAAACTTAATAGTTCATGAAATATATTTACTAAAAATAATCATAACTTTAAAGTATAAAGCTTAATCAAAACTTAAAAGATTATAATATTAAATTGTAAAAATACGGAGTATTACAGGCTACCCCCTTAAAACAAGTTTCGTCCTCGAAACTTAGAATAAAGCCTGAATTATAAAACTTAACCGGCACTTTAAAAGATTAAAATATTAAATAGTAAGGAAAAATACGAAGTATTACAGGCTACCCCCCTTAAAAGAAGTTTCGTCCTCGAAACTTAGAATAAAACTTGAACACATCCATCCTTTTATAAGAGAAACAATTACTTATTTAATAGGCAATGCAACATTATAAGGGAAACAAAAACATGCCAGAACGAGGGTGTGAGGTTTTCTCTCGCCTATCTACCTCCCTTAAAAGGAGTGACGTCCCGACACTCAACTAAATAAAGCCTGAAACAACTTTGGATACTTCTTTTTACATCTCCTCTTCAGCCTCCCAGGTTGCCTCCTCAGGTACTTGGTTAGACCAGAGCACTTTGAGAAATCTCACATCCTTATTCCTTGTACCTCGAATCCTTTTTGATCCAAAATCTTGATTGGCCACTCTCCATACGAAAGAGTCTCATCTAATTCGATCGTTTCAGGTTGAAGCACATGTGAAACATCCAGAACATAACGCTTAAGCTTTAACATTGTACACACGCTCTAACTCATTTGGTAGTGCTAGTTTATATGCCACTTTCCCATTTCTCTTGACCATATCATAAGGGCCTATAAATTTCGGTTTCAACTTTCCTTTCTCTTCTCCCCCTGGGTTCTCTTCTGGATCCCTCTGTTTGACCCCATATAAGTGTGCGGTCTTCCCAAACACAGTCTCGAGTGAGGCAGAGGTTTCTCCCCCCAAACATCCTTTAGGGTCCAAGGTCAACTTTAACTCGAAACGTTGAGTCCTAAGTTCCTCAATCGACACAACCTCAGGTGCAAAACGCATAAGTTCCTTAAACTTCGTATGATACTCCTCAACAGACGTTTTTCCTTGCCTTAGGTCGAGGAACTCTTCAGTCCTAAGCTTCTTCATATAGGGTGGGTAAAATTTGTTTCTCAGGGCAGTCTTACAGTTTTCCCACCCAAAGTTAGGTTGCCTAGTGAAAGTGTATACTGCATTGTCTATCTTAAGATCTAGAGGACATTTTATGGCATTAAATAGTTTTTCGAACTCTCTCAGATAGTTCTCCAATCGAAGTGGATCCCTCCTCCCTATTAAGGTGGGTGGTTTGCTCTGGGAGACCTTTTTAAACATTTCCCTTGCTGGGTCTACATTAATTCAACGATTTGCACTAAGTTAGCAGTGGCTGAGGCAAGGTCTCGAACAGTTGCCTCGAATTGAGCTAGGTTACCATCATTACGTTGGTTTCCCTTTTTGTTATCAATTACGACCTAGAAAGTAAGGGAGGTACTTAAGATAAGGGAAGTTCTAAGGTTAGACATATACTAGTTCTTCAATTGACACCTCCCTATTCAAGTAATCATCACACAATAGCCACATGCTACAACCATGCCTATTGGTTGTCCACACTACCTTTTCTTCTTGTGATCAAGGGGTTAATTAATCATCCCCTTACTTGTATGAAGAACCAGAAACAAGTATAATACATAACACATAATAAGGAAGTAAATCATATCATACTTTATTTCAACTAATACTAAAGTCCTTAACAATAAGACAATTGGCAAAACCAGCAAACAACTAAGTAGACCTTCTAATGGCGTTCATGTAATGAACCACCTTATTAACTTAGTCACCCTAATCCATAACTATCGAATCTCTTGGGCTCGCTGCCCACTTATTTTCCTAAGTACTCACAACTAAAAAAAAATTAAATAATAGTAATAATAATCAAAATAAATCAATTGTTAAAATAAATAATGTCTAATGAGCTATATCGTCGCTTGCATCATTAACCTCCACATAGTCATCCCCTTCAAAATCTGGGTCTTCTTCAGGGTCTTCCTCGGAGTATTCTTCCTCGAAGTGTGCTTCGGGGTCTTCCCCAATTTCACCCTCATCACTTTCCATAGCCTCTTCACTTGGGTCTTCATCATCCTCTATTTCCACTATTATAGGGTAAACTTGGCTAACTTTGGCCTCAGTCTTAACTACCCAAATCTCCCTATCATTCTCCTCATTGTTGGAGATGTATACTACAGGCTTGATTAAATTTTCATCATCAACATCCTCTGGTTGAATCTCATCTTCAAAGGTTGGGACCTAAGGCTCTGGCATTTGTTGTGGGTGAGGTGCAGGGCTAGATACGTAAGTAGATGATGAAGGTGTTTCTTCTATAAACTGGTTGTCAATCCTATGCTTATTCTCCTCATATTTGATGTCGGTTAGGAAGTAGTGCATGCTAAACAGTACTCGCCCATTATATCCATGGGCCTCCATGTTCACATTCCCATTACCATATGTGTAACTTTTCGACAGATTTCAAGTTTTCTATTTGAAGCCTGGTACATATAACACATTATATATTGTGAGCTATTAATAAACTTTTACTGTGCCAATATGAGTAATCTTGATTACTTTCCATCTCCTATGGGCACAGACTGAGATCGTCCTTTGATATGATTATAAGGGGAAACTAAGGACAAATGACAGCACATGTGATCTGTTGCACCACTATCAATTATCCAATTCAGGCCGAAGTTGGATAATAGGCAAAATTTACCTGCAAACAAGTTGTATCAATTGTAGAGTCATTGTTCTTCTTTGAATTACAAAGAAGTTGAATAATCTAGTTGTATTGATCAACTATCTAACTAGTATTAAGAGAATTATTAGGTTGATAAAGAGATCCTGCAAAGTTTTTGTCAGTATTGTGAGCAAGAAGTTCGTGATGAAGAATCTCCTTGACTGTGTACAACTATCTTCTTGTTATTAGAGCAAATTTGTATCTAGGTGGATAGCCATGGATCTTCCAGCATCTATCAATAGTATCTCTGTGTGCTTGTGATTGATACTTGAAATTTCTCTAATCTGAAAAGTTCCTTCTATTAACCACAAAAGATAGGGTTTCAGTATTACATGAAGTGTAATTAGTTTATGTTTCTCTTCTTGAACTAGAAATCTACAAGCTAGAGTTACATTTGCCAATGGATGCGTCTTGAGTATATTTCCTCCAACCAAAGAATACTCATCACTTAACTTCATTAAGAATTATATTAGCTTCTGATCTTCTGTAAGTTTGACTAATTTTTGTGTAACGTTACAAGTGCAGCCACTCGCATTGCAAACCGGTAATGGACTCACTACATCTAGTTCATCCCACAACCTTTCATTTGAGTAAAATACTCCGCTACTTTCAGATTTACTTGTGCTAACTCAGACAATTGTTATCGTGCAACAAATAATTAAGGACCAGATCAACATCCATACATCTCTTCTAGATTTAACCAAATTTCTCTTTCTGTTGGAAAGAATAGAAAAATTCTTGCTATTGCTTTCTCGAATGAATTGAGAATCCATGATATAACCATATCATTGCATCTTTTCCAAGCTAAGTATAATGAATTTGCTGCATTAGGTGATGTAATTGAACAGTCTACAAAACCTAAATTGTTTTGGCTGATAAACTGATCAATAAAGATCGTTTCCAATCTGCATAACCAGATCCATTGAATAAGGCTGATACCATTTTTAATTGGCATCTTGTGATGGATGAATGAAATATGGACTTGGATCTTGAGAAGGATCAACAACTCGTTGATTTTGTAATGAGAAGTTTGAGATTGCTCATTTTGTGTCATGTTGAATTCAGAGAATGTGTAGAAATCAAAATTATGAAATATGGAAATGAAATGAGCTTAGGAATTTGATTGAGCTATTTCAGAATGGAGAAAAAAGCGGAAGAGAGTTTCAGTAGCGACTTCTTTGAGCCTACTCTAATACCATAAGATGAAGCTAAACTTCATTGTAGGAGCTCAAAGTTTTGCACAGAGAATAAGAGAGAAAGCCAAGTAAGGAAAACAAAATTTTAATGTAATTAAATGAATACAAATGGAGAGCATTACAAAAATCTTTGTTTATTTCAAACCTAAGATTAAAGGTGGAGATGATCTAACAAACTCCTAGCTGTAACAACCTTTGCTAACAAACAAAACTAACTCTAGTTTTGGACTATTGGCATTTTGGCATAGTATCATAAGTGATATACGTAAGTTGGGCCAAAGTTGGAAAATTTAAGAAAACACAGAGTTAATATAATTTTTCTCTAAATAATGCTTCTAACGAAAGTATTTCCTACTTTACACTATTTTGAAAAGTTATCTCATAGTACTGTCCACATCATCAATTCAATTGCTTCAAATTTTCAAAAAATGTTGTCCCCAAAACCGGTCGGTCAAAAATAACCACTATTGGGAAGAGTGATCTGACTTGAATGTTTGTTTTCCAATCTGTATAATCTGTCCAAAGAGCTAGAGGTGTTGCATCCTCTGTCCCATCTCTTAAGATCTTGCATCAGCTCCAAGTGGTAGAGCAATTTCAAGCTTTGATTTGTTCATTTCCAAGCATAAGCAACTGATTACATAAGTTTATGACTAGAAATTCTAATAAAATCTTCTAAGATCCATTGAAACCCAAAAACATGAAAAAGTACTGATGGAGATGGAAGAAAGCTTTTCCCATATCTTAAAATCTTCTTGTTTCTTATGTGAAGTTCCATCCTTCTATCATACCATATTCATCTCCTCATATATTCACATCATCTCAAATCTTCAACAAACATATGGAAGAAAGCTTTTCCCTTTTTTTTTTGGTTGCCCATCTGGTTCATCTCCGACTACATCCAGATCCGACCCGAGACGCGCATGTGGCTGTGGTGGGTGAGTGAGGATTTCTGCATACGGTAGGGTTCAAACTCGAGACCCTCCTTATGCGATATCAAGCCGCTTACCACTTGATCCAACCCCACGTGAAAACATGTAGAATGAACTCGTTTTATTTCCGGATCAAAATCTACATAAATTTCATATATTCAGCAATATTTTAGGACAAATAATAGAGTTTTAACTGATGGAAATCAACACCAAACAATCAAAACAATTCCAAATCGCCTGCAAACAATCAAACCCCAATTACTTACAATAAGTCCCAAATGAGGGCAACACCAAGGGGATGAGAGTGGTGGTGGCAGGCACTGAGAGCGGGTTATGGTGTGCTCCTCCGGCGACAAAAGGACGATGTGTGTAGAAAAAGGAATGCAATTGTGACGTAATTTGATAAAAGGGTTCGGTTTTGGTTTATTTTTTTAAAGTGAATGAACGGCTACTCCCATCAGCGGTTTGTCGTGGTAAACTGTTAATGGAAATAGCGGTTCTCATACCATGCTATTTCCAGCCAAGACAGACCGCTAATGGAAGTAACGGTTTTTTTCTGGGCAAATTTAAAAAATTATTCCGTATACTTTTGCTAATGTGGAATTGTGGACAATATCATGAGATTAAGTTTCCAAAAAAGCATAATGTAGGAAATATTTTTATTAGGATCATTATTTGGAGAAAAAATTCCTAAAATGTTATAGACTTGTATTAACCATTTTCAAAGAAATTGAATATTCGAATCTTTTATAATTTTTAAACTCCCATAATAAATATATCAATGATCAAAATTGAGCATTAACAATATGTCAACCTACAAGTAATATAAAGGAAAAATTGTTAATTACCTCATTTTATAAACTACTTTTTGTAAATTACTACCTTAAAGATTTTTTTTATAAGTTACCACATTTTATATGCAAATCTTTAAAAACTCCCACCTCTTAACGTTTTCCGTTAAAAAAAGCGTTATGTGGGTCCCACATAGTTTTATTTCCCTCCATTTTTATTTCTTCTTCTCATTTCTCACTCTCTTCCTCTTCCTCTGTTTTTCTCTCTACTTACCACCATTACTAGAGATTTTTACCCCAATCTTTCTCTCTCCTTCACCCACTCTCTATTTCTCCTTCCTCGTTGTTGAGCAAAGCATTGGACCCCAAAAAAACTATCAGTCGATTTATTTACCCAATCATCATCAACACTTGTGTTTTCAACATTTTATGTATCTTTTTTTCTTACTGACCTTCCTGGATTTTTTTTGGCAACCTTAGTAAGGCAAAACAATATAAGTATTAATTACTAGCTCAAATGTATAAAGAGAAGGCCACAATAGAATGTAGAGTGGTACAAATAGAGAATACTTGTTAGTACCGTGAACTGTAAGATATAGAAGTGTTTCATGTGACCCTTTTCCATTCAAGTAAACCATCCACCAGTTTTGCAAGAGCAATTATTTGACTACAATTGTGCTATTTGCAAGTAATTACCCTTAATGCGCCATGTGCTTTATAGTCTTTTCGGACCTAGTGCTTTGCTCAACAATGAGGAAGGAGACACAAAGAGTGAGTTATTTGGAGGAGAGAGAAAGATTGGGGTAAAAAAATAGATAGTAATGGTGATAAATGGGGAGGAAAACAGAGGAAGACAAGTGAAAAATGGGAAGAGGAAAAAGAAATGGAGGGAAATAAAGCTATGTAGGACTCACATAACGTTTTTTTTGACGAAAAACGTTACAAGGTGATAATTTACGAAAAGCTGTTTATAAAAGGTGGTAATTAACAATTTTCCTAATATAAAGGGGGTGTTTGGCAATCGGCTGATGGCTGTTGTCTGGTGGCTTTTTGTTGTGGCTGGATTGACCGGCTTTTTAGTGGCTTTTTTGACTGGCTATATAATTATTGGCTGTATATAAAAGTGTTTGGTAAAAACGGTTGTTAGTGTTGGCTGTTAAGTACAAAATTAAAGCAAAAGCCAGCAACAAAAGCTGGTAAAAGCAGCTTTTGGCTTTTGGCTTAAAAGCCGGCTTTTCAACTACTCCAAAAGCCGTTTACCAAACACGTTTTTTTGGCTGTTTGACCAGATACAAAAACCAAAAGCCAAAAGCCAATGAAAAAGCCACCCAAAAGCCATTTACCAAACACCCCAAAGTAAAAACAAATAATCAATCTTGTGGATATTTCTCAAAATAGTCAAAAGCTAAAAAGATAATCTTTTCTGTCCAGACAAAATCCAGGGAGTGTTGAATGATATACATTTTAGAGTATAAGATCTTGCCATGCATCATAGAAAACTGCAATGACAGCTGCAAGTTAATCAGCCCCGTTTATATCATTAATATATTGTATTTGCAGGCACCACTTACAACATTCAGATAATCAACCCTGCAATAACTGACCTGAAGAAAAAACAATGACTTGTGTAACTATGTTTTGTCTACCTCTTTCACCTTTGTAAGTACAAGACCTCACCAGGCATCCGCCGTGATCACATTGCACATTTGAATTAATTATTGCTCCTAATAACACTAACAAAATTGTTTGGCATGCTACAGGAACATGCAAAAAATAACAACCCCTTTCAGGTTAACGAAAAAAAATTATGCAGCAGCAGAGAGCTTTTCTTCGTGCTCATCAAGATTAAGAGCTTCCAGCAACTTGGGCCAGGATTCTGGGATGCCTCCTGGGAGGTCAAATTCCAACAATTTGCCACGACTGCGATAGAACTCTTCAAGAGGCTGGCTCTGCAAGTACAATTCAAATGCATCTTTTCAGAACAAAAGACTTGAGAAAAACGAGAGGTAAATAGGACAGCCTATTGTTAGTTGGATTCTTCATTTACCTCAAGCAACCTCAACGCTTTGACAAAAAGCTATGGACTCTTCTTGACACATAATTTTGGACCAAACGAAAAAAGAGGAACGTGAAACTGTCTAACACTTGGATATGTAACAGTATTTGACAACACCAGAGTCCGGTACAATAGCAAAAATGAGAGCATATCTTCTCGAGAAAAGAAAGAACAAAAACTAGAAAGCCTTTTTAGGTCACGGAGATCATTGTCAATACTGGTTTCAGTTATCCTAATTTCATCATTTAAAATGTTTCCTACACTAAATTTGGGTGACCAAGCCTTAGATCCTTACCTAGTTTCCTATGACCTAACAGCTTAATCATATCACTATTTTGTCCTGACAAAGATAATGCTAAATGTTGGACAGGCTGACAGGGGAAGAAAACACTTCCATCCCCTTCTTGCTTTATATAATGAATAGTTAAGTTCAAACCTTGAGCAAAGTCGCAATTCGCAATTCGCAATTCGCAATTCGCTCAAAACAGGCCTGACATATATTCAAACTAGAGTTACCTAATTTACCTTTTGATTTCGCAATTCGCTCAAAATGGGCTAAAAAAAGCTCAATTCGACCATAATTCACTTGTCTCACTTCGTAATTTGCAACTGGCGGGGAGATTAATGAATTAGATGAACTGATTCCAACAACCACAAGTCCCTCCGAGAACAATCGTCATTTTCAGTATCTTCGTGTGTAAAACCATTATCATCGTAATCCTCAGATAGATAATAACTAGAACACACCAAATGTTTGGAATTAGAATTCCTATTTACATACTATTAAAAAGATTGTATAGCCCATATACAGATGAAGTCCACTAGACAGCTAGCCATTCTATAATTCCTATTGGGCACACCTCGTTGTAATCATAAATTCCCTCATAAATTGTACCAAAATAAAGTTTTCCTTCACTTCTCGGAGGCAACTCGACCATTCTAAAGAGTTCACAATAGGATCACAACTTTTGGAAAAAGAAAGCTATCTCTTCTCAGCATAATCCAATCCGTGTCAAATTTCTTAAACATTATAAGATGTAATTTGAAACAGAAACAATGAAAGTTTTACTGGAGTATATATGCATATGCTAATTATATAAAGAGACGACTGTAATTCCTTCATTCCTTTTCCCTAAATGTCTCTCCAATCACGAATGAGTTGGACTTCAATCATCGTCTTAATTAGCTGTGCAACCATCTAACATCAATAGTACTAGAAGGTTACTTCATTACTTTGCTCTCTAGACCTTCAAACTCAGTGAACCTATAATTGAAATTTTGAATAGAGTCAACAAAATAAGAGAGTAGTTGAAGCATTACCTTCTCGCTGTACACACGAAGCCGTTCCCTCACTACTGCTTCAGTATCATCAGCTCGGGTGATCAACTTGGAGGCACACTGCGGAGGGGGATTAAGTGGGGCCATGCTTATTCCAGGCTTCCCATTCTCACCCTTTATATCAATGGAGGCAACATTAAAATTTTTACCACACTGTTCACAAATCCTTCTACCAAGACATTTCTCAATCAGAGCTTGCTCAGGTAGTTTCAAGTTGACCACCAAACCTATATCTGTTACCCCTTCCAATATTTCCTGAAAACAAAGTCAAGGCATGAGGCAAACCCAAGGAACTGAATTATACCCATTACAATATGCTCAGTAGACAGATAAAACAAGTCTTCACCAGCAACTGAATGCATGAACTCTCATAGTTCACAATCACCGCAGAAAACAGATCATAGATGTTAAAAAAAACATAGAAAGGACAAAAATCTGCAGACACAAACTTTACATTATACTACCCACCTTAATCTTAACCAGGACACTAGGTGAAGAGGGTTAGGAAATCATCAGCCTTGAGATCTAACATGACAAAATTTGTTGACATTCACAGCAAGAATTTACAACCACCTAGAACATGATTTTGGTAAGAACATACTAGATCTCAGATGTGCATTCATGATATATCTTGCAATCTAAATATCCCAAAGTCAGCTTTGTGTTTCTGGATGTGTAATCCCATACTAGCATCTTTTGCACAGATTTAGAATCAGTTAAATGGCCCTTTCCTCATTATGAAATGTCAAAAAGTCCAAAGTTACTAACCAAACAGCATTCGAGAAGAAAGATTTTTTCTAACCCTCGGGAGGTGAGAGAAGAGAGAGGATAATTTCCTACTTTAATAATTAATGGAGCCATAGCGCTTAGAAATAAACAGCGCTTAAGAACTAAAATGGTCCCATGTAGTTTCATTGTATATCTTTTCCTTGTAAGTCACCACTTTCATCATGATAGAGATAAACTGTCAATTCGAAGAGATCACGTAGAAAATAAGAAAATTAAATCTAAAAAAAAATCAACATGTGTAAATCTAATGCTACACGGAGATAAAAGACAAGCATACAACTTTTCATAATACTAGAACCATCTTAAACTGCATCCCAGATAATCCTCACATTAAGAGTGGTGAGCATCTTAAGAGAATATTTGAAAGAAAATTAGATACCTCAGTTTGAACACCTAAAAATACAAAGTAAAATGATTGTTTACACACAGAGAGAGCAATAACAATAATAAGCTAACGACACAAATGAGGAAAGAAAAAGATAGCATGCCAGTGAAAACTATGCTTAGCAATATAAACTCAGATAGAAAACCATATAATGGTATCCAAAATGTTACATCAAAGAGAAGCTTACTGCTTGTCTAATTGTACGTGGAAAACCATCAAGAATGAAGCCCGATTCACCTCTTGCTTCTCCAGCTTCAAGCCTCTTTGATAGCAAGGTAAGTATTATTTCATCAGAAACAAGTTTACCTTGATTGACAATTTCAGCAAGCTGGAAGTGATGAAAAACAAATGATATATGTCAGAAAAATTCAATTTCTTAAATTCCATTTCAGATTCGACAAAATTCATCTATAGACTTCAAAACAATATAAGATACAAATTTCAGCTCAAAACACTCGGTTTCCAGAATTGTGGGCATAATCAGTTAGCCTAGGACTTTACATTACATGAACCAAACCCATTAAAAACCGAATGTCTATTAAGCCGAGAATTTCCAGAATCCTAGTTACAAAAGACATACTTCCTCCGTTTTTTTTTAAAATTGTGACACTTTCCATATCAGGAAGTTTAAAATTAATTATAAGCACGAGCAATCAAATGAAATAAAGTAGGTCGATAAGAACCCATACCTAGAGCTAACATCATACTACCTCCGTTCCATAGGTATTGCAACCTTTGACATTTTGCACTATTCATACACTACCCTTTGACCCTCTTTTGTGATTTATACACAAGGATAAATATAGCCATGTGGGATCTTGTTAGATTCGTCTCGATATATGCTTAATTAAAATTTACTTTTTATAATTTTTACTAAATAAAATTAGAGATATTAGCGTCTAAAGTAGTGCGTTGGAAGGCGTAAAACTCTCTATATTGCAATACATATGGAACGGAGGTAGTATAAACTTCTTTTAATGTCCTTTTGAGCCAGAGCTAAAGACACTTTCTTTCGGGGCAAATCTTTCACTCTATCTCTCGCTTAAAAACCAAGGAAGTATAAGAAATTATCTAGCAATACGTGAAATCAAAAGTGTGGCAACTAATATAAACCGAGGAAGTATGAGAAATGATTACCCCCAACTCTGTTGAGATAGTGTATACTAGTAAAAAAAAAAACAAGTCAGCCAGTGAGCTCCAAACAATTGAGCAAGAATAAGGGTCGTTTTTGATTAATTAAATAAAAGAAGGGTACTTTGTAGTTTTTTTCTGATTTGAGTAAAGGAAGCTATGGTAGATTAATACACAAAAAATGAATCTTGAGAAATGCGCAGGCAGTGATTAGAAGATTGGATCTGGGATCAGATCCTGGATTGAATGGAAGACAAAACATTAAAAAAGAAAAAGAAAGGAAAGAAGGGGGGGGACACCTGTTTGGAGAGGGAGGAAGAAGAAGAAAGCTCATGACGGAGGAGATCACCAGTGGCGATGTGAGGGACGCCGAGGAGATTAGAGAGACGGCTAGCATAAGTGCCTTTACCAACACCTGGGCAACCCAGAAACACCCACTGCACGCTTTTTGACTTCAGATCTGAACTACTTAAACAAGAAGAAGAGCTTGTTGTTGTTGTTGTCAATGCCTTCCAATACGAGGGAAGACCTGATAACCTTGAGGGTTGAGCAAGGCGGCTAACGGCTGCCATTCTTCTTCTGGAGAATAATGGCGGAGAAAGAGAAAGAGAAAGAGAAAAGGGGAATGGCGCCTCCTTTATATCTTGGGTTGCAGGTTTAGGCTCCGTTTGGTAGGGTGTAAAACGTTTTCGGATGAAAATGGTTTTCCATGAAAAATCTTTTACATTGGAAAATTTATTTTTATGAAGGTTTTCCGTTGTTTGATTGCATGTAAAATGATTTTCCATTTTAAGCATTTTTTATTGTTTGGTTGAACTGAAAATCAATTACTTCAATCGTGAGGGAAAATGTTTTCCTTCCAATTGTGATGGAAAATGTTTTCCTCCCAATTTTGAGGGAAAATGTTTGTTGCGATTGTGAGGCAATTGCACATCTTATATCATGGCACATCATTTACCATGCCAAATGATGGTCTTAAAATTGTGCCACATCAAAGATGATCAAGCAACACAATGTTTCACCTCATCTAACAAATTAGTGTCATATTCATTTAATTATTAAGATATTATTTACAATAAATACCTTAAATAATTAATTACACAAACTATAATTAATTATTAACTCAATATTATATAATGTTATTTTTACACAACTCCATAACATTATAAAATATACATGTGTAAGTTAATTGAGCCTTACTATACATAAATATCCAACAAGACTAAGATGACTGGCAGCGTTCTAAGGAAAAGGAAAAGGGAGGGCCAGATGATGGTGGCTAGTGGGGTGGGGCTGTGGGGGGTAAGGGTGAGGGTGAGGGTGAGGGTGGGTTTTTTAAAAAAAATAATAATACTCCCTCCGTAACGCATTACTTGCAACGATTTGACATAAATTGTGAGTAGAAAATGTCTAATCGTCGCAAGTAATCTGTTACAAAGGGAGTAATAAATTAATGATTCTTTTAAAAAGAAAATCAAAGTCAATCGTTTTCAACCGGTCAATCAGGTTACAAGTGATCGCGGCCCAATATGAACAGATGCATACAGAAGGTGGGATCATTGCTGAATTATCAAAAGTTGGGACTACTGGGAGAAGATTGGGCAAAGGTGGGATCATTTTTATCAATTCTTACTCCTTATTAAATATCTTCATTTTACATATAAGGTTATTTTTTACAGAATAGTTAGGGTATCAGAATATCAAATCTTAAATGTTTATCATACAAATAACTCTTACCATTGAATACAGAATTATTCGTATACTACTATGTGCAATATGTGCAATTGGTTTATTAGCTTATTCGCAAGGCCGGAATAAAAAAAGACCGGAAGAGGGTCTTTTCCTCCCCCAAATCTTTGGCGACGACCACTCCAGCGATTAAAGCTTCATATTCTACTTCATTATCCGTTTCCTTGAAATCATAGCAGGTTGACTCGCCTTATTTGCCCATTGTTCAAGCACTAGCTTAAACAATGATGAAAACACAGGCCTAGTTGTCTCATTAAAAGAACTTTTTAGGAAAACAAAAGTTAATTAAAAGAGAACCATATCTAATCTAAAATACAATTTATATGATTACCTTTCTAAAAGTCTTGTTAGAAATAATCCAATAGGATGAAAATTTGCACAAAACGAAACAGTATAGTGTGTATAATACCTCCTAAAGTTAATAAACTCCCTAAACATAGCCAGTCGCCGGAGAGTCGGCGCCGCCAAATCTTCCGGCGAGTCACCGGAAAAATTCTTCCCCTTCCCTTAGAAACTTCTCCCAGGCCCTAACGCCTTCTCAGTTTCATTATCTCCTCTGGGCACGTCTTTAAGGCCACGTGTGGTTGTCTTTACCCGTGGTTGTCTCGTTGGTTTACAATTGCAGGTGCCCACTGGCGGAGCCAGGTGGTGCACCGGGGGTGCAAAGTATCCCCAAAGTGGAAATACGGCCAGAGTATAAGTAAATATAGTTAGCAATTCTTAACGCAAAACATTGGCTTGCCATAGTGGTGAAAATCTCCATTAAGTAATTGGAGGTCTGGATTCAACGCTAGTTGGTTGGTGTCAGTTGATATTTTTCTTTTGCTTTTATTGGTTGGATTCTCTTTGACACTTGACTTTTGCTAATACTTCTTCATTTGCTTCATCTTTTTCTGTTGGCTTGTGTTTTCCCCTTCGGTTTAATCCCTCTTAATCATTTTTTATATTTCATTTGAAATTACATCTTGATTTATTTTTATAACTTTTAATTAATATTATACCACTTATTTGCCTCTTTTCTTTACCTATTTAGCAACCACCTATTTTATGTTTATTTTCAGTTCTAACCGTATTTTTAAAATATACATTCCTAATCATATAGATTCTAACTATAAAAAAGATTATACAACAACATGCACAAAACCTCATTCCCATAATCATATGGGTTCAGCTAACATGAACCGTCATCTGAAACTTTTGAGAAAATAAATGAAATTCGACAACCGCAAAAAAGATTATATTTAAGAAATTTGTTTTGTAAAAGCTCACATTCTCATAGTCAATTTGTAAGATAGAATGATTAGCAAATTTATGTAATTAATGTACTGTGTACATATATAGTCTCTCTTCAAATTTAGACTTTTTAAATCAACTTCTGATTGTCATATGACTCATTGCCAACTAGCACTAGAGAACCATTACCACCGGAGACGCAAAGTTCCTCCTGTATATATTCATGTGTACTATATTGTACCCCTAATATTGAAATAATCCTGGCTCCGCCATTGCAGGTGCCTGCAGTAAGCACAAGCAATAGCTGTCGGTGAGGACTCAACTGGAAAGCTGGACTCCAGCGAGAGCCTTGCTCATCCCGACGACCCTTACATTTTTAGGCCACTGGTAGATTAGCCTAACGGGCGAAGCAACGCCTTCCTTCTACTTGCGGCATCAACCCCATCCCTCTGGTAACTGATTGTTGGCGAATCGAGAACATTGCACATTATAGATCCTCAATGTCATCGCCACTGGTAACTTGGTTGCTATGGCTACTGTTGTGGGTTGAAATTCGCCCTCACGTGATAAGGAGCGTGCTACCATTATCATTAAACTAACGGACCAGTGGCACGTTGAAGGCACGTGATTCAGGACGTGTGAAGAGCTGAAGACCAAGTCCAAGCTTGAGGGAGTACTGGACGCCTAATATTTAGGAGGTAGTTAGGGTAGAATTCTATCCGTTAAGGATCGAGTTAGGTTAATTGACGGCCATGACATATTTTGTAATTAGTATAAATATTCATTTGGTCTCATTGTACACGACACGGCATTTTTTGCTATCAACTACTCACTGCTTTATATTATCATATATTCTTGCTTATTGTTCCTATATTATTTTCGACCGAAGTTATTGAATTGTTGGCCTTACAAACTCATCTCGACGAATTGCCCGTCCAAATTAAATTCGTCCAAAACAATTTGGCGCCCACCGTGGGGCCTACGATTCTGAAATAGCCTCAAACAAACCACATAATCACCATTTTCACAAAAAATTCTCATGGAAAACCAAGCTACCAGCCTCGCTGAAATTAACCAAAGATTTGACATGATGGCCGGATGACTGGCTGAAATGGACGCCCTGAAAGCACGCGTCTCTGAAATGGACTCCCTGAAAGAAAAGATGTCGATCCTGCAACGTGAGAACGATGCCCTGCGCTCTCAAATCCAATATGTGGCGTCCATCGCCTCGAATTCAAAATCTGTCTATCGACGTGATACCAGTGAAGTGTCTCGTCGCCTCAGCCTGGAGGAACGCCTTCCCTCACCCCCACCTCATCATCTGATTACCACTATTCCTGACGACTATGGGCGCCTGATGTCAGCCGGCTCGCCCATACTAGAACAGGTGGTGGACCTACCACCTCTGCGGCCAACCGTTACTAGGGCCGAGCAAACGCCCCTCATAACCCCTGCTGTCACCTTTGAGGTTTCAGACGCGATGACGACCACCTGAATCAGGTCGTCACCGGTTTTCCGTCCAGCAACGACTCCTCCATCAACACCCAGAAGATTCAATTCCAACAGAGACATGCTAGTCAACAACACGCCCGGCGTTCCGTCACTTTTAGGACGCCTACTCAAAACGTCTCAACCAGCCTTTCGCCAGCAACGCCACCTGTCCCAGAGGCGTACCAACATCTCGAGCAGAAGGTCCAGATGCTGCAGTCCCTCATCAACAAAATTCCACGCGTCCCGACCCCGATGAAGGAAGCCTTGCCCAACAGCTATGCAGATTCGCCATATTCAGAATGCATCGACGTCGTGGACATCCCCAAAAGGTTCTCCACCCCCAATATGAAGCTTTATGACGGAACGACGGATCCAGACGAGCACATTGCCCAATACAAACAAAGAATGATGACCATTCCTGTCCCGCGAGAAATGAGAGAAGCTTGTCTCTGCAAAGGATTCGGGTCCACTCTGTCCGGCCCCGCCCTTCAATGGCTGATCACCCTTCCTAACGGGAGCATTTCCAGTTTTGCTGAGCTCGTTAATATGTTCAATCAACAGTTCGCCAGCAGTCGCAGCCTGGAGAAGCAGACCAGCGACTTATACCGAGTCGTCCAGAAGCAGAGTGAGACGCTCAGAGAGTACCTGAACAGGTTCAACAGGGAGAAGGTGTCCATCCCGCGATGTGACATAGCCACTGCCATAGAAGCATTCCGACAAGGACTATTCGGCGATAGCGACCATTACAGAGATATAACGAAATATCCTTGTTCTACTTTTGAAGATGTGCAGGCAAAAACACTAGCTCAGATCAGGTTGGAAGAAGACCTCGACTCGAGGAAGGAATTCTCAAGCTACGACAGATCCAATCGGAAAGCCGCCTTCAACAAACGGCCCGACACCAGATACAAGCCCTATGGACGTGCCAATGACGAAGCACAGGTAGCACTGGTCGACGGCGAGAGCGACAACTGGAAGGAGAACCTAGACTTGCCACCAAAGATCCAAGAGTACAAATTCTGCGTCGACACGTCCGGTCTAGTCAAGCACTTGATGAACATGGGAGAAGCCGTCAGGTGGTCCGGGAAGTCCAGCAAACCAGGAGACAAAAAAGATCCAACAAAGTGGTGTGACTATCATCAAGACATCGGCCACTTGACCGATGAATGCGTCGCCCTGAGAAGAGAAGTAGCCTACCTGCTCCGAGCAGGGCATCTCAAAGACGTCATGTCTGACAAAGCCAAGAGCACTATGACGAGAGAACAAAATTCTTCTAAACTCAAACCTCCTCCCCCTCCTGTTCCTATTAAAACTGTTAATGTAACAACTGGTGGATCTGATGTTTGTGGTTTAACGTATTCTGCAGCAAAGCGTCACGCCAAGGAGTGCAGCATGGAGAAGCCGATCCTACGGCCAAGAAAAGCGACGTATGACAACCAGCCGATCACGTTTGACGAATCAGACGAAGACGAGGTTTCAGACGTCCATCACGACGGACTGGTGATCTCACTGACCATAGGAAACTGCTTACTCAAAAGGATCCTCGTCGACAACGGAAGCTCCGCCAACATCATTACCCTGGACGCCCTGACAGAAATGGGTCTAGGCCTGGATGACATCACCAAAAAGTCCACAGTCCTTGTGGGATTCAGCGGAGAGTCGAAAAGCACAGTTGGCGAAATCGCCTTGCCCACATACGCTCAAGGAGTCAACCTCCAGGTAAGATTCCTCGTAATTGACTGTAAATCGTCTTATAACGTAATCTTGGGCAGGCCCTGGATACACGACATGCGAGCCGTTCCCTCAACCTATCATCAGACGATCAAATTTCCGACGAAATGGGGGGTCCAAGAAATCAAAGGCGACCAAAAGATAGCTAAGGAGTGTTACAAAGCGACACTAAAGCCCTCCAAGGCGGACGGACAGGTCGCATAGCAATTACAGGATGGCCAACGAGACGACAGTTACAAGGAACCAGAGCCTGAAAAGTTAGACGAAGTCGTCTTGGACCCGGCCAAACCTGAGCAGGTGGTTCACATTGGAGCTGACATACCGGAGGACGTCAGAAAGGAGTTGATAGATTTCCTAAGGAAAAACGCAGACTGTTTTGCGTGGACACACGACGACATGCCAGGTATTTCTCCAGAAGTCATTACGCATAAATTAAATGTTGATCCTACTTGCAAACCTGTCAAACATAAACGTCGAAAATTCGCTCCTGAACGGAACAAAATAATCGACGACGAAGTCCAAAAACTCCTCGAAACAGGAAAAATACGAGAAGTCCAGTACCCCGATTGGCTAGCCAACGTCGTGGTGGTAAGCAAGAAGAACGGTAAGTGGCGCGTTTGCATTGATTTTACTGACCTTAACAGGGCTTGCCCCAAAGATCCGTTCCCCCTGCCACATATCGACGCGATGGTAGACGCAACAGCTGGGCATGAGATGCTCTCGTTCATGGACGCCTTCAGCGGTTACAACCAAATACTGATGCATCCACAAGACTACATCCTTCGTCACCAGTCGAGGTATTTATTGTTATAAAGTTATGCCTTTCGGACTAAAAAATGCAGGAGCAACATACCAAAGGTTGGTCAATAAGATGTTCGAGAGACAATTGGGCAAGACAATGGAGGTGTACATAGATGATATGCTGGTTAAGTCGACCAAAGCCGCAGACCATATCGAGCACCTCCGACAATCTTTCGACGTACTGAGGAAACACAACATGAAGCTCAACCCCTCCAAGTGCTCCTTCGGGGTGTCTTCTTGAAAGTTCCTAGGTCATGTCGTGACGCAAAGAGGGATCGAGGCAAGCCCAGACCACATCAAGGCCATTGTCAATCTCCAGTCCCCTAAATCCGTCAAAGACGTCCAAAAGCTGACAGGACGAGTTGCCGCACTCAACCGATTCATTTCCCAGTCGTCAGATAAATGTAAGTTGTTTTATGACGTTCTGCACAAAAATAAACGTTTTGAATGGACAGATAAGCATGAAGACGCATTGGAAAAATTGAAGAAGTACTTGACGCAACCCCCTTTGTTGGTCAAACCTGTCGACGGCGAGCCACTATACCTCTACCTGGCCGTCACTGACACAGCGGTTAGTGCCGTCTTGGCCAGAGAGGAAGATGGAATACAGCATCCCGTCTATTATGTAAGCAAGTCATTACTCAATGCTGAAACGAGGTATTCTCAACTCGAAAAATTGGTTCTGGCACTGATAGTAGCTTCTACTAAGTTACGTCCTTATTTCGAGTGTCATAAAATTGTTGTACGTACTAACTATCCCATGAGAACTATCATGAGGAAACCTGACCTCGCAGGAAGGATGACGATGGGTTCATGCAACTAAGTGGCTACGACATATCTTACGAACCCAGGACCGCCATCAAATCGCAGGCCTTAGCTGATTTCGTCGTAGACTTCTGTCCACAGCTCAAATCAGAAGCGATCAATGAAGTAAAGAAGCTAGACTGCGCGCTGACAAACGGAAAGTGGACCTTGTTCACCGACGGTGCGTCCAACATGCGAGGAACTGGTCTAGGCGTCGTCCTGACATCTCCCCAAGCGGACGTCATCTCCCACTCGGTTAGGTGTGAATTCCAAGCAACTAACAATGAAGCTGAGTACGAGGCACTGATCGTGGGAATGACAACGGCCAAAGACATGGGAGTGAAAGATCTCGAGGTAAATAGTGACTCCTTATTGATAATATGCCAAATTAACGGTTCCTATGCAGCCAAAGACCCAAAAATGACGGCATACCTGGAAGTCGTCCAACGACTGACAAAGTACTTCGACAAATGCCAATTCCAACAAGTACCTCGCGAACAGAACTCGCACGCCGACGCTTTAGCCGGATTGGGGGCAGTGATCAAAGATCCAAGCATAGCCAGCATACCTATTATCCACCTATTGCACCCAGCCATAGAAAAAGGCGTCTTCCCCATCGACGAGCTAACAAATGACGGCGACAATACAAACAGCTGGACCAAACCTTACAAAGACTGGTTGCTACATGACGTCCTGCCAACCGATAAGAAAGAGGCAAAAGCCTTCAAGGTAAAGGCGTCTCGCTTTTTTGTGATTGACGATGTTTTGTTCAAAGCGTCTGTTTCAGGACCATACCTACGTTGCCTTGAGCCAAATGAGGCCCAACAAGTGCTGAAGGATATACACGATGGCGTTTGCGGAAATCATTCTGGGGGAAGGAGCCTATCTCTCAAAGCCCGACGCCTTGGTTACTAATGGCCGACGATGAAACAAGACTCGACGGAGTACGCCAAGCGATGCAAAGCATGCCAAATACACGCCGCCATCATACACCAGCTATCAGAAGTACTGCATCCCGTTCTCTCGCCATGGCCATTCATGAAGTGGGGGATGGACATAGTAGGCAAGCTACCCCAAGCACCGGGACAACGAGTCTTCATGCTGGCCATGACCGATTACTTCTCCAAATGGGTCGAAGCAGAGCCGTTCAGAACCGTCAAAGACAGGGAGGTAATTTCTTTTATCAAACGTAACATTCTATGCAGGTTTGGAATCCCAAGTGAGATCATATGTGACAACGGGTCCCAATTCATAAGTAAGAAGACGCAAAGGTTTTGCGACCAGTGGAATATCAAATTATACAAGTCGACCCCAAGATACCCTCAATCAAACGGACAGGCAGAATCAAGCAACAAGATTGTCGTCAACAACTTGAAGAAATGACTGGAAAAAGCGAAAGGGAAGTGGGCTGAAGAACTCCCCTTGATCCTATGGTCAGACAGGACGACAACAAAAAACGCCACCGGACAAACCCCCTTTTGTCTAGTATACGGTTGCGAGGCCGTCATACCCCCTGAGGTAAGTATCCCAACAGCTCGGTATGGTTTAATGACGTCTGACTGTAATGACCAGGCACTTAGCCACGACCTAGACACTATCGACGAAATACGCGACATAGCCAAGGTAAGGTTGGCTGCCTATCAACAAAGGGTAGCAAGAAGTTACAATCAGAACGTCAGGATAAGGACGTTCCAGCTAGGAGATTGGGTCTTGAGCAAAGTGTTTCCTAACACCAAGGATCCAAACGACGGGAAACTCGCGCCAAACTGGGAAGGGCCGTATCAAATCAGTAAGATAGTAGGCCAGGGGGCATATGCGCTCATAGACGAGCAAGCTCGCCCCATTCCGCGAAGTTGGAATGCCCATAACCTCAAGCTGTACCATTTCTGAATTTAATCTCTTTGTTTAATTCTTTCTTAATTTCCGTACTTCGTCTTTTTGTTATGTCTTTCCTTTTAATATTCTTTATTTCGACACATACTGACTTGAGCGTCGGAGGGCCGTTGGCCGAAAAACCAACAGCCAGCCCGTCTGTTGACGGTTCGACAGGGACGAACAGGCTATCAATAAAACGTCGCTAACACGACGGACAACACCCACGTAAGTAAAGTTAAGCCCCAGGTATGTTAACTCGACCTTAACACAACTTATGCCCACATTCCTTACGAACACCTACTGACTTGAGCGTCGGAGGGCCGTTGGTCGAAAAACCAACGGCCAGCCCGTTCTTTTTGCAACCAACCCTGCAGGAACCAACAATTTGGACGACAAGCTATGACGATGAGATGGTCAAATCCGTCGACTAATTCCACGGTATGCCCTTTTGTATCCTTTACGAAATACTTTTTATCATACGACCATTACTGACTTGGGCGTCGGAGAGCCGTTGGCTTGTCCAACGGCTTAGTCCCCCCATTTTTCTTGTTAAATTCTGTTGGAACAGGAACAGACAAACACACGACAACTGCTACGATGCAGTAACAAAGCGTACAAACGACGAACCTCTTCCCCCAGCAGGGAAAGGAAACAAACAAACTACAACAGGCTGCACAGCACACACGAATGTACGAACGACACACGAAATACATATGAGCATACATGGACACAAACATGTAAAAACACAGATGTACATAACATGCATAGTCCACCAAACCACCAAACATTGCCAATGTCACAAAAACCAACCAGACAAGCCAAACAAAAACAAACATCCAAAACACAAAACATTATCCAAATAAACCAAGCGGACGCAGCCGCAAAAACTTAACTAGAATTCGAAACAAACCAAACAAAATACTTAGTTTTCAGCTGTCTTTTCCAGAACCACGACCCCAGTTGCTGCTGCATCGGCCTGCTCGACCACCGGTACTTCAGATGCCGGAGCCGAGTGGACTGCCCCCTCGTCAGCCAAGATTTCCTCCACATCCATCCCATGAGCAGCGCCAGCAAAGTCTTTTTCAAACGTCGATATATCCTCGTCGGGCCTCCACTCGACGTGGCGTCCCTCCTTAAACTCTTTCATCAACTCTGCCCTTGCCTTCCATGTGTGGAATCCTGCTGCGTCCTCCACCTCTATCCTTAACTTCTCCACCTCGAACTCTAAATCCTTCGACTTGGCACGTTCAAACTGCAGCTGCTCCGTAGCAATCTGAAGCCGCAGCTGCAGAGACCTCTCCACATCCTTCAGACGCTTAGCTTCAGCCTCTAGGCGAGCAACCTTTTGAATGCCCGCCAAATTGGCCTGAAGACCCTGTTACATGAGGGATATTATTAAACAGGCGTACATAGGACAATCAATAAACAAAACTGAGTAATACATACCCTGAACAAACAAACAGCCTCGTCTGCAAGAACGTCGGACAACGGAGTTGCGTCCCATCCAGCCTGAGCAGCAGGAAACAGGAACTTCTGAACGTCGGGGAGTGTTGCCCTCTTCGACGGCGATCCAAAGTCAGCGGGGAGTTCCATTGAGTACTTCCTCTTTCCCGTCGAAGACGACGACGGAGTCGAAGGTACAAGTGGAGGAACGTTAGGAGAACGAGGCGTCGGCACAACGGAAGGACTCCTCCGACAGGGTTACGAGAGCGACGACGAGCGAGCAACTCCTGAGCAGAAAAATTGGCCGCGACAGACCTGGTGGTCCTAGTGGTCCCTATCACCAAAAATCATTCCGTCAAGGTATACAACCAATTTCCAAAGAACAGAAAAGACGAAATAAAGCAAGATCTTACCGCTTGACATTGGCGATTCCGGTATTGGATCGGTCTTCTTGACTTCAGTCGACGGGGTCGCAGCGGCAGGAGGAGGCACCAGTACTTGGAGGTCGTCCTCGTCGTCTTCTTCCTCTATGTTAATAGGAAAAGTCATGTCTGCCTCCGGCAACTGCAGGATCCTCTCAGTCACGTCTTGCGACTCCGGACGAGGAGCAAACAACTTTGATTCAAAATCTGCAGATTCACAAAAGTGAGAACGTTAACAAAATAAGAAAACCCGAAAATCGCACGAAAGATTAGCGAGTACCTTTCACGATCCACTCAGACCTAAAAATCTTCCCTTCTTCACCCAAACTCTTCCTTTCTACAAAGAAAAACCTCTCCATCCAACCCCTGTCATTGGCGTCTATTTTGGTGACAAAGGCGGTGCGACCTTTCTTCAGTCTCAAATTGATCCTACCTTTACCCACCGTCTTCACAGAGTAAGAGTAGGCCAGATCTTGCACCAAAAAATCAATTTCGGTTTTCATCGATAAGATTTCTAGAGATCTTAAGATGCGCCAGACCTGTGGCATCATCTGACAAACAGCTACAGGCACCTCTTCTAAGAAAGAACGAACTAAAGAAGAGTAAGGGAACCTATACCCTAAATTGAAGGGGTACTCGTAAAGAGTAAACCACCCTCTACAGAAAAAATCCGGTCGATGATCAGGCTGGGGCAAACGCATGTTCACCGTCGGAGGAAAGCCGTGGTTTTTCGCTATGTGAAGCAGATCTAAGTCACTCATGTTACAAGGCCTCGAGTTCTTTTCTTCTAGAATCCCTCGAGGGGCGAACTCTGGTTCATCGTCATCCGACGAAGAATATGCCATTGATTTACTCGCTTTTGGCCGACTCATTTTAAACCTAATTTTTCTTGCAGCCAGTTTTTCAGATGTTATTGCAGAGAAAGAGAGAAACGGACGGACGGAGGCAACAAAAGAAAAAGCGAAGAGAAGGAAAGAGAAGAGTACCTGGTTCAGCGGATGGTGAGGATGAAGAATGATTTGATGTTTCTTGATTTTTTCCATTTAAACACTCCAACTTCTGGCATTTAATTGGTGCGGTTCCCAAGGCTTCAAATTTCCCTCCTCTTTTTATTTCCTCAACTGTTGCCAAGAGAGGGAAATTGGCGGCAATTGTTGTGGGCTGAAATTCGCCCTCACGTGATAAGGAGCGTGCTACCATTATCATTAAACTAACGGACCAGTGGCACGTTGAAGGCACGTGATTCAGGACGTGTGAAGAGCTGAAGACCAAGTCCAAGCTTGAGGGAGTACTGGACGCCTAATATTTAGGAGGTAGTTAGGGTAGAATTCTATCCGTTAAGGATCGAGTTAGGTTAATTGACGGCCATGACATATTTTGTAATTAGTATAAATATTCATTTGGTCTCATTGTACACGACACGGCATTTTTTGCTATCAACTACTCACTGCTTTATATTATCATATATTCTTGCTTATTGTTCCTATATTATTTTCGACCGAGGTTATTGAATTGTTGGCCTTACAAACTCATCTCGACGAATTGCCCGTCCACATTAAATTCGTCCTAAGCAGCTACTCCTAGGGTTGAGGCTTTTCTAGTATGGTTAACTTTCTTTTACTCTAATTTGTGGTTTGGTTACTT
Source organism: Patellifolia procumbens (assembly GCA_947645195.1). Lineage (NCBI taxonomy): Eukaryota > Viridiplantae > Streptophyta > Magnoliopsida > Caryophyllales > Amaranthaceae > Patellifolia > Patellifolia procumbens. The sequence continues at coordinate 30,230 of CANSGD010000616.1, read as the reverse complement.
CTAATCCCTATTGTTTCTTAGGGTTGCACGTTTCACTTTTCTCCAAAAAAAATTCATTTTCATTACAGTTTGTCATTTCTAGTTTATTCCTACTATTACTTTACAAATGGAACCCCCCTATGAAAAGCTCTTAGTTTTGGGATTTGTATCTTGATAGACTCGAATAGAATTTTGAATCACATTCACATATACTGAAATTGGGGAATTTGAACACAAGTTAAGTTGCGGATTTTGTTGCCTGGGCTACTGATGGGTTTTAAATGTGATATCGCACGTGTACGATGTCTGTTGTTAGTAGAGCCTTGCAAGTACGGGTCGAATCCACAAGGAGACTGGTTTTCACAGTTAATGTCCAACTAAAAAGCTACTTCAAACGAAAACAGGGAAGAATTAGCTGAACTACTCATTGAACTAATGAAGGGATGATTAAAATAAGGATTTATCAATGAATTAAAAGCCTTGGGTAATACTTCAGTCCACCATGTTTATACCAATTAATGGGTTCAAATAACTAACAATACCAAAGTATAGAGTCCAACCATTAAAGCAAGTATCAATCCTATAGTCAGCTCTTAACGTTCATGCTTCAACATATGCAGTATGATCACAAACATAATCATAATTACTAGTGTGTTCTAGGCCTCTAAAAGTAAGACTAATTTGTACGAACAATTATTAACCAAATGCAATTCATAAAACTGCATATTCAAAGGAGGAAAAATTGTCAGAAAATACCAAGGTTTTAGCACTTTTTCAAAATAAGTACCAAGGAGTTGCAAAATGTAGAATAAATACCAACAAATTATGTTTTTCTTAGAAATCCATACCAAATAACAAATATTCGTCTATTTTTCCGTCTTAGAAATCTATACCAACTAACAGAAATTCATTCAACTCCATCTCTGAACAACAGAAAAACTAAGGTGATTTAAATTTGGGTGAGAAAGTGACGGAAAAATAGACGGATATTTGTTAGTTGGTATGGATTTCTAAGAAAAACATAATTTGTTGGTATTTATTTCACATTTCGCAACTCCTTGGTAATTATTTTGAAAAAGTGATAAAACCTTAGTATTTTCTGACAATTTTTCCTTAAAAGAAATCACAAACTAAGAACAAATCACACTCTATAGTCGCTCTAATTACAACCTAGATACTAACAGAAATTTAAAGAGTACTCATGGTATAAATATGGCTTCCCTCCCTAAAACGCTAGAATAAAGGTCTACTCGGTCATGACTATGAAGAAAACAATAGATTGGATGTAAATATTCATGTTCGGCAACAATAACAATAAGCAATTGAGATTAATCAAAGCAAGAACGAAATAGAATAAAGCAAAGCAATTATCACAATCAGAAGAGAGAGCTAAATTCTAAGAACTAGGGCTAAGTGACTAACAAATGGAGATAAGATGTCTCTAAAAATTATTAAGCTAACTATTTATACTAGAGTCTAAAAAGGATAGAAAAGAAACTTAAAACAATCGCCAAAACACGCGTCAAAGCCTCCTTCGAGTCGTCGTCGTCCGACTGGGCCAAAACCGCATGGTCAGATCGGACGACTTACATATCTTCATATATGTTGTCGGCATAAACGCACATACGCTCGATGGGATCAAGCCAAGCCTCCCGATCAAGCGGGGCTTCCGTCTTTTCACAAGGGTCTATTTTGCCTGATTTCACAAGCAGCAACAACAACCTTAAATCATCCCGCCCGATCAGGCGGATCCTGTCTGGCGCCATCGAGCTGGGCCTTCTTCTTCATTTCTTGGCTTTGCAAGCCAATCTCTCGAATCCAAACATGCCCAAGGCCTATAAGACATGGCCTCTGGCCTTCAAAACTCATCAATAATGCCTTCGAACTCCTCTAATCAATGTAGTTGTCTCGAAATAGCAGAAAGTAGGGAAATAATCCCTAAAACCTGTAATTCCACTTAAAACAACCAATCCACAAATAGATAGAGAATTTAGCACAAAATATATCCTAAGAGCTCAAAACTAACGTACATTTCAGATCATATATAGGGGGGAAACTCTATAAAATAACATGATATCAGCTACAGAATTGAAGGGAGATGGCTAATGGATTTTTCCCAAAAAGGGATTTTAAATAGGCGGCTATAGTTTATGAAATAACACTAATTTGCATGGTTTTTGACTCATCTTTGCCAGCTGCTCAAGACATTAGTATCTCCCCCCTTGGGAATTATGAAAATGACATTTCTTTGTGAACCGAAACTTGGGAATTATGAAAATGACATTTCTTTGTGAACTGATATTAATAATATCAAAGGTCTTTTCCGAAGGTGAAAAGCTTATGCATGTTTAGGTGACTTCGGGGCGACATTTCCGATCTAGAAAAGGCCTCAATAGCACCTCTTGAAAAGGCTATCATTTTGGAACTTAAAAACCTTCATCAAATTCCAGGAAACCTCATTGGAAAAGAGGTTTCTACCAACGACGCTCTCAATGATAGTCCACACCTAAATACCTTGACTATAAAGACTTTGAGAAAACTTGGAGGAGGGATGTATTGCTTAAGCAAAAAAAAAAGGTCCCTTTAAAAAAACAGAGCACTGCAAGGATATAAAATTATGCAATTTGTTTAAAAAAACCTACTAATTTTGTATACAAAGCAACAATAATTCTCTAAACAACATAATTATGCGTAATTCACAAGCTAAAATCAGGATTCAAGTTCCCCAAAGCATAAAATCAATTTAAAATGTTTTTTGTAACAAAAAGATTAAGGCTTACCGTCGAACAAATGAAGACCCTAGATGATTGCTTCAATCACCGCCAATAAACTTCGACACCGTCAACAGTCTATGGCCTTGCTGCGGTACTCACGGATGCCAAAGGACGGCTAGGAAGGAAGAAGAACATAGGGACATAGATGCTTGTTTCTTTTGATTAGTAAATCGCTACTCCAAGTAGCGATTTTACTTTGTAAATCACTACTCCAACTAGCGACTTAATATTGATTCCGCGAAAAAAAATCGAACGTGCTACCCAGCCTACGTGGGTGGTATCATGGTAAATAAGTTTCAATACGACGCAAACAGATAATTTATGAAACTTGAAGCATTATTCATAAAAAAATATCTTCACCATATCTTCACCATGTTGAATTTTCAAAAGGTGAAGATCAACATATAAATTTTCCAAAAAATTATAAGTTGCAATTGTATTTTCTTCTTGTATCTTTTGTGTTTTTAGCATACAAGGGATTTTAAGAATTAAAATAACTCGCAAACAAGTTTTGAAAGAAAATGCGTAAACAACATAAAATCAAATTTGAAAAAATGGACAACCATAAGTAGCAGGAGATTCGAAATTTCTGTCTTTAGGGTCCAAAATTTTGAATATGACGTCAAAAAACAAATATATGTTTGTAGAAAAGATTAAAAAGCATAAAAGAATATAATCATAATAGAGCCTATATAAAAAAAAATAATAAAACATGTCAAATTCTTCCATTACCAAAACAAATTTATCTTATACTCTTAATTCTTTTAATCATATTTATTTACATATCAAAATCTCTGAAACCTAAGTGATTCAAAATAAAAATAAAATGAATCAAAAAAACAGTAACCAATTCGAACTTTTATTTACTCAATTAACATATAATCTTATCTTAGAAAAATGAGATACAACATAACACATGTTCCTTTCTACTTTCTAGGTGTAGGTACTATCATAAAGTTTAGAATCAAAAGTCACCAATTTTTGGTGCAAAATCTTGTTAGTATATGATGGAGAAAAGTATAATATAAGATCATTTTAGCTTTGACATAACGAGTGTATCAACATTTTTCTAAGTTCATACAACAAATTAATTACAAAGCATGTTTGTTTGGAGACCATGAAAAACCAAATGACTCCCATATTTAGAAATGGAGGCATGCTATGTATCAAGAGAGAGTGCTAACCAATATTGTATAATGATAATTTACCAACAGAAAACGTAATCCGAAATTTCTTTGATTTCGACATTAGAAAAATACAAATTGCCACGAAATAAAAAACGTATCCTCCAGAGAGACGTTATCATGGCTTGACAGATGGGTTTTTCAGATCACATGATCGAATATGATAATCTTATAGAAGGGAGTCTAAAACAATAACAGTTAGATGTTTTAAAACATCTAACAGGGGTAAAACGGTCATTTAACATGTTAAATGAGGGGTAAAATAGTCTTTTTACGTATTAAATGATATATTGTCTTTCTCATAGTGATATATTGTCTTTACATGATACAATGTTGTTTTTTTAAAATTGTGTTAGATATTTTAAAACATCTAACTGTTAGTATTTTAGCATCCCTCAATCTTATACGCTTATGAACTTCCTTCGACAACTATATCAATGCCCTGAAGCATCGAACTCATAATTGACTATATTCAACACATTACATATCACTCATGTCTACCTATGAGCCAATCAAGTCACTGATAAACTTGTCAAACAACTCATAATTGACGATATTCAACTCATCACATATCACTCATGTTACCAATGAGCCAATCAAGTCACTGATAAACTTTTTCAAACTTGATCACACCATTGCAAGCTTAGCGCTAGGGATGATAACATTCCGAGCCGAGCTGAGTTTTGTGAGTCGAGTGACTCGTCTCGTTAAGATCTTGAGTTGAACTTGATAAGAGTCGATCCCAATGGAGTCGAGCTTTGACCAACTCGACTCGAGTTTAAGCCGAATCCTTTACACCCATAAGGTAGATTATGTATAAAATGTGAATAATTAGTCTTTTATCATGCCTTTCAAGTTTCCACGAGTTCTCGTGTCGAGTTTTGGGTAACTCAACTTGACTCATAAACATTGCGAGTCAAGCACAAGCTCGAATCGAGCTTACTCGAGTCGAGTGTTTATCTAGTTTGATTGATTTAATCTCAAGTAACTCAGCAAGTTATCTTGTCTCATTATTACACCTACTTAGGGCAAGACATTGATAGTTATGGGGATAGGATTTAGTGATGCTTACCTTTGATAGATTAGGAATATTCTTTGAGAGAAGAGTATTCTAACCATTCTTTATACCTTTCCAATATATATACACATACAATAATAGTTCTTCCTCTCCCACTCAACCTATACATGATGATCTAAATTTTGATCATGCACCACAATGATACACCTGGTAAAGGATAAAACTTCAATTCAGTAAACATGTATATTATCATTTCTCATAAAAGCTGAACAAGTTGAATTAAAAATAACATTTAAAGAGTGTATCAAGCGAAAAAAAGCCTAGGAAGGCAAACATATATATACACTAGCTTCTAAACCGGGCAATTCCCGGGAGATATCTTATTATTTTTATAAAATATTTTCAACTAACTCGAATAACTTAACAAACTCAATCGAACTTAATGTGTATCGTGATTTAAACTCGAGCATGCTAATACATTTATTCTACCTAAAGTTGATTGAATTTGAATTAATTTGGATGAAATCTGGTATTTTATTAATTCGAGCCGACTTCAATACATTTCTATCTAATACTTTTTTATTGTATCTAAATTGAATTAGATGGTTTTTTTACATGCCCAACTCGAGTAGGGCTTTAGTGCTAAGAAACATTTTTTTTAGTTTAACTCTATTACTCACTCCGTTCCCTAATGTTGTTCCCATTTCTCGAATTAGTGTTCCTTTAAGTTGTTCCCATTTGGAATCTTTCTAAATTTAACGTACATAAAGTCAACATATTTTCTTATAAACTCTCAATCTTATTGGTTGTTTTGCATATGTGTTGTCCTTACGTTAAATGTATTTTTTACATTTATTATGCTTTGGTAAGATAAAATATTCAATAATTAACCCAAAAACATGCAATTTTTAAATAATACTACCTCCGTTCCATATGTATTGCAACATAGGGAGTTTTACGCCTCCCAACGCACTACTTTAGACGCTAATATCTCTAATTTTATTTAAGTAAAAATTATAAAAATTTGATATTAATTAAGCATATATCGAGACGAACCTAACAAGATCCCACATGATCCTTATGTATAAATCACAAAAGAAGGTCAAAGGGTAGTGTATGAATAGTGTAAAATGTCAAAGGTTGCAATACATATGGAACGGAGGTAGTATTATAATAAGATTCAATTTTCTTAATTCTCTCCGCGATTCCAAATGGGAACAACATTTGGGAACGGAGGGAGTAGTTAAAAAGTGATAAAATTCAATTGGCCTCGCATGTTATTTAGTATGAGATTTACTTAAGCCTCATTGGATCTAAATTAAATTACTCAGCTCAATTCAAATCACTTAACTTCAATCCAATTTAGTGCAGTTTAACTCACTTATGCCAAGTAGAACATGCCCTATTTATTTTAAATATGAGATTTTTTGCAATTTTAGAAAAACGTATCATAAGTGGATCTTGATTCTAAATATTTTTTGAGATGACACTAACAATTCAAAAATTATAATTTTATGAGATTTGAAATGAGATTTTATAATTTCATATTGATAGTATTTTTAGATAAGAAATGTGATCTTTTATTTAGGATGTAATTATTCTTTTTAATTATTATTTATTAGAAATTAAAGTATTAATATTATTTCATTAATAATGATGTGGAGCGATGTGGTGCCTTCGATTTCATATCATTAATAATGATGTAGAGCGATGTGGTGCCTCCTTTCGGTACGGCTTTATTATCTAGTACAAATATACATTTAATACATATATATGTATCTGTATATATTAATCTTTTTCATGCAGCTTGGGCTATTCATTATTTTTTTTAATGTCAACTAATCCACCATATTTCTCCTTGATAGAAAGAAAAAGGTTCCATGTACTACCAGTCATTTGTCATATGAACTTTAATTTTAAAATGTTCTAAAGAGTTATCTTGACTAGGAGTGGCAACATCTAGGGTTACATACGGTCTAGCAAGACCCTTAAAGCCTTTCCCGTACTGCATGTAGAAACAAGTAGATGGATAAATGGCCACACAAAGCATACTAGAAACAGCAAGTCTTTGTGTGTGTGACGCACACACAATGACTATTTAAGAGGGGGTTACCAACTATTGCAGGGTTTTACCAAGTGTTTTGGGGGTTATTGGCTATTTAGGGGGGTTACTAACTGCTTTAAGGGGGGTTACTAACTGCTTTAAGGGGGTTATTATGTTTGGGGGGGTTACTTACTGTTTTAGGGGTTACTAACTCTTTGGGGGGAGGGTTACTGACTTTTTGGACGGGAGTAACCGACTATTTTGGAGAGAGAGTTACAGACTATTAAGATAAGAGGTTACCGAGTTTTGGATGAGTTTGGAGAGTGAAAAAGTAATTTATGGGTTAATAAATAGATCCGTCACGCCATTAAGAAAAGATACAATTTTGTTGCCTTGTCGCAAGCGTGGAGGGTGTTGATAGTAGCAGTTGGCTTAGGAAGGTCACGTTGGACTAATGAAGTAATGAGTGTGAGAGAGAAGCTTTTACAAACACATGACAGCAAATTGTTTGTGTAAGCAAAGATGGGTTTAGATTTAGAATGGTCTAAAAACATTGGATCCTTACGGTATCCGCTAACATCTCACACCCAACCTTTATCCACAAGATCCAAAGAAGTTGGACCCATACTCTGAGTAGGGCCCAAGCGGGTTAGGGTAGGGTCCTGGACCCATTGCCATCTCTAAATTTTTTTTCTTTTGAAAGATACATGGAGAGCCTTATCGAACCCTTCCCTGAAAGATGAAACCTAAATATAGGGCTTCCTTGAGTTGTCAAATTGTTTATGTTCTTTAAAGACTGGGACTGAATAAAGTCTAAATCAATTAATAACTTCATACTTTGTCAAGAAATAAGTGACACCAACAAACCACAAAAAAAGTTTCTCTCTCTAAACTTCACCTCTGAGGGGAAAGCCATGGCAGGAGGAAAGAGAGGGAGGCCACCTAACCAGAGTGGACAGGAATCAGTATAGTGAGCAATAACGGCAAGGGAAAACAGATTGAGAGCACAATCATTGAAGATGAAGTACTGTCTGAGCTGGATTTCTCAAGTGGGGAAGATGAACCCATTACCCCTGTTATTTGTTATTTGTTATTTGTTATTTGTTATTTGTTATTCGTTATTCGTTCTAAGGGAGATGATGTTAACCCAAGGGAGAGAAGGAGATTTTCAGAGTGGATTTCAGCACTGAAACCATTAGCTACTGAGGTAAGCTCTTCATTCAGAAATGTTACTGTTATGAACAACAATCAGAACATCATATTTGGCTCTGAGAACTTGGTTGGAAAAATGGTGCTAGCTGCTCAATACAGGCACCAAGTGGTGTTAATAGAATGAATATAGAATCAGTTATTAATGAACATGACCTACCCAGGATTGATTTAAGTGATGTAGCTAATGAGATTGAATATTGGAAAAATGCTGTTACCAGTTTTGTTCTTGGGGCCAACCCCCTTTTTATGTGATGGAAGGCTTTATTAATAGAATCTGGGGAAGTATGGAGTTGATAAAATTGCCCAGGTTGGTAAAGGGATTGTTCTGGTTGATGACTCATGACTCAGGAAGGGAAGAAAAAGGTGTTGAGTGGACAATACTCCTTTGATTCCAAACCTTTAATCATCAAACCATGGGATGAGAATATGAATGTGTGTGATCAAACTGTGAAGCAGATTCCCGTTTGGATCACTTTCCCTAAGCTTAATATTAAGTACTGGGGTGAGAAAAGTCTATTTAAAATTGCTCATTGCTCATTGCTCAAGGGGTAGGCAAAGCTTTAAAACTTGATCACGCAACATCAAATAAGGATAGATTGATGTTTGCAAGGGTGCTAGTTGAGGTGCAGTTAGAACAGGATTTGCCTGAGGTGGTTCAGTTTATAAATGAGCATGGGGAGGTGATGGAGCAAGCTGTTGAATATGAATGGAAACCAGATTTGTGCACTGGCTGTAAGAAGATTGGTCACTTGGTTTCTGTGTGTTGGAATAAGAAGAAGCTTGAATGGAAGCCCAAAGTAGCTTCAAAAGTGGATGCAGGCTTGATGGTTGATGAAGATGGCTTCAGGCAGGTGTCTAGTAAGTTCATTCAGAAGCATAGAACTCCCCCAGCAGTCCCTAGTGGAGTGGAGCAGGATGCTAATAAATTTGATGCTTTGGTGCAAGAGGAAGGCAATGACCGAGGTTACTACTGGCAGAGATACAATCATTATACTCAGCAATGAACCTGAGATGCTTCAACAGGATAAGAATTTGGATTGTCAGGGAATGGTTGATTTGGTTGATAAGGGGCTGGCCACCCCTATTCCTCATGGATAATATCATAGTTTGGAATGTCAGGGGCATTAACAGTTTAGCTACGCAAATTGAGCTGTTTACACAACAAGCTAAACTGGCATGTCTCTTGGAGACCAAGATCAGAGCTTAGAATCTTGGTCAGTTTATGTCTGTCCAGAGTGGAATATAACCACTAACTTAACTTGGAATGGTCATGGTAGAATAATAGTTGCCTGGGATCCTAAGGTTTTTGCAGTTGATATTAGATTGTGTTCAGATCAGTTTGTGCATTGCATTATCAAGGGTCTTGCTTCTCATATTGCATTTGCTTATACAATTGTGTATGCTCACAATGATAAGAGCTGCAGACTGAAACTTTGGGATGATTTGAGAGGGCTTGGAGGTGGGATTGTTGGACCTTGGGCTATAGTTGGAGATTTTAATAATGTGTTCAGTGTTGAAGAGAGAATAGGGGTGCTGGTGTTACAAGGAGTGAAATTGTGGATTTTCAAAGATGTTTGACTGCCTGTAAAGTTGAAGATGTGAAGTCCAATGGTAGATACTTTACTTGGTCCAATAAACAAGACCAAGATAGTAGGATCATGGCTAAGCTGGATAGAGTTTTGGCAAATGCGCAGTGGCTCAGCTCTCTGGAAGTTATCTTTTTGTCTGAAAAAGATTTTGACCATACTCCTTGTTTAGTGTAAACATGAGGAGTATGCTGATATAGTTGGGCAGGTTTGGCAAACTGAAGTTCCTGGCTATAAAATGTTCCAAGTTTGGAAGAAGCTCAAGTTATTGAAGCAAGAGTTGAAGCAGTTAAACAAGAAGGGCTTTGGAGACATCCAATCCTAATTCCTTCAAGCTCAAGTGAGGTTGCAGATGCGCCACGATAAGCTTCATGATGATCCAAGGTAACCATCACCTTATCCATGATGAATACCTGGCTAATTTTGAGTTTAGAAATATGAAGAGTAGCTATATATCTTTCTTAAAGCATAAAGCTAGGGGTGACTGGATTGTGGAGGGGGATTCTAATACTAAACTATTTCATAATAGTATTAAAATGAGGGCTCAAAGGAACTCAATTAATATTGTTATGAATGCTGATGGGGATTGGGAGTATGATTATGCAACAGTTAGAGAGCTGTTTGTCACTCATTTCAAAAATTTTGTAAGTAACTGCAAAAATTATGTAAAACCAGTAAGAAAGAAAATCATGGAGCAGGGTGCTATATTACAAGATAGGCATATTTCTATGTTAAATATATGCTTCTCTGAGGCTGAAATAAAGGATACTATTTGGTCTATTCCCAATAGTAAATCTCCTAGTATTGATGATTACACTAGTGGCTTTTTTAAGGAGAGTTGGGATGTGGTGGGAAATGGAGTATGTGCTGCCATCCAAGAGTTTAGTTTTTAAATTCAGGGAAATTGCTAAAGGAAGTTAATATCACTGCCATCACTTTGATCCCCAAACTGAAATGTCCTTCTCATGTTAGTGATTATAGGCCAATAGCCTGTTGTAGTGTGATATATAAGACCATTTCAAAATTGATTTGTATTACTCCCTCCGTAACAAATTACTTGCAACAATAGGTATTATTTGTGAGAGGTAAAATATTTCCATGTTGCAAGTAATTCGTTACGGAGGGAGTAGATTAAAAAGAGTGTTGCAAAGTATTATGGATAACATCCTAATCTGTCAAGATATTATTAGGCATTACAACAGGAGAACGGCTGTCAAGGGGTTTTTGTTGAAAGTGGATCTTCAGAAAGCATATGACACCATTGAATGGAGTTTTATTAGAGAGTTGATGCATGCTTTTCAGTTTCCATCCAAGTTCATTGATATTGTAATGGAGTGCATTTCTAGTGTAAAATTTACCCTTTTGATGAATGGTTCTTGCACAGAAATGTTTGAGGCTAAGAGGGGAATTAGACAGGGTAATCCCATGTCACCTCTCCTCTTTGTTATGTGTATGGAATACTTAACCAGAATCATGAAGCTGCAGAGCAATAATCTAAGGTTCAGATTCCATCCAAGACACCTTATGCTTTGCTGATGACCTGATGATTTTCAGCAAAGGTGAGTATAAGAGTGTTTACTTGCTGCTACAAGGGCTGGATCTATTTGAGAAGTCTTGAGAAGTCTTCAGGTCTAGCTGCAAATAAGAGCAAATCAGAGCTGTATCATGCTAATATGGATGCTGGTGATGTGGAGAGAATTATCAGACTATATGGCTTCAAGTTAGGTTCATGGCCTTTTAAATATCTTGGTGCTATTATAAGCACAAGAAAGTTGAAGACCAGTGACTGTGAAAAACTTGTGAAAAACTGATAGAGAAAATGGTGCAAAGAATCGGGACTTGGCAATCAAGAAACCTTTCATTTGCTGGCAACTCACTCTGGTAAATGCTGTTTTGATGAATATTTGTAACTATTGGATGCAAATGTTCATCTTGCCTAAAGCTATCATTCAGAGAATCAATCAGGTGTGTAGGGATTACTTGTGGAAAGGGAATGAGAAGAGCAGGAAAATTGGGTATGCTGCATGGGAAAAAGTTTGTAGTTCAAAGAAGTTTGGAGGGTTAGGGGTTAGAGATATTAGCCTCTAGAACACCCTTGCAGTTGGGAAGCATGTATGGAATATTGCACAGAAAAAAGATACTCTTTGGGTTAAATGGGTTAGTAGTGTGTACATCAAAGACAGCAATTGGTGTGATTACAAGCCTGGGGCAATCAGCTGGGTTTGGAAACACATCTGTAAAGTGAAGGAAAGAGTTCAGAATAAAGATTGGTATCCTGCTCCAGGGCATGTTTATAATATTGGGAAGTTGTATCAGAGTATTCAGAACCAGAACCAGGGGGTTAGAGTTGCATGGGTGAACTCAGTTTGGAATAGGACATCTCTTCCTAGACGCAAGTTCATCCTTTGGGTGGCTACTCATAAAAGACTCATGACTAGAGTCAGATTGAAAAAATATGGTGTGTGTAGTGATGATTCCTGGTTGATTTGTGGCATTCATGTTGAACATATTGATCAGTTGCTTTTTGAGTGCAACTATAGCAAAGCTCTCTGGGATGGAGTGTTGGACTGGCTGCAGGTAAAGAAAAGGTGGATGAGTCTTGATCAATGCCTAGACTGGATCAACAGGAGGGGGAGAATGAAGAAGGTTAAAAGATGGCTAGTGTATGCTTCAGTGGCTGCAGTGATCTACATGATATGGCAAGCTAGAAATCAAGTCTTATGGGAGGATTGTGTACCTAGCATTTCTACTTCTGTTAATCATATAAAGCATTGTATTAGAAGGAGAATTGATGTAATCTATCATTCTAAAGCTTGTATTAGTTCCAAATCTTGGCTAGATGAGATCAAGGAAGTATGACTATTAGATTGTGGGGAGCCTTCCTAGAAGGGTTGTCACATCTTTTAGTTAGGTTGTAATTGTTTGTTTGGTTCAATATATTTTTCACTTAGCAAAAAAAAAAAAAGAAATAAGCGACCTAATAAAACCACAATTATGTATTTTCTGGATCATTATGCGAAAACATGACTTTATTTTCTTTCCTTTGGTTAACATTCATTAATCTCACTAAGCAAACAAAGAAAAACTTGAAAAGTCTCCTTTGTACAAGATTTCTCAAGTGTCCTCTCTGCGAATAGTTGGCTAGTCGATCACCATTCGAAGGATCTATGAAAACATGTTCCCTTTCCAACTCCATCTGTTGAACCTACAGTCTAAGGCCTGTATCCTAGACGAGGGCAACTTCGTAGGGTGTTGAGGTGGCTTGCTATTATTTGGTCTAAATTCTGATCATGTAGACAAGACTAATTCACAGTAATACTTCCTCAAGAAAAAGAAACCATCACAATAACATTCAACAGTACATAGATCAATCTCTCTACAAAGTTCTGCAATTTCTCAAGTGCACAAAATTATGTATGGATCCTATTCCCATTAACTTGAGTCTTGACCAACCTAACTTTTTCATAACTTATCTCTTTTAGCTAGCTAAGTAGTTTACGGCTCGGAGTTAACAAATGCCAATGGTGACTTCAAGACAAAACAGGGTAACTCTAATATGGTTACTTAAAAGGCCACTTTAGAACATAAAAGGGCTACTTTAGAAATTGATTGTGAACCCAAGCATTTTTGTGTTAAGTGAACTTATGAAAATCAACCAAGATTGCCAGTGTCAACGGAAAAAGTTTTACCTTTATACGCTTGTTAGCACATCCAACAAACAGAATCCCTTGCACACACAGCATGGCTGTTATTACAGAATCACAAGCAATAGACCCAACTTCTACAATATCCATCTCAGGTCCACCTCCTGTAATCTCCTACAATATAACATCCATAATTGGTCAGATAAATATCAAATGGAGTTACATGAAACATGAGCAATTTCCTAACAGTAGTAGATAAGCCTACCATTAACAAATCAATATGCTGAACTTAATAGATTATGGGCTACAAACAAAATTCTGAAGGGGCTTGGGGAGGGGGGTATATCAAGTTGTCACTGTACAACCATAACTAGTAGGGGTAGAGGAGATTGGGAGCTTCTATTATGAAATCAGAGCTGCTGTGCCCTTTTCTTTTCACTTACAAAAGAAAAATAGAAAAAAAAAATGGAATATGAATCACAATAACATTGAGCATCTACTTTCTGCAGATATACCTGGACTTTCACAGTTCGGTCCCACCCTCCAAGAAAGAGCCACTTCCCTTCCATGGCAAGAGCAAAAATAGCCCCATTATGATATTTTATTGATGTTTTTAACACATCATTCATCCAAATCTGCAAATTGAAGGAAGTCAATCATTTAAAACATATAAGGGTTCCATAATGTCGCGCAGATAGGTGTTGCAAAAAGGATTCCTATTTTATATCGGAGAGCATAACTCTTTCCAATCATTTATAACATATAGGTCAAAAAACCAGAAACCCCAGAGGAACCATTTCAGTACTTAATTTACAGGCTCCTCCCTCCTTTTATGATATTAATTCAGTAGACTTTATAGAAAACTCTTGTCCATATAGATCTTATAACGTAGCTTTTCTCCATGGCATTTTTCTAGTGCTTCAATAGTTAACAAATAAAGATAGCTTGGCTGATCCAAAACACATGAAAGGGAGGGGAAAGAAGAAATCAAAATTTCCTTTTAAATATGACAGAACTTTCAACTAAAACTTAGTAGATAAGTTGCCAACAAAAAAAAGAAACCTGGTCTAGACTTCAATTACTGTCTATGAGGAACAGAAAGAAGGGCCAAGGGGTATCTCCTATAATTGTAACTGTCACGACAAATGGCGTAAAGATAGTAGGGTCTGAACTAAAAACCTTTATATAGCCATTTTCATGAGCTGCAATAATCATATTCGGATCTGCAAAGAGAGAAAGCACAGATGACATAGTCCCAGGACTCTCTTCATTGAATACTGCTAGAGGACTATGATCATGAAGACACCACAAGCGAATAGTTCCATCCCAACTCCCGCTGTACAGAACGCCGTTGCACAATGCTAGGGCAGAAACCACTGATTTGTGACCCTCCATACTGCACAACAAGGTATGATCCTGAAGAATGTGAAATGATAAAGGTTGTATGACAATATCGAGCAACAAACATCACTTGGACATCATACAAGAGCAGCTTAAAAAGGTACTCACCCTCAATAACCAAGCTTTTATCAACCTGTCACCACTGCCAGTGTAGAGACAACCAGTTTCAGAAACAGCTAAGGCATGAATGCCACTATAACGCCAGTCTTTTTCCTCATACCACTTCTTCAAGGGTTCTTGACTGAAAGACTCATTTACTTCCCAGGCAAATATACCGCCTCCATTGTCCGCACTGATGCACAAGGGCTTCTCTTGATTTACAAAGATTAAAGCCATAACTTTGTGTTCATGACCTCTAAATGTATGCACGTGCGTAAAATCCTGTGATAAAACAAAGTAAGGACAAAGGATGCTAGGTAAAGAAGAAAGAAAGGATTAAATGAAGGAAATTTTGTTCTGTATTACCTCTCTATTACTCACGTTTATATATTACCTTTTTCCAAACAGTTTTACTTCACCGCATTTACATTGTTAAAAAAAATCCAAACAGTTTGCTTTTTTAGGATGAGGAAAGGCTCATTGGATGGGAGCTCATTGAAACTCATGGTGATTTTTGCGGAAAAAAATCAAATATGAAAACTAGCCCAATGATTTTATTTCAAAAATGCTCGATGAAAGTGAATTGGATACTTTTGATAGACTTTGTTATTTTGAATTACATTGTTAACTGAAAGAAGTCTACAATTGCATTGTGAGTACAATTTTTTTGGCAATTTCGTTATATTTAGATTTTTAAGGACCTCAATTTAGTTAGCACATGGCCTCCAAATGCATCGAGACGGCCCTGTGTTTAGCCTTACGTACATCCCAAGGTGCAAGGGTTTGCAAAAATTTCCAACTAAGATAGGTTTCATCGCACAGGAGGAAACTCCATAGGGTTTGCAGGTCAAATCAGGCCTAGTATAGAGCTTTTAAAGGTAAAGTCAGAATTTTAACCCCCCCCTTCCCTGAGAAACAGAAAGGTCAAAACACGACATGGCAAGACCATAACATTTTTAGCGGACGGATATAGACATCATGGAAGTCAACCACACAGCAATTAGTAAGCAACATCGCCTCCTTTTTGGAGTTTAAACTTGCTACTGACTTCATTACCTTTTTGAAAGCCCCCAAAAAAAATGATCTTTGACAATCTAAAGACATTGGACTAACTTACAGTAGCTCATTAAAGTGTACGCACTAGAATGGAGCCTTCCGAATGGATTAACAGCAATTTTAGTCAGCCTCTGTGTAGCTTGAAACTGAATATTATCAGAAAATTGAAAAGATGCTTGCCAAGTAGTTTCTCATCATCTTTTACTCGGTTACTCCAAGTCTAACCCTTATGGCCTTATCCCCACCTTGTACTGAGGACACAGTGGGGGGCTTTGGCCCTTACAATAAGTTTTGACTCTATTTATGATTTCAAATTAATGAAGTAAATTTTCAATTAGAAAAAAGACCGAGTGAGGTAAAATTTCAAGTTTGAACTTGTTTCAACATCTGCTCTGTCAAATAAACTAGTTAAAAGATGAAAAAGTTATTAGATGAAAGCTGCTAAGATAGCTGATGTATAATGATAGCCGATAGGTTAAGCTCCTTGTTTTACTAGCTGATTACTGTACATTGACAACAAAGGAATCTTTCTTTGAGTTAATGATAATCAAAAGAAAAAAGGGTAGCCCTCTTAAATTTATAAAAACTACTTGGGTCAGGTTATCAGTTCAGCTGAATCTCCACCAAATTAATTTTTTTTTAACTCTTCACCAAACAAGGATAATAGATCATACCTAAAATACTAGATTTGATATTGTTGACCCCCCCCCCCCCACTTTTAATTTAGTGCTTATACCCAAAAAAAAGAGGATAAAAGATCATCGGTTGTGTGGGTGGTTTAGAGTGTATGAGGAATACATTTTGATTAATGTGGCCGTAAAATTTTTTGTAGACTCCTGGATGGACGAACAAAATAACAGATGTCAGAAAAAAAATTGAACTAGATGTTCATTACCAGGTATACCTTTTTGTAAACTATTTCCTTGCTTCTCTTGTCAGTTACTTGTTAAAGTGTCTCAGGTATGCATTAAGGAGCAATGCCCAATTTCTAACTATTATATAGGTTTTTTATTCTAAAACAACACATATAAAGTATATTTCATTATAAAAAAAGAAGTAGCATTTATTATTCAAAAAGTAGTACAAGTCATGTGAAAAGTAGTAATTCACACTATAAATATTACTACCACCATTCTTTAGTAACTACTACATTTCTCATTTTACACTATTCATACATCTCCCTTTAACCAACTATTGTGGTTAATGCACAATGATTAACATACATATGCATGTGGGATCTTGTTGGATTCATCTAAATATATACTTAATTAAAATCAACTTTCTATAATTTTTACTAAGTATGATTAGAGTTATTAACGCCCAAAGTAGTGCATTGAGAGGCGTGAAACTCTATATGTAAGTATATAATATATTAAAAGAAAAGGTATAATTTCGTTGATATAGCTAATAGTGTTGTAAAAGATTGGTTCTCATATACTACTTGTTTTAGCAATTACTTCCTCCGTTTCGCAATACTCGCAACATTAGCATAATAACCACTATTCATCCACCAATCTTCTTTTATATTTTCCAAGTGCATAAGAAAAAATATAGCCAAGTGGGCTCTTGTTTGATTCGTCTTAGCATACTATTATAATATCAATTTTTTATAATTTTTACTTATCAATAATTAGAGATATTAAAGTCCGAAGTATTACATTAGATGGTGTGCAAACAAGAAACGATGCGAGTATTGCGAAACGGAGGAAGTATAATACTTTATAAAATAAATATACTTCCGTGTCTGTTGCATATACCATCAATAATTGTTATAGATAAAAATTATAAACGATCGTGAATTAAAAGCAAAAAAAATTAAGCATAGATGACACCCTATCATAGAGACACGCAGACTAACAAGCCAAATATCAGATGACAGAAAAGGTATACTTTGATGTTCTTTAACAGGTTCTGTATTAATTATTTCCATATATAATCTTGGAACAGCGTTGCTGGAATTTCATGGTTAGACTTTTCCTTGTCAAATTTGAAATCTAATTGCCAAATGATTAAAGACAATCACCAGGTTGTTAGGGAAGTCAGGCAATAAGTCAGCTACAGCACTAGACTGATAGAATGGTGGTAAAGGAAAAGAAAAAAAGATTACTAGGAAAACTACCATCACTTATTCATTCTCTTTCTATCAGAGATCAATATCATGCATAGGAATAAGACATTTTACCACACGGCAGCCCATAAGTTCATCAACCCAGAATTTCAAACAACAAACACTAATATATATACCTGCAAAGACCACACATTGATTGTTTTATCAAAGGACGAGCTAAATAGATATCCCCCTACAAAAGAAAAGAACATATTATTTTTCAAAAAAATTACACATTCAAAGTTGGAACAGCATTGCTTCTATATTTCACTCCAAGTTTTAATAGTCGCCACATTTTTTGTCAGAAAATTCCCTTTCTTTAAAGACACATCTCTTTGTAACATATTTATTAATATTCTCTAGTAGGCATAGTAGCTCAGTGGATAAAACAAACTTCTCTCCATAAGTGGAAACTGTACACAAGAAGAGGGTATCCTGATGAGATGCTTTAGCAAGACCATCAGATGATCAGAAGCATAGTGAGTATCACGGCTATCACCTTAATTAAGCTGAGCAGATTCATACGCATATCAACATGTTTGCTCCTACTACTACAATCACTAATTCACTAAGACCAATATTGTTATAACTTAAACAAGGGTCTAACTCTGAAGGAGCAAGACTATGGATATACTCAAATTTCGAGCTTCAATAGCTTCATAGTAAGATAAGAGAATAAAATTGCACTAAGAAGTTGAGTAAACTATGCACATATTTATTACTGTAAACCAATACAAAAATACGATGGACTAAATGGATAATTACCTCCAGCACATAACCCTGTTATACAATCCAGATGGCCTTGCAAAACCCTGCATTGCATTGTACCTTCAGAAAGTCCCTTGACAACATTCTCTACTCTAGCTTCCCCCGCCACATCAAGATCATGTTTGCAATCATCCCGTTCCTGTAGTAGCTTGGAGACTCTTGCTCCATTTCTCAAACCATTTCGCGTATTGCACAACTCTCCAAAAACCAAGCATTGGCCAACATTCTCCTTCATAGATTTACTATTCAAGCTAGAGACATGATCAAAAGAAGGATACATATCCAATCCTTTGATACACTTCCATACATCAGTCACAAGCGGTCTACTTCTTGGATCAAAATCTAAACATTTGAGCAAAATCTCATGCACTGATGCATAAGCACCAACCAGTAAAGGCTCCAATAAAGCATTAATGGTTTCAACCCACTGCAAATACACGATCTTACACTCAGGAATCCCTTCATTCTTTTCTTGAAAGAAGACTCTGGAATAATTATACATATCTACAGGAAACTGTTTCCCAATAAGAAACCTAATCAATAAACAGGCTAACAACCAGACATCAGACCCATAACAAACAGTGCAACTCCCATCATTCTTTCCTACCTCAAAGCTTTCCCTACAAAGCAACTCGAACAACACCTCCGGGCTAAAAAATGCATCCATGTTCGACATCTTCTTCACAATAAGTGCTTCAACCTCGGAGCCATCGATTTCCTCCCCACCTTCGAATTTCTCAAAAACACACTCACGAAACTTCCTTACTGTCACCAATGCCTCGCCTAAGTCAACATAAACATGCCCAAATTCATCAAAGCAAAGACAAGACAGACCCAAACAGCCACAAACAAACCCCTCAGAGTGCAAACTAATGAAAGCTTCACATAACTCAGCACCAAGCAACCCCAAAGAACACCACGAATCAACATTGTCTTGACCAACCTGGAATGCGAAACTGCCAAAATCAAAGAACCCATCTTTCATTCTCTCGGTAACTAAATAAAGAAACCCATCATTATCAACATCAAGCCACAACCCAAGAAGATTAGAAACACTAGAAACCCTGAAGCAAAGACCCAAAAGGGAACTAATTTGATCTCTTTGAGCATCACTCATCAAACTAAGAACACCCATAATTTTACCCACATAACTATAAGTAAAAAATGGATCATTCAACTCAAAACGGGCAATCGGAACAAGACCCACTTCCTGATTTTGGATTAAACGACACCGCATCAAAGGGGATAAACTGAAATCAATAAAATTGGAAGCAAGTGTAATCCTACCTCTACCTGTAGTAGTAGTAGTAGTAGTAGTAGTAGTAGGAGGAAGCTGAATGAAAAGAGCGGATTGGGGAAGAATCCAGTGGTTCCAAGCGGCGTAGAGGTGGTGAGACCAATTTTGAGGGGCGAAAGGACGAGAATGAAGTTGTTGGGTGGGTTTAGAAATGGGGTTTTGGGAAGAGAAACGAAGGAGATCGATGTTCTTGGGAAGGGCGGTGGGGCCTTGTGGGTGAGGGAACTTGACGAGCTGTGTACATGAGGGGCAGCGTAAGGTGTGAGAGAGAGGAGTTGATGAAGATGAAGATGAAGATGAAGATGAAGATTGGTGGTGATGGAGGTGAGCAAGGCAAGTCTGGCATGCTGAATGACCGCACCCGAGTACTCGAGGTATTCTATTGTCGTCGTCGTAACATTGCAGGCAAACTGGACACTCCGGTGCCTCCATTTCCTGCATACTCCTCAATGTTTTTTCTCCAATGAAAACACAACTCTTATTCAACTCATAGAAATGCCACTTTCTGTCAATACGAGGCTGGGCACCTATCAATTTGTTTGTAGCATATTTATAGATCACCATTACTTCAACTATATGATCACTAGTCTTTTATGTACACAATGTGTGCAAAAATTATATGGTTTATTTATACAATTGTTCTCATTAATTTTTTATTTATTTTTTATGATATATTATTTTAGTCTGTAAATTATTAATTAAACAACAAAGGGTAAATTAGGCAATACATTAAGTTTGGTGTCCCACCCCTCTTCCCTCACAGTGTAGAGATATGAAAGAATTGTATTAACTTTAATAGTGTAATTCGACATATTACATACATGGTGTATCAATATATATGTATGGTTTCATTGATAATCCAAATGATCAATTGTGAGTATTTAACTTGCTCAATTTAGTCTCATTGTTTTGTAGTTAATTATTCAACTTAAATAGGGTAATTTTATATTGTCTCATATTATATTGTACTTTATGCTGATTTATAAAGGGAATAAGTTTTTAGGTTGGTAAATTGGAAATAATATTATCGCAAAATATTGAGTATCAAGCTTATAGAGCTAGTAATTGTCAAAAAGGTTTTTCCTCTTTGATTTTAGCCAGTGTTGTTACATGCTCCTTTACTATTATTCGTCTATTTTGATTGCACTTGCACTTCTTATATTTTTATTTTATACGTAATTTGATCCATATATATATTTTATATATTATAAATGAAAAGCTCTTAGCAAAAGGTTTTATATGAGTCTAATATTGAATACGTTTTTGAAGTTTTTCGTTATTTTCAATTCAAGAACTATATTATTATCATATGATCATTTAAAGTGGAGCTACAAAGTAAGACTCAAAACCATTGGTAGCTCTTTCAACTAGAGGTGGTAAATGTTGACTCGACACGACAACCTGACATGAACCCGACTCGAAATTAGCGGGTTTTGGTAAAGACTTTTGACACGTTTAAGTAAATGGGTTGATTCGAAACGACACGTTTATTAAACGGGTTAGGTTAGGGTAGAGCTATTTGACACGAAAACGACACGACAACTCGTTTATCTACACATATTTTAAAGTTTTCCCTTATTGCATCTTACGTTCGTTCATTTATTTTTGAACTTAGTTTATTTAGTATTACTTTTTATATAATATTAGATGTTATTTTAACTACCGCATGAAATTGAACAAGTTCCAAACAAAAAGTATACGAATTAAGAACATCAAATCTATATGAAAAGTAAAACTGGTCAACCCAAACTCGGCACGTTTAATTAACGTGTCCGGTTAGAGTCAAGGATCTTGACACGTTTAAGTAAAGGGGTCGGGCTAGAGTTAGGAGAAGACAATCCGCCAACTCGTGAACACGACACGAACTTGACACGACACGACTCGTTTACCACCTCTACTTTCAATTATCTAATTCCATTGGCAATCCATAATGTTTGCAATCCTACTATCATATTATGACTTCAACTATATGTTCATACAATTAAGAACTATATTTTCATATGATCCCTTCAACTATTAAATTCCATTGTGGGGCAAATAAAATTTCGTCTAGATGGTTATACTTTGAACCATATGATTAAATGAACTATACACTCATACGATCACACTTCAACTATTTGCAATATGAAGTTGATACCATCGTCTATTAGTGAACGTCTTCATACTGTTTATTATTGAAAGGCTATATAATATCTGTTGTCCAATTTTTTATTTATATTATAGAAAATATAATACATAAAATTAGAATTTAGATTAAAAATGGATAGAAAAATTATTTTGTTTCAAACACAATTATATAGCTATTCTTTCATGTTTAAAGTATTATGTGAAATAGATCATATCATTTTTGTCTTCCCTGTCTTTCCTTTTTTAGAACCATAAAAAAACTCTTCATATCACACTCCATTAACTCTAGGGCATTCTCTTCAAAAAAAAAATCTTTGGAATCCACCATACATAACTACTGATGTATTACCAAGAATCAAAATTGTCACTTCCCTCTCTGATTTTTCATCTTCATGTTCACTATATAAAGGATCGGTAGCTATACAAAATATCAATCAGCCCATTTGCTAAAAAATCGATATCACACAAAAATTATGGTTGATAAAGTGAAAGAACTGAAAATGGAAAAAAAATTAGCTTCTCTAAAGACTCATATGAGTGTTCCTATCTCACCTAATGGCCTACAAACCTTGTATCAAGGAACCATGTCAAGATTATACCAAATTGAATGTTGAAGTTAAGCAATTTATCAGGCGTTTGAAGCAGATTGGAGCGTCCAAAGTTGAAGGTGACAATCGCAACGGACCCTCCATTTTCGATGTTGATGAAGATTTTTGAAGAGGAGGTTTGTGTTTCTCCACAGCCAAGTTTGAAGAATCGAAAGTTGAACAAGAAGCTGTTTGGAGGTACTCCACCATCAAAGAAGAAAGCTAAAGTTGTTGAGGTTGCTCATTTTCCGGAAATTGTGAATGTTGATTCAGAGTCAGACTACTAAGTTATATTTTGCAGGAAGAAAGTGGTGCTTGTGGTAGTTATTGAAGAAATTAGCAAGTATGGTAGTCTAGTGTTGGTTATGGTAGTTATGGAAGGAAGTAGCAAGCATCTTTTTTATTTTAAATATTTTTACTTAGTGAAAAATTTGGACTGTAATTTGCTTTTTTAGTTACCCTCTCCTTCTGGACTTTTAATAGTTTGGATAAGGTGATGGAGCCATTATTCAAATCAATATGAACAATGAAGTATTCCTTTAGCCTTTAGTTTTGTTTTATTTCAGCTTTATCTTTTATTTATTAAGGCTATAGTAGAAAAT
Organism: Patellifolia procumbens; assembly: GCA_947645195.1. Taxonomy (NCBI): domain Eukaryota; kingdom Viridiplantae; phylum Streptophyta; class Magnoliopsida; order Caryophyllales; family Amaranthaceae; genus Patellifolia; species Patellifolia procumbens. Next base: position 6,745 of record CANSGD010000616.1, on the reverse strand, counting down.
TTTTATTTTATTTTATTGTGTAGGACCAAGGAATATGGGGAAGTATGAAAGCAGTAGCAAAACTAATTTGGTAAAGTTAAAATATAGATAAATACACCTACTCTCATTAATGGAGACATATGAGAAGTCTTTTGAAAAAATCTTGAAGCCGAGAAAAAATCAGATAAAATGCCCATAAATTCATTTTTTCTCATAAATCTAATGTTGGATTGCAAAGGTCGGATAATAATTGGTACTCCATAGCAAATTCAATCACAATTATCAAACTTTAGGGCTCTTCTTCCACAGGTATTTTCAAAGAATTTGTTGCTCGTTGGTTTTAGTCAGTTAGAGCTCTTCTGCTTGTATATATGACTTGGTATTAAATTGATGGTAAGCTCTTTTTTAGTTCCATTTAGGCTTTTTTTTAGTTGCATGTAATTTAGGTGGATTAATAAGGTGGATTCCTTCATAACTAGAAATTTAGATTATGGAACAGTAAATTCCTTCTTAACATTTGAAAAACAGATCTTTAGACTGTTTTTTATGTATATGTAACTCAAAAGCTTGAATCCAACAACTATTCACCCATGGTAATAATTTTACAAAAGTAGATATATAGATGCCCACCAAGTGTTTGCCAAAGTACTTAAAAGAACCTTAAGTCTTTCTTATGTTCTTGTTGGCTCAATCTTCCTGGTGTTTGTCGAATTTTCTTATGTTCACAAACCAAGTGTTTGCCAAAATACTTAAAAGAACCTTAAGTAATAACCACGTGTTTGTCGAATTTTTTAATCTTGTAGCCTGGTGTTTTTACATTCATGATAAGCTTAGATTGGAGAGAATGGAGCTACTCTCTGTTAGAGCCACAAAAGTGCAGAGTTGACTGCACATAGACAAGTGTTATTGCCTACTAACCAATGCAAATTTTGTGTCACCTCACCCAACCTTAGGAAATGTATCTCTCTGAATCAAGGTGCATATGTGAATTAGTGGCTTGTCTGTGTATAAGTTATAAAAGACGTTTTTAAGTACTAAGGAATCATAGGTCTATATTTTAAGGAATCATGCACCTTCATTATGATTGCATTCTAAGAACTCATAAAGTAATCTTTGGGTCTATATCTTAATTTTACCAAACTATTTTTGCTACTGCATAAGTTTCTTGATTTGTGAACGAAATGAATGGTATGCTTTAGCAATTTTGTTTTTTTAAGAGTAGAGAGAGCACACAAAAACATCTTATATGATTGAAATGATATACTAATATCTAGAGTTTCTTAGTTGTGTTAATCAAATATGTTGCTCATGGTTCCATGTGTAGACTTGGTTCTACATCTCACGAGCTTACTGCCAACTTGGAGATACTACTATGAATATGAAAAGGGTAGCCAACAAAGGGTTGCACGTTTTTTTTTCCACCGAACAACATACTGACTAGTGCAACATTGACAACAGCAGCACACAAAAATTGTTACAGGCTCCACGAACTACCAGCTAAGTTCCTCCATTCCTTCCTTCATTTCTTTTCCATTGAGGACTATGAAATGTGGGGGAGATATACGTGCTTTTGCTTCTTATATTTCTTTTTCCTTGCATTATAGCAATTTAACTCTTTTGTCACTTTTTATTCTTGGGTCCAAATCTGAACCCGTAAATATGGCGAGAAATTCAATTTACTTATATAGATATATTAATATATTTTCATAACACTTTTTATTAAACTATTTCATTGTACTTACTTGACCTTACTTGTGTCACTTGAAATGGAAGATAAGATGTCACTGTATTTCCATATGCACTTGTAGAAGGCTGAACATACAACTTGAATGAAAGAAGATAAAGTCAATTAAACTTTGTTGTAAAATTGTCAATTATAACTTATCGAAGTCACTTGGAGTGGAGAATTGTACCCCAGGTTGTGTCCCGAAGGATGATAGTTGTGAAACTGTATAAGTTACAACTTAAGACTATGTTTAATATTCTTATTTAAGCAAGATTTAATCAATTTGGATATGGTAGTTACATGTGGATTAGATGCAGATGCTCTGACAGTATAACTGAACAATGGTGGATAATGCATTGTCCCTCTTACTTGATAGTGCTGCTGTGGAAAAAATGATTACAAATGATCAAATACAAATGTTTTATAATTATAAATACTCAAATGAAAAAATAAAATAAATCAGTTTACTATTTTTTTACCTGTCCATGACCATAACTTTCAAATGTTTGATATTGTACATTATTCTTTCGTGGTTGTTGGTCACTTTTGTATCCTTTTCTATGGGTTGGTTCTTTTCCTCTTTGTCTACGGTCTTTCGGGTCTTTCACCTACTCTCGACTCTCCATACCCACATTTGGATCATTTCTTAATTGGGGTGGGTGTCTTCCATAAACTTTCTGTAATCCCCCATATTTTTGAGTTATTTAATTAAATAGTTTTAATCATTTTTGAAGTATTAAGTCTATTTAAAAATTAGTATTTTAAGTGAAAATGGTTCTTAGTAATTTCAAGAAGAAGGGTATTTTTTGATAAATTTTATCATTAAGGGTGTTTTGGTCTTTTCACCAAAATGTAGTCTTTTCCACTATAAAAGGAGGAATTAGGGTTTCCTCCATCATTCACTAGCCACCATCTTCACAAGGAGTATTATGGTTCCTCTTTTTCTCTCTTCTCTCTCAAACCCTAGTTTTTATTCTTTATCAATTCCTCCATTGATTCAAGTTCTAATTTAGTTTTCTCCATTGAGTTTTGTAGGAGGATCATTCAAGCATTCAAGTGAAGCAAAGGGTTTTTATCTTTTCTCCCTTTTCTTTTCTTTCGCTCCTTTTCTTCGTGCGCCTCCCGTGCGTTTTTTCGGCAGCCACCTTGGCTGGTGGTTGGCCGGCGTTTGTCGAGTGACCCAGACACTGCTGTCGTGCGGTGGTCGGCGTCCCCGTCGATAGCCGGTCGAGGGTTTTGGTGCAATTTTAATAGTGGTTTTTTGAACGACTTCTAATTTTAAAAAAAATTATTTGATTTATTAATTAATTTACTGCTGTATTTTAATTAATAAAATATTAGTTTTATGAGTTTTTAAGCACTAGTTTGTATTGGGTTTTGTCTACTAGTAAAGGCTTTCAAGTTTTATGACTTAAAAGAGTTTCTAAAGCATTTTAAAATAAAAATCAGATTTATTATTATTATTTAAAAGCTGATTTTTATTTATTAGTAGCCTTGAGTTATTTGTTGTTAAGTACTAATTATTAGTACTTCTTTGTTGATAGGTTCCAAGCATTATAAAAGCAATTGAGGCTTTTGTTTGGTGATTCCATTGTAGTAACAAGGTACATACACTTTGACCTTTGACCTTAGCGGTTTATAAAGATTATTTGTTGAGCATGAGAAGTAAGGAGAGGCTTATGCCTAAGCTTGTTTGAGGTTTTGTTGTGAACATATAATGGAGACTATGAATGAAACTTTTGAGTTATTCCTGTCATTTGAGAATTATGCTATTGATGTTTATTGCTTTTGAGCATGATTAAAGTTTATTTATGTTATTCTTGAAGTTATGGCTTGCATGAGTATTTACTGAGCAAGGTCTCCTGAGTAGTTTATTTTTATTGAGCAAGGTCTCATGAATAGTTAAAGCTACTGAGGAAGGTCTCACCAGTAGGTAAAGTCATTGGCCAAGGTCCCACATATAGTTAACCATTGAGCAAAGACTCAATTGGTTGGATCATGGATCCTTAAGAAGTAAAGAAAGGACTCAAGGAGTCATTCAAGAAAGAAGCTGAGCAAGAGCTCGAAGGAATAAGAATTGAGGTTGATTGTGGTACTTGTTTGTAATCACTTATTAAAGAAAGATAAGAAATTTATTTAGATGCTTATTTGTAATTGTCGGGTGAGTCTCACATATCGAACTTTGGCAATAAAACTCTTGGGTATGATCCCCCATGAGTATTAAACACAAGGAGGAAGTTAGTGTGTAACTATACCCTGCATTGGCTAGCATAATGATGCTATTACTTTTATTTTAGGAAAAATTGCTTCAAATAATTCAACCTTGGGCGATTCGCAAATAATAATGCAACCTAAAGATTATTCTGAAATAATGCAACATTTATACCCCATTTATTTTAAACAGGATAAAACCGGCTGCAACCTGATAAATGGGTAAAATAGAACATGTGTCACCTAATAATTGGTTCTAATATATAATTTTAATAAATTAAAAACAAAAAAATAAATAAAAATAAAAAGCATAAACCCCCACTCCACCGCACCCCAAGGTCCCTAACCCACCCATCCCCCACCGACAACAAAACACTATCTTCCGTCCATATTGCACCCCAAGTTTTCCGGTGGGAGAGAGAAGGGGAAAGAAAGCCGGGGGCAGGGAAAGGAAAAGGAGATCACGCGGTGGGAGAGAGAAGGGACAGAGAGAAAATACGTGGATGCCCCGCGGGCGGAACGAAGTAGGGCTGGTTTCGGTGGCTGCAAAGAGGATAAAGGTGGGCGCGGTGGTCGAGGTGGGTGCTGCGAACAGAGGAGGGACGAGCGGGGGGAGTCGGGTTTTAATGGTTGGTGGGAAGGGGAGAGATGAGGTGGCGGTGGTGGGCGGAGGCCCGTGGCTGGGGAAGGGCGGAGGAGGGCGGTGGCGGGTGCGCGGCGGCGGGTTGGAATATTACCCAAGTTGACTAAACATGGCCATCACAGGCGGGACACTTATTCCTAGATTAGTCAAAGGTTTAGTTAATAGAAGATAGGCTAAAGGTTGACTTATTAAAAATAATTTTTTCCTACATATTAAAGAATGAATTTAATTAGTTCAGTCTTTGTTGTGCATTTAGAATCATGAGAAGAGTAAGCTGAATTACTTGAGGATTGCATATATTATTAATTATTGCATTAGCTAGTAGTTTTACGTACTCAGCGTTGCTGATGTATGTGTTTTGTTTGTTTTGGTTATTGTTTTACCTCAATGACCCTGTGACGGCCCACGTATTAATGTGTTTGTGAAAAGCGAGCAGATCTTAGAGGTTGAGTTTCAGGTACAGAGGCTGCGGCGATGGGGATCACGAAGATTGAGATGAGAATTTTTGGGTATAAACACTTAGTTCAATAAAGTTATTTTAGTTTACGTTTGTTTTAAATAAGGAACTCTTATAGGCTAGTTCCTGAGTAGTTAACTCATTTTATTGAATTTTATATTTCGATCTTATTAAAGTATTTCAAGTTATGTTTTAAAAAGACTTTCGATGTATACTCTGTTTAGCTCTTGCGTATTATTGCGTGGCTGAACATCTGTCAGCTTATTTGTTCTTTATAGAGGTTTTTAAATGGAGGGATGGTGGGGGTGTTACACTTTCCCCAATTATATTTACACTATATGGTTGTTCTTGACGCTCACCTATTGATGCCTTCACTTGTTCTTTAGCGTTATGTAGGATTTCCAGAAACACTCCATATGTGGTTTATCATCTATGGATGCAATGGAAGAAATCTCCTCAAATTCCTTATGCAAATTAGGGTAACTCTTCGCTTGTGGATTTTTGTCCGGTGTATAATATGGCACTGATTTTGGTGTACTCCCTCACCACATCCTTTGTCGATGGAGATAAGATGTACTTTTTCGGGAACACATTTAATATCTTCCTCATGATATACCCTGACCACGTGACTCCACATTATCCCTTGAAATTCAAAGTTTTTACATTCAAACTTAACATCATAGGAGATTCGATCCTCGGTCATTTTAACCTGTTGCTCGATGGGGCCATTCAGCCCTCTTATTACCACATCATAAACACATATTCTTCCATCATCTTCTACTTTTATTGCGTTGGTAGACAATGCGGCCGTTCACTGTTCTTGAAATTCCTCAAATTTCTTGATTTATAGCCTTTGAAATACACTCACTAACATATTCAGTGAGGCATAGAGTTGGCTTATTATTTGACTGAAAGTTTTACCTCATCATCATTTGCACTTTTACCCAAAGCAAGATTGTGTTGTTGGACAAATTCTTTCAATGTGGTATTGAGGTGCACAAAAGCTTTAAAGAAATTGTCCATACTCTCACTACGCTGCATGCTAGACATTCCAGCCCAAAAGTGATCCTTGAAATATACTGGAACCCATTTATCCCTCAAAATAAACATCTCCGTAAAACCATTTAATATCCTTCAACTCATATTTTGCACCAATTTCTTCCCATTTTTGCTCAAGTTCTTCAATACTTAGAGAATCGTGGAGAGCAAAACGCATTTTCCTACGACCTCTATCACTCTCATAATTGAAGTTTAAATGTTTCTTTGCATTTACCATGATATGCCAAATACACAATCCATGTATTTGTGTCTGGAAATACTTTCTTTATTGCATTGCCTACATACACAATGTTCATAATAGGAGAATAGCGTTAGAAAGTTGTTTTCCTACACAATGCCTTTTTTAGTCGAAAAAAGAAAGTAAATTCAAAGTTTATTTACATTAAGAAAACACACAGAACTTTATAACTAGCAAGGAAAAATAGGGTATAAAGTCAAAAGAAAATTATATATGGCCATGCATTGATTGGTAAGAATACCTTGTGGAGCTTTCCCCGACATGCATGCTAGCCATGTCTTGAACAACCAAACATAGTTACTTATATCCTCACCCAAATTAGAGCACATCCTAGCAAAATTGATTGGCCATGGTGATTTACTCGGCTATGAATGGGCAAAAAGGCATTCGATATCTATTTTCAAGTATGTGGTATCAAATGAAACCACATCT
>CANSGD010000615.1:0-170823 GCA_947645195.1 Patellifolia procumbens | reverse complement strand
AAATGATTTGAAAGGTATTCATACACCACAAATAACCTAAGAGAATATGACGGTTTTACCCTTTGATTTAAATTGAGTTTCATCCAAGGGCTTCATTTGCTTTAAATATATCTAATACCTATTCAAGGAGTCAAAAATATTTGGTAAGTATTCACAACAAAATGATTTGAAAGGTGAACCTACACCACAAATCGCCAAAGTCACTATGACGGTTTAAGCCTTTGATTTGAATTCAGTTTGATCCAAAGCCTTCATATGCTTTAAATATATATAATAGCTATTTGAGGACTCAAAATTATTTTGTAATTATTCACAAGAAAATGATTTGAAAGGTGTTTATACACCACGAATAACTTAAGAGACTATGACGGTTTTACCCTTTGATTTGAATTGAGTTTGATCCAAGGGCTTCATATGCTTTAAATATATCTAATACCTATTCAAGGAGTCAAAAATATTTTTTATTATTCCACAGCAAATGATTGGAAAGGTGTTCTTACACCACAAATCCCATAAGAGGTTATGACGGTTTTACCCTTTGATTTTAATGGAGTGTTATCTAAGGGATTCATATGCTTTTAATATATCTAATACCGATTCAAGAACTCAAAAATATTTTGAAATTATTCACAAAAAAAAAGAATTGAAGGGTGTCCATAGACCACAAATCGCATAGGAGACTATGACGGTTTTACCCTTTGAAAGAATTTTGATCAAAGTGCTTCATATGATTGAAATATATCTAATAGCTATTCAAAGAGTAAAAAATATTTTGTAATTAAGCACAACAAAAGATTTGAAAGGTGTTCATAGACCACAAATCGCCTCACAGACTATGACGGTTTTACCTTTTGATTTGAATTGAGTTTGATCCAAGGGCTTATTATGCTTTAAATATATCTAATACCTATTCGAGAACTCATAAATATTTCGTAATTATTCACAAGAAAATAATTTGAAAGGTGTTCATACACCATAAATCACCTAAGAGACAATGACAGTTTTACCCTTTGATTTGAATTTATTTTCATCCAAGGGTTTCTTTGCTTTAAATATATCTAATACCTATTCACGGACTCAAAAATATTTGGTAATTATTCACAAAAAAATGATGTGAAAGGTGGTACTACACCACAAATCGCCTAAGAGACTATGACGGTTTTACCCTTTGATTTGAATTGAGTATGATCCAAGTGCTTCATATGATTTAAATATATCTAATACCTATTCAAGGAGTCAAAAATATTTTGTAATTAAGCACAAAAAATGATTTGAAAGGTGTTCATATACCACAAATCCCCTAAGACTCTATGACGGTTTTACCTTTTAATTTGAATTGAGTTTGATCCATGGGCTTCATATGCGATAATATATCTAATACCTATTCGAGGACTCAAAAATATTTGGTAATTATTCACAACAAAATAATTTGAAAGGTGTTCATACACCACAAATCACCTAAGAGACTATGACGGTTTTACCCTTTCATTTGAATTGAGTTTCATCCAAGGGCTTAATATGCTTTAATAATATCTAATACCTATTCAAGGACTCAAAATATTTGTTAATTATTCACAAAAAATTGATTTGAATGGTGGTCCTTCACCACAAATTGCCTAAGAGAATATTACGGTTTTACCCTTTGATTTGAATTGAGATTGATCCAAGGGCTTCATATGCTTTAAATATATCTAATCCCTATTCAAGAAGTCAAAAATATTTTGTAATTAAGCACAAAAAATAATTTGAATGGTGTTCATACACCACAAATCCCCTAAGAGAGTATAACGGTTTGACCCTTTGATTTGTATTGAGTTTGATCCAAGGGCTTCATAAGCTTTTAATATATCTAATACCTATTTAAGTAGTCAAATATATTTGGTAATTAAGCACAAAAATTGATTTGAAAGGTGTTCATACACCACACATCCCCTAAGAGACTATGACGGTTTTACCCTTTTATTTGTATTGAGTTTGATCCAAGGACTTCATATGCTTTAAATATATCGAATACCTATTCAAGGACTCAAAAATATATGGTAATTATTTACAACAAAATGATTTGAAAGGTTTTCATACACCACAAATCGCCTAAGAGACTATGACGGTTTTACCCTTTGATTTGTATTGAGTTTGATCCAAGGGCTTCACATCCTTTAAATATATCCAATACCTATTCAAGGAGTCAAAAATATTTGGTAATTAAGCACAAAAAATGATTTGAAAGGTGTTCATACACCACAAATCCCCTAAGAGACTATGACGGTTTTACCCTTTGATTTATAATGAGTTTGATCTAAATGCTTCATATGCTTTAAATATATCTAATACCTATTGAAGGATTCACAAATATTTGGTAATTATTCACAAAAAAAATATTTAAAAGATTTTCATACACTCTAAATCCCCTAAGAGACTATGACGGTTTTTATCCTTTGATTTGAATTGAGTTTGATCCAAGGCTTCATATGCTTCAAATATATCTTTTACCTATTCAAGGACTCAAAAATATTTGGTAATTAAGCACAAAAACTGACTTGACAGGTGTTCAGACACCACAAATCCCCTAAGAGACTATGACGGTATTACATTTTGATTTGTATTGAGTTTGATCAAAGGGCTTCATATGCTTTAAATATATCTAATACCTATTCAAGGAGTCAAAAATATTTTTTATTTTTCCACAACAAATGATTGGAAAGGTGTTCTTACACCACAAATCCCCTAAGAGGTTATGACGGTTTTACCCTTTGATTTGAATTGAGTGTTATCTAAGGGATTCATATGATTTTAATATATCTAATACCTATTCAAGGACTCAAAAATATTTTGTAATTATTCACAAAAAAAAAGAATTGAAGGGTGTCCATAGACCACAAATCGCATAGGAGACTATGACGGTTTTACCCTTTGAAAGAATTTCGATCAAAGTGCTTCATATGATTGAAATATATCTAATAGCTATTCAAAGAGTAAAAAATATTTTGTAATTAAGCACAACAAATGATTTGAAAGGTGTTCATAGACCACAAATCGCCTCAGAGACTATGACGGTTTTACCTTTTGATTTGAATTGAGTTTGATCCAAGGGCTTCATATGCTTTAAATATATCTAATACCTATTCAGGGAACTCATAAATATTTCGTAATTATTCACAAGAAAATGATTTGAAAGGTGTTCATACACCACAAATCACCTAAGAGACAATGACAGTTTTACCCTTTGATTTGAATTTATTTTCATCCAAGGGTTTCAATGCTTTAAATATATCTAATACCTATTCACGGACTCAAAAATATTTGGTAATTATTCACAAAAAAATGATGTGAAAGGTGGTACTACACCACAAATCGCCTAAGAGACTATGACGGTTTTACCCTTTGATTTGAATTGAGTATGATCCAAGTGCTTCATATGCTTTAAATTATCTAATACCTATTCAAGGAGTCAAAATATTTGGTAATTAAGCACAAAAAATGATTCGAAAGGTGTTTATACACCACAAATCCCCTAAGAGACTATGACTGTTTGACCCTTTGATTTGTATTGAGTTTTATCCAAGGGATTCATATGATTTAAATATATCTAATACCTATTCAAGGAGTCAAAAATATTTTGTAATTAAGCACAAAAAATGATTTGAAAGGTGTTCATATACCACAAATCCCCTAAGAGACTATGACGGTTTTACCCTTTGATTTGAATTGAGTTTGATCCAAGGGCTTCATATGCTTTCAATATATCTAATACCTATTCAAGGACTAAAAAATATTTGGTAATTATTCACAACAAAATGATTTAAAAGGTTTCCATACACAACAAATCGCCTAAGAGACTATGACGATTTTACCTTTTGATTTGAATTGAGTTTCATCCAAGGGCTTCATATGCGATAATATATCTAATACCTATTCGAGGACTCAAAAATATTTGGTAATTATTCACAACAAAATAATTTGAAAGGTGTTCATACACCACAAATCACCTAAGAGACTATGACGGTTTTACCCTTTCATTTGAATTGAGTTTCATCCAAGGGCTTAATATGCTTTAATAATATCTAATACCTATTCAAGGACTCAAAATATTTGTTAATTATTCACAACAAATTGATTTGAATGGTGGTCCTTCACCACAAATTGCCTAAGAGAATATTACGGTTTTACCCTTTGATTTGAATTGAGATTGATCCAAGGGCTTCATATGCTTTAAATATATCTAATCCCTATTCAAGAAGTCAAAAATATTTTGTAATTAAGCACAAAAAATAATTTGAATGGTGTTCATACACCACAAATCCCCTAAGAGAGTATAACGGTTTGACCCTTTGATTTGTATTGAGTTTGATCCAAGGGCTTCATAAGCTTTTAATATATCTAATACCTATTTAAGGAGTCAAATATATTTGGTAATTAAGCACAAAAATTGATTTGAAAGGTGTTCATACACCACACATCCCTAAGAGACTATGACGGTTTTACCCTTTTATTTGTATTGAGTTTGATCCAAGGACTTCATATGCTGTAAATATATCTAATACCTATTCAAGGACTCAAAAATATTTGGTAATTATTTACAACAAAATGATTTGAAAGGTTTTCATACACAACAAATCGCGTAAGAGACTATGACGGTTTTATCCTTTGATTTGTATTGAGTTTGATCCAAGGGCTTCACATGCTTTAAATATATCTAATACCTATTCAAGGAGTCAAAAATATTTGGTAATTAAGCACAAAAAATGATTTGAAAGGTGTTCATACACCACAAATCCCCTAAGAGACTATGACGGTTTTACCCTTTGATTTATAATGAGTTTGATCTAAATGCTTCATATGCTTTAAATATATCTAATACCTATTGAAGGATTCACAAATATTTGGTAATTATTCACAAAAAAAATATTTAAAAGGTTTTCATACACTATAAATCCCCTAAGAGACTATGACGGTTTTTATCCTTTGATTTGAATTGAGTTTGATCCAAGGCTTCATATGCTTCAAATATATCTTTTACCTATTCATGGACTCAAAAATATTTGGTAATTAAGCACAAAAACTGACTTGACAGGTGTTCAGACACCACAAATCCCCTAAGAGACTATGACGGTATTACATTTTGATTTGTATTGAGTTTGATCAAAGGGCTTCATATGCTTTAAATATATCTAATACCTATTCAAGGAGTCAAAAATATTTTTTATTATTCCACAACAAATGATTGGAAAGGTGTTCTTACACCATAAATCCCCTAAGAGGTTATGACGGTTTTACCCTTTGATTTGAATTGAGTGTTATCTAAGGGATTCATATGATTTTAATATATCTAATACCTATTCAAGGACTCAAAAATATTTTGTAATTATTCACAAAAAAAAAGAATTGAAGGGTGTCCATAGACCACAAATCGCATAGGAGACTATGACGGTTTTACCCTTTGAAAGAATTTCGATCAAAGTGCTTCATATGATTGAAATATATCTAATAGCTATTCAAAGAGTAAAAAATATTTTGTAATTAAGCACAACAAATGATTTGAAAGGTGTTCATAGACCACAAATCGCCTCAGAGACTATGACGGTTTTACCTTTTGATTTGAATTGAGTTTGATCCAAGGGCTTCATATGCTTTAAATATATCTAATACCTATTCGAGAACTCAAAATATTTCGTAATTATTCACAAGAAAATGATTTGAAAGGTGTTCATACACCACAAATCACCTAAGAGACAATGACAGTTTTACCCTTTGATTTGAATTTATTTTTATCCAAGGGTTTCAATGCTTTAAATATATCTAATACCTATTCACGGACTCAAAAATATTTGGTAATTATTCACAAAAAAATGATGTGAAAGGTGGTACTACACCACAAATCGCCTAAGAGACTATGACGGTTTTACCCTTTGATTTGAATTGAGTATGATCCAAGTGCTTCATATGCTTTAAATTATCTAATACCTATTCAAGGAGTCAAAATATTTGGTAATTAAGCACAAAAAATGATTCGAAAGGTGTTTATACACCACAAATCCCCTAAGAGACTATGACTGTTTGACCCTTTGATTTGTATTGAGTTTTATCCAAGGGATTCATATGATTTAAATATATCTAATACCTATTCAAGGAGTCAAAAATATTTTGTAATTAAGAACAAAAAATGATTTGAAAGGTGTTCATATACCACAAATCCCCTAAAAGACTATGACGGTTTTACCCTTTGATTTGAATTGAGTTTGATCCAAGGGCTTCATATGCTTTAAATATATGTAATACCTATTCAAGGACTAAAAAATATTTGGTAATTATTCACAACAAAATGATTTAAAAGGTTTTCATACACAACAAATCGCCTAAGAGACTATGACGGTTTTACCTTTTGATTTGAATTGAGTTTCATCCAAGGGCTTCATATGCGATAATATATCTAATACCTATTCGAGGACTCAAAAATATTTGGTAATTATTCACAACAAAGTAATTTGAAAGGTGTTCATACACCACAAATCATCTAAGAGACTATGACGATTTTACCCTTTCATTTGAATTGAGTTTCATCCAAGAGCTTCATATTCTTTAATAATATCTAATACCTATTCAAGGACTCAAAATATTTGTTAATTTTTCACAACAAATTGATTTGAATGGTGGTCCTTCACCACAAATTGCCTAAGAGAATATTACGGTTTTACCCTTTGATTTGAATTGAGATTGATCCAAGGGCTTCATATGCTTTAAATATATCTAATCCCTATTCAAGAAGTCAAAAATATTTTGTAATTAAGCACAAAAAATAATTTGAATGGTGTTCATACACCACAAATCCCCTAAGAGAGTATAACGGTTTGACCCTTTGATTTTTATTGAGTTTGATCCAAGGGCTTCATAAGCTTTTAATATATCTAATACCTATTTAAGGAGTCAAATATATTTGGTAATTAAGCACAAAAATTGATTTGAAAGGTGTTCATACACCACACATCCCCTAAGAGACTATGACGGTTTTACCCTTTTATTTGTATTGAGTTTGATCCAAGGACTTCATATGCTTTAAATATATCTAATACCTATTCAAGGACTCAAAAATATTTGGTAATTATTTACAACAAAATGATTTGAAAGGTTTTCATACACCACAAATCGCCTAAGAGACTATGACGGTTTTACCCTTTGATTTGTATTGAGTTTGATCCAAGGGCTTCACATGCTTTAAATATATATAATACCTATTCAAGGAGTCAAAAATATTTGGTAATTAAGCATAAAAAATGATTTGATAGGTGTTCATACACCACAAATCCCCTAAGAGACTATGACGGTTTTACCCTTTGATTTATAATGAGTTTGATCTAAATGCTTCATATGCTTTAAATATATCTAATACCTATTGAAGGATTCACAAATATTTGGTAATTATTCACAAAAAAAATAATTAAAAGGTTTTCATACACTATAAATCCCCTAAGAGACTATGACGGTTTTTATACTTTGATTTGAATTGAGTTTGATCCAAGGGCTTCATATGCTTCAAATATATCTTTTACCTATTCAAGGACTCAAAAATATTTGGTAATTAAGCACAAAAACTGACTTGACAGGTGTTCAGACACCACAAATCCCCTAAGAGACTATGACGGTATTACATTTTGATTTGTATTGAGTTTGATCAAAGGGCTTCATTTGCTTTAAATATATCTAATACCTATTCAAGGAGTCAAAAATATTTTTTATTATTCCACAACAAATGATTGGAAAGGTGTTCTTACACCACAAATCCCCTAAGAGGTTATGACGGTTTTACCCTTTGATTTGAATTGAGTGTTATCTAAGGGATTCATATGATTTTAATATATCTAATACCTATTCAAGGACTCAAAAATATTTTGTAATTATTCACAAAAAAAAGATTTTAAGGGTGTCCATAGACCACAAATCGCCTAGGAGACTACGACGGTTTTACCCTTTGAAAGAATTTCGATCCAAGTGATTCATATGATTGAAATATATCTAATACCTATTCAAAGATTCAAAAATATTTTGTAATTAAGCACAACAAATGATTTGAAGGGTGTTGATAGACCACATATCGCCTAAGAGACTATGACTGTTTTACCTTATGATTTGAATTGAGTTTGATCCAAGGGCTTCATATGATTTAGATATATCTAATACCTATTCAAGTACTCAAAAATATTTGGTAATTATTCCCGAAAAAATGATTTGAAAGGTGGTCCTACACCACAAATTGCCTACGAGACTATGACGGTTTTACCCTTTGATTTGAATTGAGTTTGATCCAAAGGCTTCATATGCTTTAAATATACCTAATACCTATTCAAGGAGTCAAAAATTTTGGTAATTAAGCACAAAAAATGATTCGAAAGGTGTTTATACACCACAAATCAACTAAGAGACAATGACAGTTTGACCCTTTGATTTGTATTGAGTTTGATCCAAGGGATTCATTTGATTTAAATATATCTAATACATTTTCAAGGAATCAAAAATATTTTGTAATTAAGCACAAAAAATGATTTGAAAGGTGTTCATATACCACAAATCGCCTAAGAGACTATGACGGTTTTACCCTTTGATTTAAATTAGATTTTGATCCAAGGGCTTCATATGCTTTAAATATATCTAATACCTATTCAAGGACTGCAAAATATTTGGTAAATATTCACAACAAAATGATTTGAAAGGTTTTCATACACAACAAATCGCCTAAGAGACTATGACAGTTTTACCCTTTGATTTGAATTGAGTTTGATCCAAGGGCTTCATATGATTTAAATATATCTAATACCTATTCAAGGATTCAAAAATATTTGGTAATTAGGCACAAAAAATGATTTGAAAGGTGTTCATACACCACAAATCCCCTAAGAGACTATGACGGTTTTACCCTTTGATTTGTATTGAGATTTATTCAGGGGCTTCATATGCTATAAATATATCTAATACCTATTGAAGGACTAAAAAATATATGGTAATTATTCACAAAAAAAATGATTTCAAGGGTGTCCATAGACCACAAATCGCCTAGGAGACTATGACGGTTTACACTTTGAAAGAATTTCGATCCAAGTGCTTAATATGATTGAAATATATCTAATACCTATTCAAAGAGTCAAAAATATTTGGTAGTTAAGCACAATAAATGATTTGAAAGGTGTTCATAGAGCACAAATCGCCTAAGAGACTATGACGGTTTTACCTTTTGATTTGAATTGAGTTTGATCCAAGGGCTTCATATGCATTAAATATATCTAATACCTATTCGAGGACTCAAAAATATTTGGTATTTATTCACAACAAAATAATTTTAAAGGTGTTCATACACCACAAATTACCTAAGAGACTATGACGGTTTTACCCTTTCATTTGAATTGAGTTTCATCCAAGGGCTTCATATGCTTTAATAATATCTAATACCTATTCAGGGACTCAAAAATATTTGGTAATTATTCACAACAAAATGAATTGAATGGTGGTCCTACACCACAAATAGCCTAAGAGAATATGACGGTTTTACCCTTTGATTTGAATTGAGTTTGATCCAAGGGCTTCATATGCTTTAAATATATCTAATACCTATTCAAGAAGTCATAAATATTTTGTAATTAAGCACAAAAATAATTTGAATGGTGTTCATACACCACAAATCCCCTAAGAGAGTATAACGGTTTGTCCCTTTG
Source organism: Patellifolia procumbens (assembly GCA_947645195.1). Lineage (NCBI taxonomy): Eukaryota > Viridiplantae > Streptophyta > Magnoliopsida > Caryophyllales > Amaranthaceae > Patellifolia > Patellifolia procumbens. The sequence continues at coordinate 161,125 of CANSGD010000615.1, read as the reverse complement.
ATTTGTATCGAGTTTGATCCAAGGGCTTCATAAGATTTTAATATATCTAATACCTATTTAAGGAGTCAAAAATATTTGGTAATTAAGCACAAAAAATGATTTGAAAGGTGTTCATACACCATACATCCCCTAAGAGACTATGACGGTTTTACCCTTTTATTTGTATTGAGTTTGATCCAAGGGCTTCATATGCTTTAAATATATCTAATACCTATTCAAAGAGGCAAAAATATTCGGTAATTAAGCACAATAAATGATTTGAAAGGTGTTATAGAGCACAAATCGCCTAAAAGACTATGACGATTGTACCTTTTGATTTGAATTGAGTTTGATCCATGGGCTTCATATGTGTTAAATATATCTAATACCTATTCGAGGACTCAAAAATATTAGGTAATTATTCACAACAAAATAATTTGAAAGGTGTTCATACAACACAAATCCCCTAAGAGACTATGCCGGTTTTACCCTTTGATTTGTATTGAGTTTGATCTAAGGGCTTCATACGCTTTAAATAGATCTAATACCTATTCAAGGAGTCAAAAATATTTTTTATTATTTCACAACTAGTGGTTTTAAAGATTTTCTTACACTATAAATCCCCTAAGAGACTACGACGGTTTTACCGTTTGATTTGAATTGACTGTTATCGAAGGGCTTCATATGCTTTAAATAAATCTAATACCTATACAAGGACTCAAAAATATTTGGTAATTAAGCACAAAAAATGATTTGAAAGGTGTTCATACACCACAAATCCCCTAAGAGACTATGACGGTATGACCCTATGATTTGTATTGAGTTTGATCCAAGGGCTTCATATGCTTTAAAAATATCTAATACCTATTCAAGGAGTCCAAAATAGTTTTTATTATTCCACAACAAATGATTGGAAAGGTGTTCTTACACCACAAATCCCCTAAGAGGTTATGACGGTTTTACCCTTTGATTTGAATTGAGTGTTATCTAAGGGATTCATATGCTTTTAATATATCTAATACCTATTCAAGGACTCAAAAATATTTTGTAATTATTCACAAAAAAAAGATCGGAAGGGTGTGCATAGACCACAAATCGCCTAGGAGACTGTGACGGTTTTACCCTTTGAAAGAATTTCAATCCAAGTGCTTCATATGATTGAAATATATCTAATACCTATTCACAGAGTCAAAAATATTTTGTAATTAAGCAAAACAAATGATTTGAAAGGTGTTCATAGACCACAAATCGCCTAAGAGACTATGACGGTTTTACCTTTTGATTTGAATTGAGTTTGATCCAAGGGCTTCATATGCTTTAAATTTATCTAATAACTATTCGAGGACTCAAAAATATTTGGTAATTATTCACAAGAAAATGATTTGAAAGGTGTTCATTCGCCAGAAATCACCTAAGAGACAATGATGGTTTTACCCTTTGATTTCAATTGATTTTCATTCAAGGGTTTCATATGCTTTAAATATATCTAATACCTGTTCAAGGACTCAAAAATATTTGGTAATTATTCCCAACAAAAAGATTTCAAAGGTGGTGCTACACCATAAATCGCCTAAGAGATTATGACGGTTTTACCCTTTGATTTGAATTGAGTTTGATCCAAGGGCTTCATATGCTTTAAATATATCTAACCCTATTCAAGGATTCAAAAATATTTGGTAATTATTCACAAGAAAATGATTTGAAAGGTGTTCATACACCACAAATCACTTAAGAGACTATGACGGTTTTACCCTTTGATTTGAATTGAGTTTGATCCAAGGGCTTTATATGCTTTAAATATATCTAATACCTATTCAAGGAGTCAAAAATATTGGGTAATTAAGCACAAAAAATGATTTAAAAGGTTTTCATACACCACAAATCCCCTAAGAGACTATGACGGATTTACCTTTTGATTTGAATTGAGTTTGATCCAAGGGCTTCATATGCTTTAAATATATCTAATACCTATTCAAGGATTCAAAAATATTTGGTAATTAAGCACAAAAAATGATTTGAAAGGTGTTCATACACCACAAATCCCCTAAGAGACTATGACGGTTTTACCCTTTGATTTGTATTGAGTTTGATCCAAGGGCTTCATATGCTTTAAATATATCTAATACCTATTGAAGGACGAAAAAAATATTTGGTAATTATTCACAAAAAAAAAAAGATTTCAAAGGTGTCCATAGACCACAAATTGCCTAGGAGACTATGATGGTTTACCCTTTTAAAGAATTTCGATCCAAGTGCTTCATATGATTGAAATATATCTAATACCTATTCAAAGAGTCAAAAATATTTGGTAATTAAGCACAATAAATTATTTGCAAGGTGTCATAGAGCATAAATCGCCTAAGAGACTATGACGGTTTTACCTTTTGATTTGAATTGAGTTTTATCCATGGGCTTCATATGCGTTAAATATATCTAATACCTATTCGAGGACTCAAAAATATTAGGTAATTAGTCACAATAAAATAATTTGACAGGTGTTCATACAACACAAATCGCCAATAAGACTATGCCGGTTTTACCCTTTAGTTTGTATTGAGTTTGATCTAAGGTCTTCATAAGCTTTAAATATATCTAATACCAATTCAAGGAGTCAAAAATATTTTTTATTATTTCACAACCAATGATTTTAAAGATTTTCTTACACTATAAATCCCCTAAGAGACTATGACGGTTTTACCGTTTGATTTGAATTGAGTGTTATCCAAGGGCTTCATATGCTTTAAATAAATCTAATACCTATTCAAGGAGTCAAAAATATTTGGTAATTAAGCACAAAAAATGATTTTAAAGGTGTTCATACACCACAAATCCCCTAAGAGACTATGACGGTATTAGCCTTTGATTTGTATTGAGTTTGATCCAAGGGCTTCATATGCTTTAAGTATATCTAATACCTATTCAAGGACTGAAAAATATTTGGTAAATATTCACAACAATATGATTTGAAAGGTTTTCATACACAACAAATCGCCTAAGAGACTATGTGATATGAATATGGCTCTATGAAAGCAATATTCAAGTGTACACCAATGCAAAGGAATCTAGATAATTAAAAGTCCGAATTTTTATGTGTTTTGTGTCTAAAGTTTGTGTTTTTATGTGTTTATAGGATATGGAAATTAAATCAATCACTCCTGAAAGATTTAATTAACTTTCAATCTCACTTAAACCACTCCTGGAATTAAGTAGATTAATCACTCAATAATTATCACTCCTGAAAATTATTAAATGGCACGAATTTAATTGACAAGCAATTAAGCTCGAAATATATGACTTAAACTCTCAAAATTTCACTCTTAAAAATCGACTACAATAGGCCCTATTTATACTAGTACATCTCTAGTATGATAAGGAACCCTAAACTCTATCCCAAAAGCAAGATAAACCTTAATCCCTAAAATCTAGGAAAAGATAAATATTGCTAAAAGATAAGGAAGAATCCTAATAAAATGAGCATGGATTTTTCGGCCATCTCTATCTTATTTCACACGCCTATCTTCCCTTATCTTAAGCTAAAAGATCAATTCTTATCTTTAAGGGATTACAAATCCAACTAGGACTCTAAAACAACTCCTATAACCGAATTATACAAGTCATAATTTCGGCCATAGTTTTATTTAACTAACATTGATTAAAGGTCTAAACTAACTTGACATAAGACTCTTAAAGGACTCAATTGACTAAATATGGACTTCATAACATGGGCTAAGGACGCCCCTCATAAGCTTCATGGACTTGATCATATTCAATCTGGACGGAAAGGTTGTGTTAAGCTTAAACTTGTAGCTCCCATGACCTTACTTTGAAGAATTAACCATATCAAAAAATTGTGCAAGTCAGAGATAGTGGTATCTCGGAGTAGCTTCTTCACTCTTGCATCACTATGACGGTTTTACCCTTTGATTTGAATTGAGTTTGATCTAAGGGCTTCATATGCTTTAAATATATCTAATACCTATTCAAGGAGTCAAAAATATTTGGTAATTAGGCACAAAAAATGATTTGAAAGGTGTTCATACACCACAAATCCCCTAAGAGACTATGACGGTTTTACCCTTTGATTTGTATTGAGGTTTATTCAAGGGCTTCATATGCTATAAATACATCTAATACCTATTGAAGGACGAAAAAATATATGGTAATTATTCTCAAAAAAAAAAGATTTCAAGGGTGTCCATAAACCACAAATCGCCTAGGAGACTATGACGGTTTACACTTTGAAAGAATTTCGATCCAAGTGCTTAATATGATTGAAATATATCTAATACCTATTCAAAGAGTAAAAAATTATATGGTAATTAAGCACAATAAATGATTTGAAAGGTGTTCATAGAGCACAAATCGCCTAAAAGACTATGACGGTTTTACCTTTTGATTTGAATTGAGTTTGATCCAAGGGCTTCATATGCGTTAAATATATCTAATACCTATTCGAGGACCCAAAAATATTTGGTAATTATTCACAACAAAATAATTTGAAAGGTGTTCATACACCACAAATCACCTAAGAGACTATGACGGTTTTACCCTTTCATTTGAATTGAGTTTCATCCAAGGGCTTCATATGCTTTAATAATATCTAATACCTATTCAAGGACTCAAAAATATTTGGTAATTATTCACAACAAAATGATTTGAATGGTGGTCCTACACCAAAAAAAGTCTATGAGAATATGACGGTTTTACACTTTGATTTGAATTGAATTTGATCCAAGAGCTTCATATACTTTAAATATATCTAATATCTATTCAAGAAGTCAAAAATATTTTGTAATTAAGCACAAAAAATAATTTGGATGGTGTTCATACAATACAAATCCCATAAGAGAGTATAACGGTTTGACCCTTTGATTGGTATTGAGTTTGATCCAAGGGCTTCATAAGCTTTTAATATATCTAATACCTATTTAAGGAGTCAAAAATATTTGGTAATTAACCACAAAAAATGATTTGAAAGGTGTTCATACACCATACATCCCCCTAAGAGACTATGACGTTTTTACCTTTTTATTTGTATTGAGTTTGATCCAAGGGCTTCATATGATTTAAATATATCTAATACCTATTCAAGGACTCAAAAATATTGGGTAATTATTTACAACAAAATGATTTGAAAGTTTTTCATACACCACAAATCGCCTAAGAGACTATGACAGTTTTACCCTTTGATTTGTGTTGAATTTGATCCAAGGGCTTCATATGCTTTAAATATATCTAATACATATTCAAGGAGTCAAAAATATTTGGTAATTAAGCACAAAAAATGATTTGAAAGGTGTTCGTACACCACAAATCCCCTAAGAGACTATGATGGTTTTACCCTTTGATTTGTATTGAGTTTGATCTAAGGGCTTCATATGCTTTAAATATATCTAATACCTATTCAAGGAGTATAAAATATTTTTTATTATTTCACAACCAATGGTTTTAAAGATTTTCTTACACTATAAATCCCCTAAGAGACTATGACGGTTTTACCGTTTGATTTGAATTGAGTGTTATCCAAGGGCTTCATATGCTTTAAAGAAATCTAATACCTATTCAAGGACTCAAAAATATTTGGTAATTAAGCACAAAAAATGATTTGAAAGGTGTTCATACACCACAAATCCCCTAAGAGACTATGACGGTATTACCCTTTGATTTGTATTGAGTTTGATCCAAGGGTTTCATATGCTTTAAATATATCTAATTCCTATTCAAGGAGTCAAAAATATTTTTTATTCTTCCACAACAAATGATTGGAAAGGTGTTCTTACACCACAAATCCCGTAAGAGGTTATGACGCTTTTACCCTTTGATTTGAATTGAGTGTTATCTAAGGGATTCATATGCTTTTAATATATCTAATACCTATTCAAGGACTCAAAAATGTTTTGTAATTATTCACAAAAAAAGATTTGAAGGGTGTCCATAGACCACAAAACGCCTAGGAGACTATGACGGTTTTACCCTTTGAAAGAATTTCGATCCAAGTGCTTCATATGATTGAAATATATCTAATACCTATTCAAAGAGTCAAAAATATTTTGTAATTAAGCACAAGAAATGATTTGAAAGGTGTTCATAGACCACAAATCGCCTAAGAGACTATGACGGTTTTACCTTTTGATTTGAATTGAGTTTCATCCAAGGGCTTCATTTGCTTTAACTATATCTAATACCTTTTCAATGACTCAAAAATATTTGGTAATTATTCACAACAAAATGATTTCAAAGTTGTTCATACACCACAAATCCCCTAAGAGACTATGACGGTTTGACCCTTTGATTTATATTGAGTTTGATCCAAAGGCTTCATATGCTTTAAATATGTCTAATACCTATTCAAGGAGTCAAAAATAATGTTAATTAAGCACAAAAAATGATTTGAAAGATTTACAGACACCACAAATCACCTAAGAGACTATGACGGTTTTACCCTTTGATTTGTATTGAGTTTGATCCAAGGACTTCATATGCTTTAAATATATCTAATACCTATTCAAGGATTCAAAAATATTTGGTAATTATTCACAAAAAAAATGATTTAAAAGGTTTTCATACACCACAAATCGCCTAAAAGACTATGACGGTTTTACTCTTTGATTTGAATTGAGTTTGATCCAAGGGCTTCATATGCTTTAAATATAACTATTACCTATTCAAGGAGTCAAAAATATTTGGTAATTAAGCACAAATAAATGATTTGAAAGGTGTTCATACACCACAAATCCCCTAAGAGATTATGACGGTATTACCCTTTGATTTGTATTGAGTTTGATCCAAGGGCTTCATATGCTTTAAATATATCTAATACCTATTCAAGGAGTAAAAAATATTTTTTATTATTCCACAACAAATGATTGGAAAGGTGTTCTTACACCACAAATCCCTTAAGAGACATTGACGGTTTTACCCTTTGATTTGAATTGAGTGTTATCCAAGTGCTTCATATGCTTCAAATATATCTAATACCTATTCAAGGACTCAAAAATATTTGGTAATCATTCACAAAAATAAGATTTGAAGGGCGTCATAAGAACACAGATCGCCTAGGAGACTATGACGGTTTTACCCTTTGAAAGAATTTTGATCCAAGTGATTCATATGATTGAAATATATCTAATACCTATTCAAAGTGTCAAAAATATTTGTTAATTAAACACAACAAATGATTTGAAAGTTGCTCATAGAGCACAAATCGCCTAAGAGACTATGACGGTTTTACCTTTTGATTTGAATTGAGTTTGATCCAAGGGCTTCATATGATTTAAATATATCTAATACCTACTCAAGGTGTCAAAAATAATTGGTAATTAAGCACAAAAAATGAAGTGAAAGGTTGTTCATAAACCATAAATCCCTTATGAGACTATAACGGTTTTACCCTTTGATTTGTATTGAGTTCGATCCAAGGACTTCATATGCTTTAAATATATCTAATACCTATTCAAGGAGTCAAAAATATTTGGTAATTATTCACAAAAAAATGATTTAAAAGGTTTTCATACACCACATATCGCCTAAGAGACTATGACGGGTTTAACGTTTGATATGAATTGAGTTTGATCCATGGGCTTCATATGCTTTAAATATATCTATTACCTATTCAAGGAGTCAAAAATATTTGGTAATTAAGCAGAAAAAATGATTTGAAAGGTGTTCATACACCACAAATCCCCTAAGAGACTATAACGGTATTACCCTTTGATTTGTATTGAGTTTGATCCAAGGGCTTCATATGCTTTAAATATATCTAATACCTATTCAAGGAATCAAAAATATTTTTTATTATTCCAAAACAAATGATTGGAAAGGTGTTCTTACACCACAAATCACCTAAGAGGTTATGACGGTTTTACCCCTTGATTTGAATTGTGTGTTATCTAAGGGATTCATATGCTTTTATATCTAATACCTATTCAAGGACTGAAAAATATTTTGTAATTATTCACAAAAAAAAGATTTGAAGGGTGTCCATAGACCACAAATCCCCTAGGAGACTATGATGGTTTTACCATTTGAATGAATTTCGATCCAAGTGCTTCATATGATTGAAATATATCTAATACCTATTCAAAGAGTCAAAAATATTTTGTAATTAAGCACAACAAATGATTTGAAAGGTGTTCATAGACCTCAAATCGCATAAGAGACTATGACGGTTTTACCTTTTGATTTGAATTGAGTTTGATCCAAGGGCTTCATATGCTTTAAATATATCTAATACCTATTCGAGGACTCAAAAATATTTGGTAATTATTCACAAGAAAATGATTTGAAAGGTGTTCATACACCACAAATCACCTAAGAGGCAATGACGATTTTACACTTTGATTTGAATTGATTTTCATCAAAGGGTTTCATATGCTTTAAATATATCTAATACCTATTCAAGGACTCAAAAATATTTGTTAATTTTCGCAACAAAATGATTTGAAAGGTGGTCCTACACCACAAATCGCCTAAGAGACAATGACGTTTTACCCTTTGATTTGAATTGAGTTTGATCCAAGGGCTTCATATGCTTTAAATATATCTAATACCTATTCAAGGAGTCAAAAATATTTGGGAATTAAGCACAAAAAATGAATTGAATGGTGTTCATACACAATAAATCCCCTATGAGACTATGACGGTTTTACCCTTGGATTTGTATTGAGTTTAATCCAAGGGCTTTATATACTTTAAATATATCTTATACCTATTCAATGACTCAATATATTTTGTAATTATTCACAACAAAAAGATTTGAAGGGTGTCCATAGACCACAAATCGCCTAGGAGACTATGACAGTTTTACCCTTTGAAAGAATTTCATTCCAAGTGCTTCATATGATTTAATTATATCTAATACCTATTCAAAAAGTCAAAAATATTTTGTAATTAAGCACAACAAATGATTTGAAAGGTGTTCATAGACTTCAAATCGCATAAGAGACTATGACGGTTTTACCTTTTGATTTGAATTGAGTTTGACCCAAGGGCTTCATATGCTTTAAATATAGCTGATACCTATTCTAGGACTAAAAAATATTTGGTAATTATTCACAAGAAAATGATTTGAAAGGTATTCATACACCACAAATAACCTAAGAGACTATGACGGTTTTACCCTTTGATTTGAATTGAGTTTCATCCAAGGGATTCATTTGCTTTAAATATATCTAATACCTATTCAAGGAGTCAAAAATATTTGGTGAGTATTCACAACAAAATGATTTGAAAGGTGGTCCTACACCACAAATCGCCTAAGAGACTATGACGGTTTTAGCCTTTGATTTGAATTGAGTTTGATCCAAAGGCTTCATATGCTTTAAATATATCTAATACCTCTTCGAGGACTCAAAAGTATTTTGTAATTATTCACAAGAAAATGATTTGAAAGGTGTTCATACACCACAAATCACTTAAGAGACTATGACGGTTTTACCCTTTGATTTGAATTGAGTTTGATCCAAGGGCTTCATCTGCTTTAAATATATCTAATATCTATTCAAGGAGTCAAAAATATTTGGTAATTAAGCACAAAAAATAATTTGAAAGGTGTTCATACACCACAAATCCCCTAAGACACTATGACGGTTTTACCCTTTGATTTGTATTGAGTTTGATCCAAGGGCTTCATATGCTTTAAATATATCTAATACATATTCAAGGAGTCAAAAATATTTGGGAATTAAGCACAAAAAATAATTTGAAAGGTGTTCATACACCACAAATCACCTAAGAGACAATGACGGTTTTACCCTTTTATTTGAATTGATTTTCATCCAAGGGTTTCATATGCTTTAAAGTATCTAATACCTAATCAAGGACTCAAAAATATTTGGTAATTATTCACAACAAAATGATTTGAAAGGTGGTCCTACACCACAAATCGCCTAAGAGACAATGACGGTTTTACCCTTTGATTTGTATTGAATTTGATCCATGGGCTTCATAAGCTTTAAATATATCTAATACCTATTCAACGGGTCAAAAATATTTGGTAATTAAGCTCAAAAAAAGAATTGAAAGGTGTTCATACACCATAAATCCCCTAAGAGACAATGACAGTTTTACCCTTTGATTTGAATTGAGTTTGATCCAAGGGCTTTATATGCTTTAAACTTATCTAATACCTATTTAAGGGGTCAAAAATATTTGGTAATTAAGCACAAAAAATGAATTGAAAGGTGTTCATACACAATAAATCCCCTATGAGACTATGACGGTTTAACCCTTGGATTTGTATTGAGTTTGATCCAAGGGCTTTATATACTTTAAATATATCTTATACCTATTCAATGACTCCAAATATTTATTAATTATTCACAACAAAAAGATTTGATGGGTGTCCATAGACCACAAATCGCCTAGGAAATTATGACAGTTTTACCCTTTGAAAGAATTTCGATCCAAGTGCTTCATATGATTGAAATATATCTAATCCTATTCAAAGAGTCAAAACTATTTGGAAATTAAGCACAACAAATGATTTGAAAGGTGTTCATAGACCACAAATCGCCTAAGAGACTATGACGGTTTTACCTTTGGATTTGAATTGAGTTTGATCCAAGGGCTTCATATGCTTTAAATATATCTGATACCTATTCTAGGACTCAAACATATCTGGTAATTATTCACAAGAAAATGATTTGAAAGGTATTCATACCCCACAAATAACCTAAGAGACTATGACGGTTTTACCCTTTGATTTGAATTGAGTTTCATCGAAGGGCTTCATTTGCTTTAAATATATCTAATACCTATTCGAGGACTCAAAAGTATTTTGGAATTATTCACAAGAAAATGATTTGAAAGGTGTTCATACACCACAAATCACTTAAGAGACTATGACGGTTTTACCCTTTGATTTGAATTGAGTTTCTTCCAAGGGCTTCATTTGCTTTAACTATATCTAATACCTATTCAAGGAGTCAAAAATATTTGGTAATTAATCACAAAAAATGATTTGAAAGGTGTTCATACACCACAAATCCCCTAAGAGGTTATGACGGTATTACCCTTTGATTTGTATTGAGTTTGATCCAAGGGCTTCATATGCTTTAAATATATCTAATACCTATTCAAGGAGTCAAAAATATTTGGTAATTAGGCACAAAAAATGATTTGAAAGGTGTTCATACACCACAAATCCCCTAAGAGACTATGACGGTTTTACCCTTTGATTTGTATTGAGGTTTATTCAAGGGCTTCATATGCTATAAATACATCTAATACATATTGAAGGACGAAAAAATATATGGTAATTATTCTCAAAAAAAAAAGATTTCAAGGGTGTCCATAAACCACAAATCGCCTAGGAGACTATGACGGTTTACACTTTGAAAGAATTTCGATCCAAGTGCTTAATATGATTGAAATATATCTAATACCTATTCAAAGAGTCAAAAATTATATGGTAATTAAGCACAATAAATGATTTGAAAGGTATTCATAGAGCACAAATCGCCTAAAAGACTATGACGGTTTTACCTTTTGATTTGAATTGAGTTTGATCCAAGGGCTTCATATGCGTTAAATATATCTAATACCTATTCGAGGACCCAAAAATATTTGGTAATTATTCACAACAAAATAATTTGAAAGGTGTTCATACACCACAAATCACCTAAGAGACTATGACGGTTTTACCCTTTCATTTGAATTGAGTTTCATCCAAGGGCTTCATATGCTTTAATAATATCTAATACCTATTCAAGGACTCAAAAATATTTGGTAATTATTCACAACAAAATGATTTGAATGGTGGTCCTACACCAAAAAAAGTCTAAGAGAATATGACGGTTTTACACTTTGATTTGAATTGAATTTGATCCAAGGGCTTCATATACTTTAAATATATCTAATATCTATTCAAGAAGTCAAAAATATTTTGTAATTAAGCACAAAAAATAATTTGGATGGTGTTCATACAATACAAATCCCATAAGAGAGTATAACGGTTTGACCCTTTGATTGGTATTGAGTTTGATCCAAGGGCTTCATAAGCTTTTAATATATCTAATACCTATTTAAGGAGTCAAAAATATTTGGTAATTAAGCACAAAAAATGATTTGAAAGGTGTTCATACACCATACATCCCCTAAGAGACTATGACGTTTTTACCTTTTTATTTGTATTGAGTTTGATCCAAGGGCTTCATATGATTTAAATATATCTAATACCTATTCAAGGACTCAAAAATATTGGGTAATTATTTACAACAAAATGATTTGAAAGTTTTTCATACACCACAAATCGCCTAAGAGACTATGACAGTTTTACCCTTTGATTTGTGTTGAATTTGATCCAAGGGCTTCATATGCTTTAAATATATCTAATACATATTCAAGGAGTCAAAAATATTTGGTAATTAAGCACAAAAAATGATTTGAAAGGTGTTCGTACACCACAAATCCCCTAAGAGACTATGATGGTTTTACCCTTTGATTTGTATTGAGTTTGATCTAAGGGCTTCATATGCTTTAAATATATCTAATACCTATTCAAGGAGTATAAAATATTTTTTATTATTTCACAACCAATGGTTTTAAAGATTTTCTTACACTATAAATCCCCTAAGAGACTATGACGGTTTTACCGTTTGATTTGAATTGAGTGTTATCCAAGGGCTTCATATGCTTTAAAGAAATCTAATACCTATTCAAGGACTCAAAAATATTTGGTAATTAAGCACAAAAAATGATTTGAAAGGTGTTCATACACCACAAATCCCCTAAGAGACTATGACGGTATTACCCTTTGATTTGTATTGAGTTTGATCCAAGGGTTTCATATGCTTTAAATATATCTAATTCCTATTCAAGGAGTCAAAAATATTTTTTATTCTTCCACAACAAATGATTGGAAAGGTGTTCTTACACCACAAATCCCGTAAGAGGTTATGACGCTTTTACCCTTTGATTTGAATTGAGTGTTATCTAAGGGATTCATATGCTTTGAATATATCTAATACCTATTCAAGGACTCAAAAATGTTTTGTAATTATTCACAAAAAAAAGATTTGAAGGGTGTCCATAGACCACAAAACGCCTAGGAGACTATGACGGTTTTACCCTTTGAAAGAATTTCGATCCAAGTGCTTCATATGATTGAAATATATCTAATACCTATTCAAAGAGTCAAAAATATTTTGTAATTAAGCACAAGAAATGATTTGAAAGGTGTTCATAGACCACAAATCGCCTAAGAGACTATGGCGGTTTTACCTTTTGATTTGAATTGAGTTTCATCCAAGGGCTTCATTTGCTTTAACTATATCTAATACCTTTTCAACGACTCAAAAATATTTGGTAATTATTCACAACAAAATGATTTCAAAGTTGTTCATACACCACAAATCCCCTAAGAGACTATGACGGTTTGACCCTTTGATTTATATTGAGTTTGATCCAAGGGCTTCATATGCTTTAAATATGTCTAATACCTATTCAAGGAGTCAAAAATAATGATAATTAAGCACAAAAAATGATTTGAAAGATTTACAGACACCACAAATCTCCTAAGAGACTATGAAGGTTTTACCCTTTGATTTGTATTGAGTTTGATCCAAGGACTTCATATGCTTTAAATATATCTAATACCTATTCAAGGATTCAAAAATATTTGGTAATTATTCACAAAAAAATGATTTAAAAGGTTTTCATACACCACAAATCGCCTAAGAGACTATGACGGTTTTACTCTTTGATTTGAATTGAGTTTGATCCAAGGGCTTCATATGCTTTAAATATAACTATTACCTATTCAAGGAGTCAAAAATATTTGGTAATTAAGCACAAAAAAATGATTTGAAAGGTGTTCATACACCACAAATCCCCTAAGAGATTATGACGGTATTACCCTTTGATTTGTATTGAGTTGGATCCAAGGGCTTCATATGCTTTAAATATATCTAATACCTATTCAAGGAGTAAAAAATATTTTTTATTATTCCACAACAAATGATTGGAAAGGTGTTCTTACACCACAAATCCCTTCAGAGACATTGACGGTTTTACCCTTTGATTTGAATTGAGTGTTATCCAAGTGCTTCATATGCTTCAAATATATCTAATACCTATTCAAGGACTCAAAAATATTTGGTAATCATTCACAAAAATAAGATTTGAAGGGCGTCGTAAGACCACAGATCGCCTAGGAGACTATGACGGTTTTACCCTTTGAAAGAATTTTGATCCAAGTGATTCATGTGATTGAAATATATCTAATACCTATTCAAAGTGTCAAAAATATTTGTTAATTAAACACAACAAATGATTTGAAAGTTGCTCATAGAGCACAAATCGCCTAAGAGACTATGACGGTTTTACCTTTTGATTTGAATTGAGTTTGATCCAAGGGCTTCATATGCTTTAAATATATCTAATACCTACTAAAGGTGTCAAAAATAATTGGTAATTAAGCAAAAAAAATGAAGTTAAAGGTGTTCATAAACCATAAATCCCTTATGAGACTATAACGGTTTTACCCTTTGATTTGTATTGAGTTCGATCCAAGGACTTCATATGCTTTAAATATATCTAATACCTATTCAAGGAGTCAAAAATATTTGGTAATTATTCACAAAAAAATGATTTAAAAGGTTTTCATACACCACATATCGCCTAAGAGACTATGACGGGTTTAACGTTTGATATGAATTGAGTTTGATCCATGGCCTTCATATGCTTTAAATATATCTATTACCTATTCAAGGAGTCAAAAATATTTGGTAATTAAGCAGAAAAAATGATTTGAAAGGTGTTCATACACCACAAATCCCCTAAGAGACTATAACGGTATTACCCTTTGATTTGTATTGAGTTTGATCCAAGGGCTTCATATGCTTTAAATATATCTAATACCTATTCAAGGAATCAAAAATATTTTTTATTATTCCAAAACAAATGATTGGAAAGGTGTTCTTACACCACAAATCACCTAAGAGTTTATGACGGTTTTACCCCTTGATTTGAATTGTGTGTTATCTAAGGGATTCATATGCTTTTATATCTAATACCTATTCAAGGACTGAAAAATATTTTGTAATTATTCCCAAAAAAAAGATTTGAAGGGTGTCCATAGACCACAAATCCCCTAGGAGACTATGATGGTTTTACCATTTGAATGAATTTCGATCCAAGTGCTTCATATGATTGAAATATATCTAATACCTATTCAAAGAGTCAAAAATATTTTGTAATTAAGCACAACAAATGATTTGAAAGGTGTTCATAGACCTCAAAACGCATAAAAGACTATGACGGTTTTACCTTTTGATTTGAATTGAGTTTGATCCAAGGGTTTCATATGCTTTAAATATATCTAATACCTATTCGAGGACTCAAAAATATTTGGTAATTATTCACAAGAAAATGATTTGAAAGGTGTTCATACACCACAAATCACCTAAGAGGCAATGACGATTTTACACTTTGATTTGAATTGATTTTCATCAAAGGGTTTCATATGCTTTAAATATATCTAATACCTATTCAAGGACTCAAAAATATTTGTTAATTTTCGCAACAAAATGATTTGAAAGGTGGTCCTACACCACAAATCGCCTAAGAGACAATGACGTTTTACCCTTTGATTTGAATTGAGTTTGATCCAAGGGCTTCATATGCTTTAAATATATCTAATACCTATTCAAGGAGTCAAAAATATTTGGGAATTAAGCACAAAAAATGAATTGAATGGTGTTCATACACAATAAATCCCCTATGAGACTATGACGGTTTTACCCTTGGATTTGTATTGAGTTTAATCCAAGGGCTTTATATACTTTAAATATATCTTATACCTATTCAATGACTTAATATATTTTGTAATTATTCACAACAAAAAGATTTGAAGGGTGTCCATAGACCACAAATCGCCTAGGAGACTATGACAGTTTTACCCTTTGAAAGAATTTCATTCCAAGTGCTTCATATGATTTAAATATATCTAATACCTGTTCAAAAAGTCAAAAATATTTTGTAATTAAGCACAACAAATGATTTGAAAGGTGTTCATAGACTTCAAATCGCATAAGAGACTATGACGGTTTTACCTTTTGATTTGAATTGAGTTTGACCCAAGGGCTTCATATGCTTTAAATATAGCTGATACCTATTCTAGGACTAAAAAATATTTGGTAATTATTCACAAGAAAATGATTTGAAAGGTATTCATACACCACAAATAACCTAAGAGACTATGACGGTTTTACCCTTTGATTTGAATTGAGTTTCATCCAAGGGATTCATTTGCTTTAAATATATCTAATACCTATTCAAGGAGTCAAAAATATTTGGTAAGTATTCACAACAAAATGATTTGAAAGGTGGTCCTACACCACAAATCGCCTAAGAGACTATGACGGTTTTAGCCTTTGATTTGAATTGAGTCTGATCCAAAGGCTTCATATGCTTTAAATATATCTAATACCTCTTCGAGGACTCAAAAGTATTTTGTAATTATTCACAAGAAAATGATTTGAAAGGTGTTCATACACCACAAATCACTTAAGAGACTATGACGGTTTTACCCTTTGATTTGAATTGAGTTTGATCCAAGGGCTTCATCTGCTTTAAATATATCTAATATCTATTCAAGGAGTCAAAAATATTTGGTAATTAAGCACAAAAAATAATTTGAAAGGTGTTCATACACCACAAATCCCCTAAGAGACTATGACGGTTTTACCCTTTGATTTGTATTGAGTTTGATCCAAGGGCTTCATATGCTTTAAATATATCTAATACATATTCAAGGAGTCTAAAATATTTGGGAATTAAGCACAAAAAATAATTTGAAAGGTGTTCATACACCACAAATCACCTAAGAGACAATGACGGTTTTACCCTTTTATTTGAATTGATTTTCATCCAAGGGTTTCATATGCTTTAAAGTATCTAATACCTAATCAAGGACTCAAAAATATTTGGTAATTATTCACAACAAAATGATTTGAAAGGTGGTCCTACACCACAAATCGCCTAAGAGACAATGACGGTTTTACCCTTTGATTTGTATTGAATTTGATCCATGGGCTTCATATGCTTTAAATATATCTAATACCTATTCAACGGGTCAAAAATATTTGGTAATTAAGCACAAAAAATGAATTGAAAGGTGTTCATACACCATAAATCCCCTAAGAGACAATGACAGTTTTACCCTTTGATTTGAATTGAGTTTGATCCAAGCGCTTTATATGCTTTAAAATTATCTAATACCTATTTAAGGGGTCAAAAATATTTGGTAATTAAGCACAAAAAATGAATTGAAAGGTGTTCATACACAATAAATCCCCTATGAGACTATGACGGTTTAACCCTTGGATTTGTATTGAGTTTGATCCAAGGGCTTTATATACTTTAAATATATCTTATACCTATTCAATGACTCCAAATATTTATTAATTATTCACAACAAAAAGATTTGATGGGTGTCCAAGACCACAAATCGCCTAGGAAATTATGACAGTTTTACCCTTTGAAAGAATTTCGATCCAAGTGCTTCATATGATTGAAATATATCTAATCCTATTCAAAGAGTCAAAACTATTTGGAAATTAAGCACAACAAATGATTTGAAAGGTGTTCATAGACCACAAATCGCCTAAGAGACTATGACGGTTTTACCTTTGGATTTGAATTGAGTTTGATCCAAGGGCTTCATATGCTTTAAATATATCTGATACCTATTCTAGGACTCAAACATATTTGGTAATTATTCACAAGAAAATGATTTGAAAGGTATTCATACCCCACAAATAACCTAAGAGACTATGACGGTTTTACCCTTTGATTTGAATTGAGTTTCATCCAAGGGCTTCATTTGCTTTAAATATATCTAATACATATTCGAGGACTCAAAAGTATTTTGGAATTATTCACAAGAAAATGATTTGAAAGGTGTTCATACACCACAAATCACTTAAGAGACTATGACGGTTTTACCCTTTGATTTGAATTGAGTTTCTTCCAAGGGCTTCATTTGCTTTAACTATATCTAATACCTATTCAAGGAGTCAAAAATATTTGGTAATTAATCACAAAAAATGATTTGAAAGGTGTTCATACACCACAAATCACTTAAGAGACTATGACGGTTTTACCCTTTGATTTGAATTGAGTTTCTTCCAAGGGCTTCATTTGCTTTAACTATATCTAATACCTATTCAAGGAGTCAAAAATATTTGGTAATTAATCACAAAAAATGATTTGAAAGGTGTTCATACACCACAAATCCCCTAAGAGATTATGACGGTATTACCCTTTGATTTGTATTGAGTTTGATCCAAGGGCTTCATATGCTTTAAATATATCTAATACCTATTCAAGGAGTAAAAAATATTTTTTATTATTCCACAACAAATGATTGGAAAGGTGTTCTTACACCCAAATACCCCTAAGAGACTATGACGGTTTTACCCTTTGATTTGAAATGAGTGTTATCCAAGGGCATCATATGCTTTAAATATATCTAATACCCATTCAAGTACTCAAAAATATTTGGTAATTATTCACAAAAAAAATGATTTAAAAGGTTTTCATACACCAGAAATCGCCTAAGAGACTATGACGGTTTTACCCTTTGATTTGAATTGAGTTTGATCCAAGGGCTTCATATGCTTTAAATATATCTATTACCTATTCCAGGAGTCAAACATATTTGGTAATTAAGCACAAAAAATGATTTGAAAGGTGTTCATACACCACAAATCCCCGAAGAGACTATGACGGTATTACCCTTTGATTTGTATCGAGTTTGATCCAAGGGCTTCAGGTGCTTTAAACATATCTAATACCTATTCAAGGAGTCAAAAATATTTTTTATTATTCCACAAGAAATGATTGGAAAGGTGTTCTTACACCACAAATCCCCTAAGAGGTTATGACGGTTTTACCCTTTGATTTGTATTGAGTTTGATCCAAGGGCTTCATATGCTTTAAATATATCTAATACATATTCAAGGAGTCAAAAATATTTGGGAATTAAGCACAAAAAATAATTTGAAAGGTGTTCATACACCACAAATCCCCTAAGAGACTATGACGGTTTTACCCTTTGATTTGTATTGAGTTTGATCCAAGGGCTTCATATGCTTTAAATATATCTAATACATATTCAAGGAGTCAAAAATATTTGGGAATTAAG
Source organism: Patellifolia procumbens (assembly GCA_947645195.1). Taxonomy (NCBI): domain Eukaryota; kingdom Viridiplantae; phylum Streptophyta; class Magnoliopsida; order Caryophyllales; family Amaranthaceae; genus Patellifolia; species Patellifolia procumbens. The sequence continues at coordinate 141,999 of CANSGD010000615.1, read as the reverse complement.
CACAAAAAATAATTTGAAAGGTGTTCATACACCACAAATCACCTAAGAGACAATGACGGTTTTACCCTTTTATTTGAATTGATTTTCATCCAAGGGTTTCATATGCTTTAAAGTATCTAATACCTAATCAAGGACTCAAAAATATTTGGTAATTATTCACAACAAAATGATTTGAAAGGTGGTCCTACACCACAAATCGCCTAAGAGACAATGACGGTTTTACCCTTTGATTTGTATTGAATTGGATCCAAGGGCTTCATAAGCTTTAAATATATCTAATACCTATTCAACGGGTCAAAAATATTTGGTAATTAAGCACAAAAAATGAATTGAAAGGTGTTCATACACCATAAATCCCCTAAGAGACAATGACAGTTTTACCCTTTGATTTGAATTGAGTTTGATCCAAGGGCTTTATATGCTTTAAACTTATCTAATACCTATTGAAGGGGTCAAAAATATTTGGTAATTAAGCACAAAAAATGAATTGAAAGGTGTTCATACACAATAAATCCCCTATGAGACTATGACGGTTTAACCCTTGGATTTGTATTGAGTTTGATCCAAGGGCTTTATATACTTTAAATATATCTTATACCTATTCAATGACTCCAAATATTTATTAATTATTCACAACAAAAAGATTTGATGGGTGTCCATAGACCACAAATCGCCTAGGAGACTATGACAGTTTGACCCTTTGAAAGAATTTCGATCCAAGTGCTTCATATGATTGAAATATATCTAATCCTATTCAAAGTTTCAAAAATATTTGGAAATTAAGCACAACAAATGATTTGAAAGGTGTTCATAGACCACAAATCGCCTAAGAGACTATGACGGTTTTACCTTTGGATTTGAATTGAGTTTGATCCAAGGGCTTTATATGCTTTAAATATATCTGATACCTATTCTAGGACTCAAACATATTTGGTAATTATTCACAAGAAAATGATTTGAAAGGTATTCATACCCCACAAATAACCCAAGAGACTATGACGGTTTTACCCTTTGATTTGAATTGAGTTTCATCCAAGGGCTTCATTTGCTTTAAATATATCTAATACCTATTCGAGGACTCAAAAGTATTTTGTAATTATTCACAAGAAAATGATTTGAAAGGGGTTCATACACCACAAATCACTTAAGAGACTATGACGGTTTTACCCTTTGATTTGAATTGAGTTTCTTCCAAGGGCTTCATTTGCTTTAACTATATCTAATACCTATTCAAGGAGTCAAAAATATTTGGAAATTAATCACAAAAAATGATTTGAAAGGTGTTCATACACCACAAATCCCCTAAGAGATTATGACGGTATTACCCTTTGATTTGTATTGATTTTGATCCAAGGGCTTCATATGCTTTAAATATATCTAATACCTATTCAAGGAGTAAAAAATATTTTTTTATTATTCCACAACAAATGATTGGAAAGGTGTTCTTACACCCAAATACCCCTAAGAGACTATGACGGTTTTACCCTTTGATTTGAAATGAGTGTTATCCAATGGCATCATATGCTTTAAATATATCTAATACCCATTCAAGTACTCAAAAATATTTGGTAATTATTCACAAAAAAAATGATTTAAAAGGTTTTCATACACCAGAAATCGCCTAAGAGACTATGACGGTTTTACCCTTTGATTTGAATTGAGTTTGATCCAAGGGCTTCATATGCTTTAAATATATCTATTACCTATTCCAGGAGTCAAACATATTTGGTAATTAAGCACAAAAAATGATTTGAAAGGTGTTCATACACCACAAATCCCCGAAGAGACTATGACGGTATTACCCTTTGATTTGTATCGAGTTTGATCCAAGGGCTTCAGGTGCTTTAAACATATCTAATACCTATTAAAGGAGTCAAAAATATTTTTTATTATTCCACAAGAAATGATTGGAAAGGTGTTCTTACACCACAAATCCCCTAAGAGGTTATGACGGTTTTACCCTTTGTTTTGATTTGAGTGTTATCTAAGGGATTCATATGCTTTTAATATATCTAATACGTATTCAAGGACTCAAAAATATTTTGTAATTATTCACAAAAAAAAGATTTGAAGGGTGTCCATAGACCACAAATCCCCTAGGAGACTATGACGGTTTTACCCTTTGAAAGAATTTCGATCCAAGTGCTTCATATGATTGAAATATATCTAATACCTATTCAAAGAGTCGAAAATATTTTGTAATTAAGCACAACAAATGATTTGAAAGGTGTTCATAGACCACAAATCGCCTAAGAGACTATGACGGTTTTACCTTTTGATTTGAATTGAGTTTGATCCAAGGGCTTCATATGCTTTAAAAATCTCTAATACCTATTCGAGGACTCAAAAATATTTGGTAATTATTCACAAGAAAATGATTTGAAAGGTGTTCATACACCACAAATCACCTAAGAGAAAATGACGATTTTACCCTTTTATTTGAATTGATTTTCATCCAAGGGTTTCATATACTTTAAATATATCTAATACTTATTCAAGGACTCAAAAATATTAGGTAATTATTCACAACAAAATGATTTGAAAGGTGGTCCTACACCCCAAATCGCTTAAGAGACTATGACAGTTTTACCCTTTGATTTGAATTGAGTTTAATCCAAGGGCTTCATATGCTTTAAATATATCTAATATCTATTCAAGGAGTCAAAAAAATTTACTAATTAAGCACAAAAAATGATTCGAAAGGTGTTCATACACCACAAATCCCCTAAGAGACTATGACGGTTTGACCCTTTGATTTGTATTGAGTTTGATCCAAGGGATTCATTTGATTTAAATATATCTAATACCTATTCAAGGAGTCAATAATATTTGGTAATTAAGCACAAAAAATGATTTCAAAGGTGTTCATATACTACAAATCCCCTAAGAGACTATGACGGTTTTACCCTTTGATTTGAATTAAGTTTCATCCAAGGGCTTCATATGCTTCAAATATATCTAATACCTATTCAAGGACTGAAAAATATGTGGTGATTATTCACAACAAAATGATTTGAAAGTTTTTCATACACAACAAATCGCCTAAGAGACTATGACGGTTTTACCCTTTGATTTGAATTGAGTTTGATCCAAAGGGCTTCATATGCTTTAAATATATATAATACCTATCCTAGGACTTATTAATATTTGGTAATTATTCACAACAAAATGATTTGAAAGGTATTCATACACCACAAATAACCTAAGAGACTATGACGGTTTTACCCTTTGATTTGAATTGAGTTTCATCCAAGGGCTTCATTTGCTTTAAATATATCTAATACATATTCAAGGACTCAAAAATATTTGGTAAGTATTCACAACAAAATGATTTGAAAGGTGAACCTACACCACAAATCGCCAAAATGACTATGACGGTTTAAGCCTTTGATTTGAATCGAGTTTGATCCAAAGGCTTCATATGCTTTAAATGTATATAATACCTATTTGAGGACTCAAAAGTATTTTTTAATTATTCACAAGAAAATGATTTGAAAGGTGTTTATACACCACGAATCACTTAAGAGACTATGACGGTTTTACCCTTTGATTTGATTTGAGTTTCTTTCAAGGGGTTCATTTGCTTTAACTATATCTAATACCTATTCAAGGACTCAAAAATATTTGGTAATTATTCACAACCAAATGATTTCAAAGGTGTTCATACACCAGAAATCCCCTAAGAGACTATGACGGTTTTACCCTTTGATTTGAATTGAGTTTGATCCAAGGGCTTCATATGATTTAAATTTATCTATTACCTATTCAAGGAGTCAAAATTATTTGGTAATTAAGCACAAAAAATGATTTGAAATGTGTTCATACACCACAAATCCCCTAAGAGACTATGACGGTATTACCCTTTGATTTGTATTCAGTTTGATCCCAGGGCTTCATATGCTTTAAATATATCTAATACCTTTTCAAGGAGTCAAAAGTATTTTTTATTATCCTACAACAAATTATTGGAAAGGTGTTCTTACACCACAAATCCCATAAGAGGTTATGACCATTTTACCCTTTGATTTGAATGGAGTGTTATCTAAAGGATTCATATGCTTTTATTATATCTAATACCAATTCATGAACTCAAAAAAATTTTGTGATTATTCACAAAAAAAAAGAATTGAAGGGTGTCCATAGACCACAAATCGCCTAGGAGACTATGACGGTTTTACCCTTTGGAAGAATTTCGATCCAAGTGCTTCATATGATTGAAATATATCTAATAGCTAGTCAAAGAGTAAAAAATATTTTGTAATTAAGCACAACAAATGATTTGAAAGGTGTTCATAGACCACAAATCGCCACAGAGACTATGACGGTTTTACCTTTTGATTTGAATTAAGTTTGATCCAATGGCTTCATATGCTTTAAATATATCTAATACCTATGCGAGAACTCATAAATATTTCGTAATTATTCACAAGAAAATGATTTGAAACGTGTTCATACACCACAAATTACCTAAGGGACAATGACGGTTTTACCCTTTGATTTGAATTTATTTTCTTCCAAGGGCTTCAATGCTTTAAATATATCTAATACCTATTCACGGAATCAAAAATATTTGGTAATTATTCACAACAAAATGATGTGAAAGGTGGTCCTACACCACAAATCGCCTAAGAGACTATGACGGTTTTACCCTTTGATTTGAATTGAGTTTGATCCAAGTGCTTCATATGCTTTAAATATATCTAATAGCTATTCAAGGAGTCAAAATATTTGGTAATTAAGCACAAAAAATGATTCGAAAGGTGTTTATACACCACAAATCCCCTAAGAGACTATGACGGTTTGACCCTTTGATTTGTATTGAGTTTGATCCAAGGGATTCATTTGATTTAAATATATCTAATACCTATTCAAGGAGTCAATAATATTTGGTAATTAAGCACAAAAAATGATTTCAAAGGTGTTCATATACTACAAATCCCCTAAGAGACTATGACGGTTTTACCCTTTGATTTGAATTAAGTTTCATCCAAGGGCTTCATATGCTTCAAATATATCTAATACCTATTCAAGGACTGAAAAATATGTGGTGATTATTCACAACAAAATGATTTGAAAGTTTTTCATACACAATAAATCGCCTAAGAGACTATGACGGTTTTACCCTTTGATTTGAATTGAGTTTGATCCAAAGGGCTTCATATGCTTTAAATATATATAATACCTATCCTAGGACTTATTAATATTTGGTAATTATTCACAACAAAATGATTTGAAAGGTATTCATACACCACAAATAACCTAAGAGACTATGACGGTTTTACCCTTTGATTTGAATTGAGTTTCATCCAAGGGCTTCATTTGCTTTAAATATATCTAATACCTATTCAAGGACTCAAAAATATTTGGTAAGTATTCACAACAAAATGAATTGAAAGGTGAACCTACACCACAAATCGCCAAAATGACTATGACGGTTTAAGCCTTTGATTTGAATCGAGTTTGATCCAAAGGCTTCATATGCTTTAAATATATATAATACCTATTTGAGGACTCAAAAGTATTTTTTAATTATTCACAAGAAAATGATTTGAAAGGTGTTTATACACCACGAATCACTTAAGAGACTATGACGGTTTTACCCTTTGATTTGATTTGAGTTTCTTTCAAGGGGTTCATTTGCTTTAACTATATCTAATACCTATTCAAGGACTCAAAAATATTTGGTAATTATTCACAACCAGATGATTTCAAAGGTGTTCATACACCAGAAATCCCCTAAGAGACTATGACGGTTTTACCCTTTGATTTGAATTGAGTTTGATCCAAGGGCTTCATATGATTTAAATTTATCTATTACCTATTCAAGGAGTCAAAATTATTTGGTAATTAAGCACAAAAAATGATTTGAAAGGTGTTCATACACCACAAATCCCCTAAGAGACTATGACGGTATTAACCTTTGATTTGTATTCAGTTTGATCCCAGGGCTTCATATGCTTTAAATATATCTAATACCTATTCAAGGAGTCAAAAGTATTTTTTATTATTCTACAACAAATTATTGGAAAGGTGTTCTTACACCACAAATCCCATAAGAGGTTAAGACCATTTTACCCTTTGATTTGAATGGAGTGTTATCTAAAGGATTCATATGCTTTTATTATATCTAATACCAATTCAAGAACTCAAAAATATTTTGTAATTATTCACAAAAAAAAAAAGAATTGAAGGGTGTCCATAGACCACAAATCGCCTAGGAGACTATGACGGTTTTACCCTTTGGAAGAATTTCGATCCAAGTGCTTCATATGATTGAAATATATCTAATAGCTATTCAAAGAGTAAAAAATATTTTGTAATTAAGCACAACAAATGATTTGAAAGGTGTTCATAGACCACAAATCGCCACAGAGACTATGACGGTTTTACCTTTTGATTTGAATTAAGTTTGATCCAATGGCTTCATATGCTTTAAATATATCTAATACCTATGCGAGAACTCATAAATATTTCGTAATTATTCACAAGAAAATGATTTGAAAGGTTTTCATACACCACAAATCGCCTAAGAGACTATGACGGTTTTACCCTTTGATTTGTATTGAGTTTGATCCAAGGGCTTCACATGCTTTAAATTTATCTAATACCTATTCAAGGAGTCAAAAATATTTAGTAATTAAGCACAAAAAATGATTTGAAAGGTGTTCATACACCACAAATCCCCTAAGAGACTATGACGATTTTACCCTTTGATTTATAATGAGTTTGATCTAAGGGCTTCATATGCTTTAAATATATCTAATACCTATTCAAGGACTCACAAATATTTGGTAATTATTCACAAAAAAAATATTTAAAAGGTTTTCATACACTATAAATCCCCTAAGAGACTATGACGGTTTTTATCCTTTGATTTGAATTGAGTTTGATCCAAGGGCTTCATATGCTTTAAATATATCTTTTAACTATTCAAGGACTCAAATATATTTGGTAATTAAGCACAAAAACTGACTTGAAAGGTGTTCATACACCACAAATCCCCTAAGAGACTATGACGGTATTACATTTTGATTTGTATTGAGTTTGATCAAAGGGCTGCATATGCTTTAAATATATCTAATACCTATTCAAGGAGTCAAAAATATTTTTTATTATTCCACAACAAATGATTGGGAAGGTGTTCTTACACCACAAATCCCCTAAGAGGTTATGACGGTTTTACCCTTTGATTTGAATTGAGTGTTATCTAAGGGATTCATATGCGTTTAATATATCTAATACCTATTCAAGGACTCAAAAATATTTTGTAATTATTCACAAAAAAAAGATTTGAAGGGTGTCCATAGACCACAAATCGCCTAGGAGACTACGACGGTTTTACCCTTTGAAAGAATTTCGATCCAAGTGATGCATATGATTGAAATATATCTAATACCTAATCAAAGAGTCAAAAATATTTGGTAATGAAGCACAACAAATGATTTGAAAGGTGTTCATACACCACAAATCCCCTAAGAGACTATGACGGTTTGACTCTTTGATTTGTATTAAGTTTGATCCAAGGGATTCATATGATTTAAATATATCTAATACCTATTCATGGAGTCTAAAATATTTGCTAATTAAGCACAAAAAATTATTTGAAAGGTTTTCATATACCACAAATCCCCTAAGAGACTATGACGGTTTTACCATTTGATTTGAATTGAGTTTGATCCTTGGGCTTCATATGCTTTAAATATATCTAATACCTATTCAAGGACTGAAAAATATTTTGTAATTATTCACAACAAAATGATTTGAAAGGTTTTCATACACAACAAATCGCCTAAGAGACTATGACGGTTTCACCCTTTGATTTGAATTGAGTTTGATCCAAGGGCTTCATATGCTTTAAATATATTTAATACCTATTCAAGGAGTCAAAAATATTTGCTAATTAAGCACAAAAAATGATTTGAAAGGTGTTCATACACCACAAATCCCCTAAGAGACTATGACGGTTTTACCGTTTGATTTGTATTGAGTTTGATCCAAGGGCTTCATATGCTTTAAATATATCTAATACCTATTGAAGGACGAAAAAAATATTTGGTAATTATTCACAAAAAAAAAAAAGATTTCGAAGGTGTCCATAGACCACAAATCGCCTAGGAGACTATGATGGTTTACCCTTTTAAAGAATTTCGATCCAAGTGCTTCATATGATTGAAATATATCTAATACCTATTCAAAGCGTCAAAAATATTTGGTAATTAAGCACAATAAATGATTTGAAAGGTGTCATAGAGCATAAATCGCCTAAGAGACTATGACGGTTTTACCTTTTGATTTGAATTGAGTTTTATCCATGGGCTTCATATGCGTTAAATATATCTAATACCTATTCGAGGACTCAAAAATATTAGGTAATTAGTCACAACAAAATAATTTGAAAGGTGTTCATACAACACAAATCGCCTATAAGACTATGCCGGTTTTACCCTTTGATTTGTATTGAGTTTGATCTAAGGTCTTCATATGCTTTAAATATATCTAATACCAATTCAAGGAGTCAAAAATATTTTTTATTATTCCACAACAAATGATTGGAAAGGTGTTCTTACACCACAAATCCCCTAAGAGGTTATGACGGTTTTACCCTTTGATTTGAATTGAGTGTTATCTAAGGGATTCATATGCGTTTAATATATCTAATACCTATTCAAGGACTCAAAAATATTTTGAAATTATTCACAAAAAAAAGATTTGAAGGGTATCCATAGACCACAAATCGCCTAGGAGACTACGACGGTTTTTCCCTTTGAAAGAATTTCGATCCAAGTGATTCATATGATTGAAATATATCTAATACCTATTCAAAGAGTCAAAAATATTTGGTAATTAAGCACAACAAATGATTTGAAGGGTGTTGGTAGACCACATATCGCCTAAGAGACTATGACGGTTTTACCTTTTGATTTGAATTGAGTTTGATCCAAGGGCTTCATATGGTTTAGATATATCTAATACCTATTCGAGGACTCAAAAATATTTGGTAATTATTCACAATTAAATTATTTGAAAGGTGTTCATACACCACAAATCACCTAAAATACAATGATCGTTTTACCCTTTAATTTGAATTAATTTTCATCCAAGGGTTTCATATGCTTTAAATATATCTAATACCTATTCAAGGACTCAAAAATATTTGGTAATTATTCCCAAAAAAAAGATTTGAAAGGTGGTCCTACACCACAAATCGCCTAAGAGACTATGACGGTTTTACCCTTTGATTTGAATTGAGTTTGATCCAAAGGCTTCATATGCTTTAAATATACCTAATACCTATTCAAGGAGTCAAAAATATTTGGTAATTAGGCACAAAAAATGATTCGAAAGGTGTTTATACACCACAAATCATCAAAGAGACAATGACAGTTTGACCCTTTATTTGTATTGAGTTTGATCCAAGGGATTCATTTGATTTAAATATATCTAATACATATTCTAGGAATCAAAAATATTTGGTAATTAAGCACAAAAAATGATTTGAAAGGTGTTCATATACCACAAATCGCCTAAGAGACTATGACGGTTTACCCTTTGATTTGAATTAGAGTTTGATCCAAGGGCTTTATATGCTTTAAATATTTCTAATACCTATTCAAGGACTGAAAAATATTTGGTAAATATTCACAACAAAATGATTTGAAAGGTTTTCATACACAACAAATCGCCTAAGAGACTATGACGGTTTTACCCTTTGATTTGAATTGAGTTTGATCCAAGGGCATCATATGCTTTAAATATATCTAATACCTATTCAAGGAATTAAAAATATTTGGTAATTAGGCACAAAAAATGATTTGAAAGGTGTTCATACACCACAAATCCCCTAAGAGACTATGACGGTTTTACCCTTTGATTTGTATTGAGATTTATTCAAGGGCTTCATATGCTATAAATATACCTAATACCTATTGAAGGACGAAAAAATATATGGTAATTATTCACAAAAAAAATGATTTCAAGGGTGTCCATAGACTACAAATCGCATAGGAGACTATGACGGTTTACACTTTAAATAATTTCGATCCAAGTGCTTAATATGATTGAAATATATCTAATACCTATTCAAAGAGTCAAAAATATTTGGTAATTAAGCACAATAAATGATTTGAAAGGTGTTCATAGAGCACAAATCGCCTAAGAGACTATGAAGGTTTTACCTTTTGATTTGAATTGAGTTTGATCCAAGGGCTTCATATGCGTTAAACATATCTAATACCTATTCGAGGACTCAAAAATATTTGGTAATTATTCACAACAAAATAATTTTAAAGGTGTTCATGCACCACAAATCACCTAAGAGACTATGACGATTTTACCCTTTCATTTGAATTGAGTTTCATCCAAGGGCTTCATATGCTTTAATAATATCTAATACCTATTCAAGGATTCAAAATTTTTTTGTAATTATTCACAACAAAATGATTTGAATGGTGGTCCTACACCACAAATAGCCTAAGAGAATATGACGGTTTTACCCTTTGATTTGAATTGAGTTTGATCCAAGGGCTTCATATGCTTTAAATATATCTAATACCTATTCAATAAGTAAAAAATATTTTGAAATTAAGCACAAAAATAATTTGAATGGTGTTCATACACCACAAATCCCCTAAGAGAGTATAACGGTTTGACCCTTTGATTTGTATCGAGTTTGATCCAAGGGCTTCATAAGCTTTTAATATATCAAATACATATTTAAGGAGTCAAAAATATTTGGTAATTAAGCACAAAAAATGATTTGAAAGGTGTTCATACACCATACATCCCCTAAGAGACTATGACGGTTTTACCCTTTTATTTGTATTGAGTTTGATCCAAGGGCTTCATATGCTTTAAATATATCTAATACCTATTCAAAGAGTCATAAATATTTGGTAATTAAGCACAATAAATGATTTGAAAGGTGTCATAGAGCAAAAATCGACTAAAAGACTATGACGGTTTTACCTTTTGATTTGAATTGAGTTTGATCCATGGGCTTCATATGCGTTAAATATATCTAATACCTATTCGAGGACTCAAAAATATTTGGTAATTATTCACAACAAAATGATTTGAAAGGTGTTCATACACCACAAATCCCCTAAGAGACTATGCCGGTTTTACACTATGATTTGTATTGAGTTTGATCCAAGGGCTCCATATGCTTTAAATATATCTAATACCTATTCAAGGAGTCCAAAATAGATTTTATTATTCCACAACAAATGAATTGAAAGGTGTTCTTACACCACAAATCCCCTAAGAGGTTATGACGGTTTTACCCTTTGATTTGAATTGAGTGTTATCTAAGGGATTCATATGCTTTTAATATATATCTAATACCTATTCAAGGACTCAAAAATATTTTGAAATTATTCACAAAAAAAGATTTGAACTGTGTCCATAGACCACAAATTGCCTAGGAGAGTGTGACGGTTTTACCCTTTGAAAGAATTTCGATCCAAGTGCTTCATATGATTGAAATATATCTAATACCTATTCAAAGAGTCAAAAATATTTTGTAATTAAGCAAAACAAATGATTTGAAAGGTCTTCATAGACCACAAATCGCCTAAGAGACTATGACGGTTTTAACTTTTGATTTGAATTGAGTTTGATCCAAGGGCTTCATATGCTTTAAATTTATCTAATAACTATTTGTGGACTCAAAAATATTTGGTAATTATTCACAAGAAAATGATTTGAAAGGTGTTCATTCACCAGAATTCACCTAAGAGACAATGACGGTTTTACCCTTTGATTTGAATTGATTTTCATCCAAGGGTTTCATATGCTTTAAATATATCTAATACCTGTTCAAGGACTCAAAAATATTTGGTAATTATTCCCAACAAAAAGATTTCAAAGGTGGTGCTACACCATAAATCGCGTAAGAGATTATGACGGTTTTACCCTTTGATTTGTATTGAGTTTGATCCAAGGCCTTCATATGCTTTAAATATATCTAATCCTTATTCAAGAATTCAAAAATATTTGGTAATTAAGCACAAAAAATGATTCGAAAGGTATTCATACACCACAAATCCCCTAAGAGACTATGACGGTTTAACCCTTTGATTTGTATTAAGTTTGATCCAAGGGATTCATATGATTTAAATATATCTAATACCTATTCAAGGACTGAAAAATGTTTTGTAATTATTCACAACAAAATGATTTGAAAGGTTTTCATACACAACAAATCGCCTAAGAGACTATGACGGTTTTACCCTTTGATTTGAATTGAGTTTGATCCAAGGGTTTCATATGCTTTAAATATATCTAATACCTATTCAAGGAATCAAAAATATTTGCTAATTAAGCACAAAAAATGATTTGAAAGGTGTTCATACACCACAAATCCCCTAAGAGAGTATGATGGTTTTACCCTTTGATTTGTATTGAGTTTGATCCAAGGGCTTCATATGCTTTAAATATATCTAATACCTATTGAAGGACGAAAATAATATTTGGTAATTATTCAGAAAATAAAAAAAGATTTCAAAGGTGTCCATAGACCACAAATCGCATAGGAGACTATGATGGTTTACCCTTTTAAAGAATTTCGATCCAAGTGCTTCATATGATTGAAATATATCTAATACCTATTCAAAGAGTCAAAAATATTTGGTATTTAAGCAAAATAAATGATTTGAAAGGTGTCATAGAGCATAAATCGCCTAAGAGACTATGACGGTATTACCCTTTGATTTGAATTGAGTTTTATCCATGGGCTTCATATGCGTTAAATATATCTAATACCTATTCGAGGACTCAAAAATATTAGGTAATTAGTCACAACAAAATAATTTGAAAGGTGTTCATACAACACAAATCGCCTATAAGACTATGCCGGTTTTACCCTTTGATTTGTATTGAGTTTGATCTAAGGTCTTCATATGCTTTAAATATATCTAATACCAATTCAAGGAGTGAAAAATATTTTTTATTATTTCACAACCAATGATTTTAAAGATTTTCTTACACTATAAATCCCCTAAGAGACTATGACGGTTTTACCGTTTGATTTGAATTGAGTGTTATCCAAGGGCTTCATATGATTTAAATAAATCTAATACCTATTCAAGGAGTCAAAAATATTTGGTAGTTAAGCACAAAAAATGATTTGAAAGGTGTTCATACACCACAAATCCCCTAAGAGACTATCACGGTATTACCCTTTGATTTGAATTGAGTTTGATCCAAGGGTTTCATATGCTTTAAATATATCTAATACCTATTCAAGGAATCAAAAATATTTGCTAATTAAGCACAAAAAATGATTTGAAAGGTGTTCATACACCACAAATCCCCTAAGAGAGTATGATGGTTTTACCCTTTGATTTGTATTGAGTTTGATCCAAGGGCTTCATATGCTTTAAATATATCTAATACCTATTGAAGGACGAAAATAATATTTGGTAATTATTCAGAAAATAAAAAAAGATTTCAAAGGTGTCCATAGACCACAAATCGCATAGGAGACTATGATGGTTTACCCTTTTAAAGAATTTCGATCCAAGTGCTTCATATGATTGAAATATATCTAATACCTATTCAAAGAGTCAAAAATATTTGGTATTTAAGCAAAATAAATGATTTGAAAGGTGTCATAGAGCATAAATCGCCTAAGAGACTATGACGGTATTACCCTTTGATTTGAATTGAGTTTTATCCATGGGCTTCATATGCGTTAAATATATCTAATACCTATTCGAGGACTCAAAAATATTAGGTAATTAGTCACAACAAAATAATTTGAAAGGTGTTCATACAACACAAATCGCCTATAAGACTATGCCGGTTTTACCCTTTGATTTGTATTGAGTTTGATCTAAGGTCTTCATATGCTTTAAATATATCTAATACCAATTCAAGGAGTGAAAAATATTTTTTATTATTTCACAACCAATGATTTTAAAGATTTTCTTACACTATAAATCCCCTAAGAGACTATGACGGTTTTACCGTTTGATTTGAATTGAGTGTTATCCAAGGGCTTCATATGATTTAAATAAATCTAATACCTATTCAAGGAGTCAAAAATATTTGGTAGTTAAGCACAAAAAATGATTTGAAAGGTGTTCATACACCACAAATCCCCTAAGAGACTATCACGGTATTACCCTTTGATTTGTATTGAGTTTGATCCAAGGGCTTCATATGCTTTAAATATATCTAATACCTATTCAAGGAGTCAAAAATATTTGGTAATTAAGCACAATAAATGATTTGAAAGGTGTCATAGAGCACAAATCGCCTAAAAGACTATGACGGTTTTACCTTTTGATTTGAATTGAGTTTGATCCATGGGCTTCATATGCGTTAAATATATCTAATACCTATTCGAGGACTCAAAAATATTAGGTAATTATTCACAACAAAATAATTTGAAAGGTGTTCATACAACACAAATCCCCTAAGAGACTATGCCGGTTTTACCCTTTGATTTGTATTGTGTTTGATCTAAGGGCTTCATACGCTTTAAATATATCTAATACCTATTCAAGGAGTCAAAAATATTTTTTATTATTTCACAACCAGTGGTTTTAAAGATTTTCTTCCACTATAAATCCCCTAAGCGACTATGACGGTTTTACCGTTTGATTTGAATTGAGTGTTATCCATGGGCTTCATATGCTTTAAATAAATCTAATACCTATTCAAGGACTCAAAAATATTTGGTAATTAAGCACAAAAAATGATTTGAAAGGTGTTCATACACCACAAGTCCCCTAAGAGACTATGACGGTATTACCCTATGATTTGTATTGAGTTTGATCCAAGGGCTTCATATGCTTTAAATATATCTAATACCTATTCAAGGAGTCCAAAATAGTTTTTATTATTCCACAACAAATGATTGGAAAGGTGTTCTTACACCACAAATCCCCTAAGAGGTTATGAGTGTTTTACCCTTTGAATTTGAATTGAGTGTTATCTAAGGGATTCATATGCTTTTAATATATCTAATACCTATTCAAGGACACAAAAATATTTTGTAATTATTCACAAAAAAAAGATTTGAAGGGTGTCCATAGACCACAAATCGCCTCGGAGAGTGTGACGGTTTTACCCTTTGAAAGAATTTCGATCCAAGTGCTTCATATGATTGAAATATATCTAATACCTATTCAAAGAGTCAAAAATATTTTGTAATTAAGCAAAACAAATGATTTGAAAGGTCTTCATAGACCACAAATCGCCTAAGAGACTATGACGGTTTTACCTTTTGATTTGAATTGAGTTTGATCCAAGGGCTTCATATGCTTTAAATTTATCTAATAACTATTTGAGGACTCAAAAATATTTGGTAATTATTCACAAGAAAATGATTTGAAAGGTGTTCATTCACCAGAAATCACCTAAGAGACAATGACGGTTTTACCCTTTGATTTGAATTGATTTTCATCCAAGGGTTTCATATGCTTTAAATATATCTAATACCTGTTCAAGGACTCAAAAATATTTTGTAATTATTCCCAACAAAAAGATTTCAAAGGTGGTGCTACACCATAAATCGCGTAAGAGATTATGACGGTTTTACCCTTTGATTTGAATTGAGTTTGATCCAAGGGCTTCATATGCTTTAAATATATCTAATCCCTATTTAAGGATTCAAAAATATTTGGTAATTAAGCATAAAAAATGATTCGAAAGGTGTTCATACACCACAAATCCCCTAAGAGACTATGACGGTTTGACCCTTTGATTTGTATTAAGTTTGATCCAAGGGATTCATATGATTTAAATATATCTAATACCTATTCAAGGACTGAACAATATTTTGTAATTATTCACAACAAAATGATTTGAAAGGTTTTCATACACAACAAATCGCCTAAGAGACTATGACGGTTTTACCCTTTGATTTGAATTGAGTTTGATCCAAGGGCTTCATATGCTTTAAATATATCTAATACCTATTCAAGGAGTCAAAAATATTTGCTAATTAAGCACAAAAAATGATTTGAAAGGTGTTCATACACCACAAATCCCTAAGAGACTATGACGGTTTTACCCTTTGATTTGTATTGAGTTTGATCCAAGGGCTTCATATGCTTTAAATATATCTAATATCTATTGAAGGACGAAAAAAATATTTGGTAATTATTCACAAAAAAAAAAAAGATTTCAAAGGTGTCCATAGACCACAATTCGCCTAGGAGACTATGATGGTTTACCCTTTTAAAGAATTTCGATCCAAGTGCTTCATATGATTGAAATATATCTAATACCTATTCAAAGAGTCAAAAATATTTGGTAATTAAGCACAATAAATGATTTGAAAGGTGTCGTAGAGCATAAATCGCCTAAGAGACTATGACGGTTTTACCTTTTGATTTGAATTGAGTTTTATCCATGGGCTTCATATGCGTTAAATATATCTAATTCCTATTCGAGGACTCAAAAATATTAGGTAATTAGTCACAACAAAATAATTTGAAAGGTGTTCATACAACACAAATAGCCTATAAGACTATGCCGGTTTTACCCATTGATTTGTATTGAGTTTGATCTAAGGTCTTCATATGCTTTAAATATATCTAATACCAATTCAAGGAGTCAAAAATATTTTCTATTATTTCACAACCAATGATTTTAATGATTTTCTTACACTATAAATCCCCTAAGAGACTATGACGGTTTTACCGTTTGATTTGAATTGAGTGTTATCCAAAGGCTTCATATGCTTTAAATAAATCTAATACCTATTCAAGGAGTCAAAAATATTTGGTAATTAAGCACAAAAAATGATTTGAAAGGTGTTCATACACCACAAATCCCCTAAGAGACTATCACGGTATTACCCTTTGATTTGTATTAAGTTTGATCCAAGGGCTTCACATGCTTTAAATATATCTAATACCTATTCAAGGAGTCAAAAATATTTGGTAATTAAGCACAAAAAATGATTTGAAAGGTGATCATACACCACAAATCCCCTAAGAGACCATGACGGTTTTACCCTTTGATTTATATTGAGTTTGATCTAAGGGCTTCATATGCTTTAAATATATCTAATACCTATTCAAGGATTCAAAAATAATTGGTAATTATTCACAAAAAAATGATTTAAAAGGTTTTCATACACAATAAATCCCCTAAGAGACTATGACGGTTTTACCCTTTGATTTGAATTGAGTTTGATCCAAGGGCTTCATATGATTTAAATATATCTTTTACCTATTCAAGGACTCAAAAATATTTGGTAATTAAGCACAAAAACTTACTTGAAAGGTGTTCATACACCACAAATCCCCTAAGAGACTATGACGGTATTACCTTTTGATTTGTATTGAGTTTGATCAAAGGGCTTCATATGCTTTAAATATATCTAATACCTATTCAAGGAGTCAAAAATATTTTTTATTATTCCACAACAAATGATTGGAAAGGTGTTCTTACACCACAAATCACCTAAGAGACTATGACGGTTTTACCCTTTGATTTGAATTGAGTGTTATCTAGGGATTCATATGCTTTTAATATATCTAATACCTATTCAAGGACTCAAAATTATTTTGTAATTATTCACTATAAAAAGATTTGAAGGGTGTCCATAGACCACAAATCGCCTAGGAGACTACGAAGGTTTTACCCTTTGAAAGAAATTAGATCCAAGTTCTTCATATGATTGAAATATATCTAATACCTATTCAAAGAGTCAAAAATATTTTGTAATTAAGCACAACAAATGATTTGAAGGGTGTTCATAGACCACATATCGCCTAAGAGACTATGACGTTTTACCTTTTGATTTGAATTGAGTTTGATCCAAGGGCTTCATATGCTCTAGATATATCTAATACCTATTCGAGGACTCAAAAATATTTGGTAATTATTCACAAGAAAATTATTTGAAAGGTATTCATACACCACAAATCACCTAAGAGACAATGACGGTTTTACCCTTTGATTTGAATTAATTTTCATCCAAGGGTCTCTTATGCTTTTAATATATCTAATACCTATTCAAGGACTCAAAAATATTTGGTAATTATTCCCAAAAAAATGATTTGAAAGGTGGTCCTACACCACAAATCGCATAAGAGACTATGACGGTTTTACCCTTTGATTTGAATTGAGTTTGATCCAAAGGCTTCATATGCTTTAAGTATATCTAATACCTATTCAAGGAGTCAAAAATATTTGGTAATTAAGCACAAAAAATGATTCGAAAGGTGTTTATACACCACAAATCCCCTAAGAGACTATGACGGTTTGACCCTTTGATTTGTATTGAGTTTGATCCAAGGGATTCATTTGATTTAAATGTATCTAATAGCTATTCAAGGACTCAAAAATATTTGGAAATTAAGCACAAAAAATGATTTGAAAGGAGTTCATATACCACAAATCGCCTAAGAGACTATGACGGTTTTACCCTTTGATTTGAATTGAGTTTGATCCAAGGGCTTCATATGCGTTAAATATATCTAATACCTATTCAAGGACTAAAAAATATTTGGTAAATATTCACAACAAAATGATTTGAAAGGTTTTCATACACAACAAATTGCCTAAGAGACTATGACGGTTTTACCCTTTGATTTGAATTGAGTTTGATCCAAGGGTTTCATATGCTTTAAATATATCTAATACCTATTCAAGGAGTCAAAAATATTTGGTAATTAGGCACAAAAAATGATTTGAAAGGTGTTCATACACCACAAATCCCCTAAGAGACTATGACGGTTTTACCCTTTGATTTGTATTGAGGATTATTCAAGGGCTTCATATGCTATAAATACATCTAATACCTATTGAAGGACAAAAAAATATATGGTAATTATTCACAAAAAAAAGATTTCAAGGGTGTCCATAAACCACAAATCGCCTAGGAGACTATGACGGTTTACACTTTGAAAGAATTTCGATCCAAGTGCTTAATATGATTGAAATATATCTAATACCTATTCAAAGAGTCAAAAATATATGGTAATTAAGCACAATAAATGTTTTGAAAGGTGTTCATAGAGCACAAATCGCCTAAAAGACTCTGACGGTTTTACTTTTTGATTTGAATTGAGTTTGATCCAAGGGCTTCATATGCTTTAATAATATCTAACACTTATTCAAGGACTCAAAAAATATTTGGTAATTATTCACAACAAAAAGATTTGAATGGTGGTCCTACACCAGAAATAGTCTAAGAGAATAGGACGGTTTTACCCTTTGATTTGAATTGAGTTTGATCCAAGGGCTTCATATGCTTTAAATATATCTAATATCTATTCAAGAAGTCAAAAATATTTTGTAATTAAGCACAAAAAATAATTTGAATGGTGGTCATACACCACAAATCCCGTAAGAGAGTATAACGGTTTGACCCTTTGATTTGTATTGAGTTTGATCCAAGGGCTTCATAAGCTTTTAATATATCTAATACCTATTTAAGGATTCAAAAATATTTGGTAATTAAGCACAAAAAATGATTTGAAAGGTGTTCATACACCATACATCCCCTAAGAGACTATGACTGTTTTACCTTTTTATTTGTATTGAGTTTGATCCAAGGGCTTCATATGCTTTAAATATATCTAAACCTATTCAAGGACTCAAAAATATTGGGTAATTATTTACAACAAAATGATTTGAAAGGTTTTCATACACCACAAATCGCCTAAGAGACTATGACGGTTTTATCCTTTGATTTGTGTTGAGTTTGATCCAAGGGCTTCATATGCTTTAAATATATCTAATACCTATTCAAGGAGTCAAAAATGTTTGGTAATTAAGCACAAAAAATGATTTGAAAGGTGTTCATACACAACAAATCCCCTAATAGACTATGATGGTTTTACCCTTTGATTTGTATTGAGTTTGATCTAAGGGCTTCATATGCTTTAAATATATCTAATACCTATTCAAGGAGTATAAAATATTTTTTATTATTTCACAACCAATGGTTTTTAAGATTTTCTTACACTATAAATCCCCTAAGAGACTATGACGGTTTTGCCGTTTGATTTGAATTGAGTGTTATCCAAGGGCTTCATATGCTTTAAATAAATCTAATCCCTATTCAAGGACTCCAAAATATTTGGTAATTAAGCACAAAAAATGATTTGAAAGCTGTTCATACACCACAAAACCCCTAAGAGACTATGACGGTATTACCCTTTGATTTGTATTGAGTTTGATCCAAGGGTTTCATATGCTTTAAATATATCTAATTCCTATTCAAGGAGTCAAAATATTTTTTATTCTTCCACAACAAATGATTGGAAAGGTGTTCTTACACCACAAATCCCCTAAGAGGTTATGACGCTTTTACCCTTTGATTTGAATTGAGTGTTATCTAAGGGATTCATATGCTTTTAATATATCTAATACCTATTCAAGGACTCAAAAATGTTTTGTAATTGTTCACAAAAAAAAGATTTGAAGGGTGTCCATAGACCACAAATCGCCTAGGAGACTATGACGGTTTTACCCTTTGAAAGAATTTCGATCCAAGTGCTTCATATGATTGAAATATATCTAATACCTATTCAAAGAGTCAAAAATATTTTGTAATTAAGCACAATAAATGATTTGAAAGGTGTTCATAGACCACAAATCGCCTAAGAGACTATGACGGTTTTACCTTTTGATTTGAATTGAGTTTGATCCAAGGGCTTCATATGCTTTAAATATATCTAATACATGTTCAAGGACTCAAAAATATTTGGTAATGATTCCAAACAAAATGATTTAAAAGGTGGTGCTACACCATAAATCGCCTAAGAGATTATGACTGTTTGACCCTTTGATTTGTATTGAGTTTGATCCAAGGGATTCATATGATTTAAATATATCTAATGCCTATTCACGGAGTCAAAAATATTTGGTAATTAAGCACAAAAAATGATTTGAAAGGTGTTCATATACCACAAATCCCCTAACAGACTATGATGGTTTTACCCTTTGATTTGAATTGAGTTTGATCCAAGGGCTTCATATGCTTTAAATATATCTAATACTTATTCAAGGACTGAAAAATATTCGGTAATTATTCACAACAAAATGATTTGAAAGGTTTTCATACACAACAAATCGCCTAAGAGACTATGACGGTTTTACCCTTTGATTTGAATTGATTTTGATAAAAGGGCTTCATATGCTTTAAATATATCTAATACCTATTCAAGGAGTAAAAAATATTTGGTAATTAAGCACAAAAAATGATTTGAAAGGTGTTCATACACCACAAATCCCCTAAGAGACTATGACGGTTTTACCCTTTGATTTGTATTGAGTTTGATCCAAGGGTTTCATATGGTTTAAATATATCTAATACCATTTCACGGAGTCAAAAATATTTTGTAATTAAGCACAAAAAATGATTTGAAAGGTGTTCATATACCACAAATCCCCTAAGAGACTATGACGGTTTTACGCTTTGATTTGAATTGAGTTTGATCCAAGGGCTTCATATGCTTTAAATATATCTAATACCTACTCAAGGACTGAAAAATATTTGGTAATTATTCACAACTAAATGATTTGAAAGGTTTTCATACACAATAAATCGCCTAAGAGACTATGATGGTTTTACCCTTTGATTTGAATTGAGTTTGATCCAAGGGCTTCATATGCTTTAAATATATCTAATACCTATTCAAGGAGTCAAAAATATTTGGTAATTAAACACAAAAAAAGATTTGAAAGGCGTTCATTCACCACAAATCCCCTAAGAGAGTATAACGGTTTGACCCTTTGATTTGTATTGAGTTTGATCCAAGGGCTTCATAAGCTTTTAATATATCTAACACCTATTGAAGGAGTCAAAAATATTTGGTAATTAAGCACAAAAAATGATTTGAAAGGTGTTCATACACCACACATCCCCTAAGAGACTATGACGGTTTTACCCTTTTATTTGTATTGAGTGTGATCCAAGGGCTTCATATGCTTTAAATATATCTAATACCTATTCAAGGAGTCAAAAATATTTGGTAATTAAGCACAAAAAATGATTTGAAAGGTGTTCATACACCACAAATCCCCTAAGGGACTATGATGGTTTTACCCTTTGATTTGTATTGAGTTTGATCTAAGGGCTTCATATGCTTTAAATATATCTAATACCTATTCAAGGAGTCAAAAATATTTTTTATTATTTCAAAACCAATTGTTTTAAAGATTTTCTTACACTATAAATCCCCTAAGACTATGACGGTTTTACCATTTGATTTAAATTGAGTGTTATCCAAGGGCTTCATATGCTTTAAATAAATCTAATACCTATTCAAGGACTCAAAAATATTTGGTAATTAAGCACAAAAAATGATTTGAAAGGTGTTCATACACCACAAATCCCCTAAGAGACTATGACGGTATTACCCTTTGATTTGTATTGAGTTTGATCCATGGGTTTCATTTGCTTTAAATATATCTAATACCTATTCAAGGAGTCAAAAATATTTTTTATTATTTCACAACCAATGATTTTAAACGTTTTCTTACACTATAAATCTCCTAAGAGACTATGACGGTTTTACCCTTTGATTTGAATTGAGTGTTATCCAAGGGCTTCATATGCTATAAATATATCTAATACCTATTCAAGGACTAAAAACTATTTGGTAATTAAGCACAAAAAATGATTTGAAAGGTGTTCATACACCATACATCCCCTAAGAGACTATGACGGTATTACCCTTTGATTTGTATTGAGTTTGATCCATGGGTTTCATTTGCTTTAAATATATCTAATACCTATTCAAGGAGTCAAAAATATTTTTTATTCTTCCACAACAAATGTTTGGAAAGGTGTTCTTACACCACAAATTCCCTAAGTGGTTATGACGGTTTTACCCTTTGATTTGAATTGAGTGTTATCTAAGGGATTCATATGCTTTTAATATATCTAATACCTATTCAAGGACTCAAAAATGTTTTGTAATTATTCACAAAAAAAAGATTTGAAGGGTGTCCATAGACCACAAATCGCCTAGGAGGCTATGACGGTTTTACCCTTTGAAAGAATTTCGATCCAAGTGCTTCATATGATTGAAATATATCTAATACCTATTCAAAGATTCAAAAATATTTTGTAATTAAGCACAAGAAATGATTTGAAAGGTGTTCATAGACCACAAATTGCCTAAGAGACTATGAAAGTTTTACCTTTTGATTTGAATTGAGTTTGATCCAAGGGCTTCATATGCTTTAAATTTATCTAATACCTATTCGAGGACTCAAAAATATTTGGTAATTATTCACAAGAAAATGATTTGAAAGGTGTTCATTCATCAGAAATCACCTAAGAGATAATGACGGTTTTACCCTTTGATTTGAATTGATTTTCATCCAAGGGTTTCATATGCTTTAAATATATCTAATACCTGTTCTAGGACTCAAAAATATTTTGTAATTATTCCCAACAAAATGATTTGAAAGGTGGTGCTACACCATAAATCGCCTAAGACATTATGACGGTTTGACCTTTTGATTTGTATTGAGTTTGATAAAAGGGATTCATATGATTTAAATATATCTAATACCTATTCACGGAGTCAAAAATATTTGGTAATTAAGCACAAAAAATAATTTGAAAGGTGTTCATATGCGTTAAATATATCTAATGATGCATAAAGCATTTCATAAGCAAGAGCATTCGTTGGTTAAGAACCGAAGAATCAGTTTTGCTTCAAGCCTTGTTGGAACCGTACCAACAACCACCACTTTCACTAGCCTTAGAACCACCAAACTAGGCCACCAATGTCAAAGAAGAACTCTTGGTGCAACCTTGCTTTGTTAAATTAGTAACTAATCTACGTTAGTTAGCTAATTAACTCAAAGACTTTAATTAGGACAAACTGTCCAGTTTTGCTCTAAGCGCACAGCTCAAAGAAATGAGTATAACTCTTAATTCATTCAACAAAGTCTAATGAAACTTCTTGCATTACAAACCTAACATATAAAGCAGTAACATACCAAAAATTCATGTCATTTGGTGATGTTTTGCTTAGGTAACAAAAGCCATCTTAAACTATTACAAAAATCTGGCCAGTTTTCAGTACCTAGGTGCAATGATTAGGATTTTCTGAGAAACGAAAATATCCTACTGCAAAAAGGAAACTAAGGTATTAAAATAGACATTCTAAGGAAAATATCCTCAAAAAATCAGCTCCAAAAGCTTAAGAAAAGCGGCTGCCCAGAACTGATGAAAAGGGGCCCAGAATGACGCCTCCCAGCTGCGGTTTTGGATACTTCTTCATGAAGCTCTCTTTTCCTATTGATTCTTGCCTCCAACTCTTCACATGATTGTTGGTGATGTATGTAAGCACACAGGTGAGTCATGTATGGTTGCCTTAGCCAAGAATAAAGCTCAAAAACGTAGCCAAAACGTGCCCTAAACAAACCGTATAAATTCTGTTCTTCCAAAACAGTTTCACTAGGCTTACTTTAATGACTTAGAACTAATTAATTAAGCTATTTAATCATAATTCAAGCTTGATTACTAATACTTTATGATGTTAAGATGATCATAAGCATTAATCAATAAGGCTTAAAAAAGATTAAGAAGGTGTTAAGCTTAATTAACAATTCGAAGTACTTGTTTGTTCGAAATTGGATTAAGTAAGCTAATGAATTGAATCTCCTTCACCTTAATCTCTTCTTGATGACTCTTTGCTAGGAGACTTGGATTGATCATGGATGCTCCTGCATCATTCTCCCCTGGTTTGGAGAAATCTTCTTGTAACTCGAAATCTTCTTCCAAATATGGAGCTAAGTCACCCACATTGAAGGTGGCCGAAATGTTGCCCATCTCACTTGGTAGCTCTATCTTGTATGCATTGTTATTGATCTTCTCAAGCACCCTAAATGGACCATCACTCCTTGGCATTAGCTTGTTCTTCCTTCTGGATGGAAATCGTTCCTTCCTTAGGTGCAACCATACCAAGTCCCCGGGCTTGTAAATGACCTCCTTTCGATGCTTGTTAGCTCGGACCTTGTAAGCTTCATTAACCTTCTCAATGCGTGCTCTAATCTGTTGGTGAAGCTTTTTCATCTCCTTTGCCTTCTCCTCTGCATCTTTGCTTTGCCTCATTTCAACTGGAATAGGTAGTAAATCAATGGGGCTTAAAGGATTAACCCCATAGTTCACTTCGAATGGAGAGCACTTCGTGGCATATGTAGGTGATCTATTATAAGCAAATTCTGCATGTGCTAGCTTTAGATCCCAATCTTTCTGTGACTTGTTAACTAGAGTCCTGAGGAGAGTAGTAAGTGTCCTGTTTGTCACCTCCGTTTGACCATCAGTTTGTGGATGCGCCGTGGTACTAAAGAGGAGCTTAGTACCTAGGAGCTTCCATAAAGTCTTCCAAAAGAAACTGAGGAACTTAACATCCTTATCAGAAACAATAGTCTTCGGTACACCATGTAATCTAATGATCTCCTTGAAGTACAAATCAGCTACATGAATTGCATCATCCGTCTTGTTGCAAGCAATGAAATGAGCCATCTTTGAGAATCGATCCACCACCACCATAATAGCATCTCTTTGCCTTTGAGTCCTAGGCAAAGCTACAATGAAATCCATACTAACATCTTCCCATGGCTGATTAGGAACTGGAAGTGGAGTATAGAGCCCTTGATGAAAAGAACTCTTGGCCTTTTGACATGTAGAACATCGAGCTAGAACTGAGTGAACATCACCTGCCAGTTTTGGCCAATAAAAGTGTTCCTGCAAAACATCCACAGTTTTGTTAATACCAAAATGCCCTGCTAGGCCTCCTCCATGAACCTCCTTGATGAGCAAATCCCTTAGTGAGCACTTAGGGATACAAAGCTTATTATTTCGGAAGAGAAAACTATCTAGAACCGAATAAGCTCCATGAGAACCATCCTTGCACGCTTCTATCAATGGTGAGAAATCTGGATCATCATAATAAAGCTCCTTAATATGAGTGAAGCCAAGAACTCGAGCCTCCATTAGAGAAAGCATAGAATGCCTCCTAGATAATGCATCTGCAACCACATTAGAAACTCCAGTTTTGTACTTTAAAACAAAATCAAAAGATTGAAGGAACTCCACCCATTTAGCATGTCGTGAACTGAGCTTATGTTGTCCATTAATGTACTTCAGAGCTTGATGATCTGAATGCAACACAAACTGAGCTGGCCTAAGATAATGAGTCCAATAAGTCAAAGCACGAATAATAGCATAGAACTCTTTATCATAGGTGCTGTAGTTGAGCTTGGCATGATTGAGCTTCTCACTGAAATAGGCTATGGGACGCCCTCCTTGTTGTAAAACAGCTCCAATCCCTACGCCACTTGCATCACATTCCACTTCAAACACTTTCTTGAAATCTGGTAAGGCTAGAACAGGCGCCTCACAAAGCTTGCTTTTCAACTGATCAAATGCTTCCTGAGCTGCTGGAGTCCAAGTGAAAGAACCCCCTTTCATACATTCGGTCAGTGGAGCCAAAATAGTACTAAAACCTCTGATGAATCTCCTGTAAAAAGATGCCAATCCATGAAAACTTCGAACTTCTGTGATGGACTTTGGAATTGGCCATGATTTGATTGCCTCCACCTTGGATTCATCCATAGAAATACCCTGAGATGAAATAATGAAACCAAGAAAAGACACACTAGAAGTGAAGAATTCACACTTCTCCATCTTTGCATATAGCTTCTTTTCCCTTAGCTTAAGGAAAACCTTCTTCAGATGAATAAGATGATCCTGTTCACTGTTGCTATACACAAGAATATCATCAAAATAAACCACAACAAACGAACCAATGAAAGGACGAAGTACCTCATGCATGAGCCTCATGAAAGTACTAGGAGCATTAGTTAAACCAAATGGCATAACACGCCACTCATATAACCCACTCTTAGTCTTAAAAGCTGTTTTCCATTCATCCCCTTCCTTGATTCGAATCTGATGATAACCACTACGCAAATCTATCTTGGAGAATATAGTAGCACCATGTAATTCATCGAGCAAATCATCAAGCCTAGGAATAGGATACCTATACTTGATGGTGATGTTGTTTATAGCCCTGCAATCTACACACATACGCATAGTTCCATCCTTCTTTGGAACCAAAATAACAGGAACAGCACATGGACTAAGACTTTCTTGTACAAACCCCTTAGCTAACAATTCAGTAATCTGTTTTTGCAACTCTTTAGCTTCTTCAGGATTACATCTATAAGCTGCCTTGTTAGGTAATGGTGCTCCAGGAACTAAGTCAATTTGATGCTCAATACCCCTACTAGGTGGTAAACCATAGGGAAGATCCTCGGGAAAAATATCACTAAAATCGTTCACTAATGGTTTAACCCAATCATGTAATTCACGAGTATTTTCATCATTTGCAGCAACTAACAACAACAAGTACATTTCCTTCCCCTTTTCAATGGCCTTATCAACTTGATGTTTTTGGAGAATTAAGGATTTCTGATTTTTAGTTTTCGAATTGGAGGTTTCTTTCTTAGGCAAATTCGTACCCTTTTTGCTAGGACTAAGTATAATTTTCTTGTTTTCATGCATGAAAGTGTATGTATTAGTCCTACCATTATGTAAGGTTTCCTTATCAGATTGCAACGGCCTCCCTAAGAGAATATGACATGCATTCATAGGTACTACATCACATAAAACCTTATCATTATACGAATCACCAAAAGAGAAGCTAACTAAAGCTTGTTTTGTTACCTCCACACAGTTACCATCATTAAGCCAATGAAGCTTATATGGTTTAGGATGACTGAAGGTAGGATGATTGAGCTTCTCCACCATAGAACTCGAAGCTACATTAGTGCAACTCCCACCATCAATAATCATGGAACAAATCTTGCCCTTGATTAAGCATTTTGTCTGAAAAATCTGGTCTCGTTGAGATGGTATAGCTTCGGCTTCTTTGGAGTGAAGGACCCTCCTTAGGACCAAGCTAAGATGATCATCTCCTTCCACTTCATCAACAAGAACATCTTCATTGCATTCATCCTCCTTTTCAGATTCTTTTTCGTGCTCCTCTTGATCTTTAAGGGCATCTTCTATGTTTTTAATGTCTAATAAGGTCATTACCCTTCTGTTTGGGCATTGTGCTTGATAATGACCATAACCATGACACTTAAAACATTTGATATCATCCTTCTTGGAAGAACTTTCAGCAACTTTCTTCCCTTTATCAAGAAATTTCGAACCAGCTTCACTTTTAGGTGTAAATGGAGATGTCGAAGTAGGCTTTACATACGAACTAGAACCTCCTTTAGTATAAGAAGTTCCTTTGCTAAACACCTTCTTCTTCTTGTCTTTTTGATGCTTTTCCACCTTAAGAGCCAACCTGAAAAGTTCATCTAAAGTAGAATAAGATTGAAGCTCAAGCTTCTTTTGGATGTCACGATCTAGGCCCTTCACAAAACGAGCCATGGTCTGCTCTTCCCTTTCTTGAACATCCAATTTCATCATCAACTTTTCATATTCATGGATGTATGTCTCGACATTCTTGGTACCTTGGAACAAATCAGAAAGTTGGTTATATAAATCAAGAGTGTAAGTGGAGGGGAGAAACTTAGCTTCCATCTTCTTTTTCAGTTTCTTCCAACTCTTGATTTTCGGCTTATGCTTCCTTTCTCTAGCAAGAGCAACGTTTTCCCACCAAAGGGATGCATAACCCTTTAGCTTAGTGATAGCCAACTTGAAAGATTTCGAATCATCATACTCCTTTAGCTCGAAAATCCTATTACATCTCGAAACCCATTCCAAATAAGCATCCGGATTAAGGTTTCCATCAAACTCTGGAACATCTAACTTGATGTCTCGAAAATCATCTTGTTTTCGTGGCCTCCTTCTTTGATTAGAAGTTTGTGATTGTACTTCTTCACTAGAGTCATAAACAATCTCATTCTCATCTTCAAAGTGCCTCCTTTCATGAACTTCTCTTCGAACTCCAACACTAGAACTTCGAAAAGCTTCCATGAGATTTGCCATTTGCTCACTAATTGTAGCCATTTGATTCTCAAGGCCAACTAACCTTGCTTCATTCAATGTCATGCCCCTTCTAAACTGATTTGGATCTTCACCACCACTCATTTTAACAACCACTAAGTTGTATCAAAGATTAGAGGTGAAAAGAGAAGAAAAGAGATGTGTTTGGGCTTAGAATTGATTTCGGTTTTGGGGGGATATGTGTATGAGTTTAGGAAATGATTATGGGATGATTAGAGGGTTAAAAGAATGCTCTTAAACTAACCAAAGCTCTGATACCAAATGATGCATAAAGAATTTCATAAGCAAGAGCATTCGTTGGTTAAGAACCGAAGAATCAGTTTTGCTTCAAGCCTTGTTGGAACCGTACCAACAACCACCACTTTCACTAGCCTTAGAACCACCAAACTAGGCCACCAATGTCAAAGAAGAACTCTTGGTGCAACCTTGCTTTGTTAAATTAGTAACTAATCTACGTTAGTTAGCTAATTAACTCAAAGACTTTAATTAGGACAAACTGTCCAGTTTTGCTCTAAGCGCACAGCTCAAAGAAATGAGTATAACTCTTAATTCATTCAACAAAGTCTAATGAAACTTCTTGAATTACAAACCTAACATATAGAGCAGTAACATACCAAAAATTCACGTCATTTGGTGATGTTTTGCTTAGGTAACAAAAGCCATCTTAAACTATTACAAAAATCTGGCCAGTTTTCAGTACCTAGGTGCAATGATTAGGATTTTCTGAGAAACGAAAATATCCTACTGCAAAAAGGAAACTAAGGTATTAAAATAGACATTCTAAGGAAAATATCCTCAAAAAATCAGCTCCAAAAGCTTAAGAAAAGCGGCTGCCCAGAACTGATGAAAAGGGGCCCAGAATGACGCCTCCCAGCTGCGGTTTTGGATACTTCTTCATGAAGCTCTCTTTTCCTATTGATTCTTGCCTCCAACTCTTCACATGCTTGTTGGTGATGTATGTAAGCACACAGGTGAGTCATGTATGGTTGCCTTAGCCAAGAATAAAGCTCAAAAACGTAGCCAAAACGTGCCCTAAACAAACCGTATAAATTCTGTTCTTCCAAAACAGTTTCACTAGGCTTACTTTAATGACTTAGAACTAATTAATTAAGCTATTTAATCATAATTCAAGCTTGATTACTAATACTTTATGATGTTAAGATGATCATAAGCATTAATCAATAAGGCTTAAAAAAGATTAAGAAGGTGTTAAGCTTAATTAACAATTCGAAGTACTTGTTTGTTCGAAATTGGATTAAGTAAGCTAATGAATTGAATCTCCTTCACCTTAATCTCTTCTTGATGACTCTTTGCTAGGAGACTTGGATTGATCATGGATGCTCCTGCATCATCTAATACTTATTCAAGGACTGAAAAATATTTGGTAATTATTGACAACAAAATGATTTGAAAGGTTTTCATACACAACAAATCGCCTAAGAGACTATGACGGTTTTACCCTTTGATTTGAATTGAATTTGATCCACGGGCTTCATATGCTTTAAATATATCTAATACCTATTCAAGGAGTCAAAAATATTTGGTATTTAAGCACAAAAAATGATTTGAAAGGTGTTCATATACGACAAATCCCCTAACAGACTATGACGGTTTTACCCTTTGATTTGAATTGAGTTTGATCCAAGGGCTTCATATGCTTTAAATATATCTAATACTTATTCAAGGACTGAAAAATATTTGGTAATTATTCACAACAAAATGATTTGAAAGGTTTTCATACACAACAAATCGCCTAAGAGACTATGACGGTTTTACCCTTTGATTTGAATTGAGTTTGATCCAAGGGCTTCATATGCTTTAAATATATCTAATACCTATTCAAGGAGTCAAAAATATTTGGTAATTAAGCACAAAAAATGATTTGAAAGGTGTTCATACACCACAAATCCCCTAAGAGACTATGACGATTTTACCCTTTTATTTGTATTGAGTTTGATACAAGGGCTTCATATGCTTTAAATATATCTAATACCTATTCAAGGACTCAAAAATATTTGGTAAATATTTACAACAAAATGATTTGAAAGGTTTTCATACACTCCAAATCGCCTAATAGACTATGACGGTTTTACCCTTTGATTTGTATTGAGTTTGATCCAAGGGCTTCATATGCTTTAAATATATCTAATACCTATTCAAGGAGTCAAAAATATTTGGTAATTAAGCACAAAAAATGATTTGAAAGGTGTTCATACACCACCAATCCCCTAAGAGACTATGATGGTTTTACCCTTTGATTTGTATTGAGTTTGATCCAAGGGCTTCATATGGTTTAAATATATCTAATACCATTTCACGGAGTCAAAAATATTTTGTAATTAAGCACAAAAAATTATTTGAAAGGTGTTCATATACCACAAATCCCCTAAGAGACTATGACGGTTTTACCCTTTGATTTGAATTGAGTTTGATCCAAGGGCTTCATATGCTTTAAATATATCTAATACCTATTCAAGGACTGAAAAATATTTGGTAATTATTCACAACAAAATGATTTGAAAGGTTTTCATACACAATAAGTCGCCTAAGAGACTATGATGGTTTTACCCTTTGATTTGAATTGAGTTTGATCCAAGGGCTTCATATGCTTTAAATATATCTAATACCTATTGAAGGATGAAAAAAATATTTGGTAATTATTCACAAAAAAAAAAGATTTCAAAGGTGTCCATAGACCACAAATCGCCTAGGAGACTATGACGGTTTACCCTTTGAAAGAATTTCGATCCAAGTGCTTCATATGATTGAAATATATCTAATACCTATTCAAAGAGTCAAAAATATTTGGTAATAAAGCACAATAAATGATTTGAAAGGTGTCATAGAGCACAAATCGCCTAAGAGACTATGACGGTTTTACCTTTTGATTTGAATTGAGTTTGATCCAAGGGCTTCATATGCGTTAAATATATCTAATACCTATTCGAGGAATCAAAAATATTTTGTAATTATTCACAACAAAATAATTTCAAAGGCGTTCATAGCACACAAATCACCTAAGAGACTATGACGGTTTTACCCTTTCATTTGAATTAAGTTTCATTCAAGGGCTTCATATGCTTTAATAATATCTAATACCTATTCAAGGACTCAAAAATATTTGGTAATTATTCACAACAAAATGATTTGAATGGTGGTCCTACACCACAAATCGCCTAAGAGAATATGACGGTGTTACCTTTTGATTTTAATTAAGTCGATCCAAGGGCTTCATATGCATTAAATATATCTAATACCTATTCAAGAAGTCAAAAATATTTTGTAATTAAGCACAAAAAATAATTTGAATGGTGTTCATACACCACAAATCCCCTAAGAGAGTATAACGGTTTGACCCTTTGATTTGTATTGAGTTTGATCCAAGGGCTTCATAAGATTTTAATATATCTAATACCTATTGAAGGAGTCAAAAATATTTGGTAATTAAGCACAAAAAATGATTTGAAAGGTGTTCATACACCACACATCCCCTAAGAGACTATGACGGTTTTACCCTTTTATTTGTATTGAGTTTGATCCAAGGGATTCATATGCTATAAATATATCTAATACCTATTCAAGGACTCAAAAATATTTGGTAATTATTTACAACAAAATGATTTGAAAGGTTTTCATACACCCCAAATCGCCTAATAGACTATGACGCTTTTACCCTTTAATTTGTATTGACTTTGATCCAAGGGCTTCATATGCTTTAAATATATCTATTACCTATTCAAGGAGTCAAAAATATTTGGTAATTAAGCATAAAAAATGATTTGAAAGGTGTCCATACACCACAAATCCCCTAAGAGACTATGATGGTTTTACCCTTTGATTTGTATTGAGTTTGATCCAAGCGCTTCATATGCTTTAAATATATCTAATACCTATTCAAGGAGTCAAAAATATTTTTTACTATTTCACAACCAATTATTTTAAAGGTTTTCTTACACTATAAATCCTCTAAGAAACTATGACGGTTTTACCCTTTGATTTGAGTTGAGTGTTATCCAAGGGCCTTATATGCATTAAATATATCTAATACCTATTCAAGGACTCAAAATATTTGGTAATTAAGCACAAAAAATGATTTGAAAGGTGTTTATACACCACAAATCCCCTAAGAGACTATGACGGTTTTACCCTTTCATTTGAATTGAGTTTCATCCAAGGGCTTCATATGCTTTAAATATATCTAATACCTATTCAAGGAGTCAAAAATATTTTTTATTATTTCACAACTAATGATTTTAAAGGTTTTCTTACACTACAAATCCCCTAAGAGACTATGACGGTTTTACCCTTTGATTTGAATTGAGTGTTATCCAAGGGCTCCATATGCTTTAAATATATCTAATACCTCTTTAAGGACTGAAAAATATTTGGTAATTAAGCACAAATAATGATTTGAAAGGTGTTCATACACCACAAATCCCCTAAGAGACTATGACGGTTTTACCCTTTCATTTGAATTGAGTTTCATCCAAAGGCTTCATATGCTTTAATAATATGTAATACCTGTTCAAGGACTCAAAAATATTTGGTAATTATTCACAACAAAATGATTTGAATGGTGGTCCTACAGCACAAATCGCCTAAGAGAATATGACGGTTTTACCCTTTGATTTGAATTGACTTTGATCCAAGGGCTTCATATGCTTTCTATATATCTAATACCTATTCCAAAATTCAAAAATATTTTGTAATTAAGCACAAAAAATAATTTGAATGGTGTTCATAAACCATAAATCCCCTAAGGGAGTATAACGGTTTGACCCTTTGATTTGTATTGAGTTTGATCCAAAGGCTTCATTAGCTTTTAATATATCTAATACCTATTGAAAGACTCAAAAATATTTGGTAATTAAGCACAAAAAATGATTTGAAAGGTGTTCATACACCACACATCCCCTAAGAGACTATGACGGTTTTACCCTTTTATTTGTATTGAGTTTGATACAAGGGCTTCATATGCTTTAATAATATCTAATACCTATTCAAGGACTCAAAAATATTTGGTAATTATTCACAACAAAATGATTTGAATGGTGGTCCTACACCACAAATCGCCTAAGAGAATATGACGGTGTTACCTTTTGATTTTAATTAAGTCGATCCAAGGGCTTCATATGCATTAAATATATCTAATACCTATTCAAGAAGTCAAAAATATTTTGTAATTAAGCACAAAAAATAATTTGAATGGTGTTCATACACCACAAATCCCCTAAGAGAGTATAACGGTTTGACCCTTTGATTTGTATTGAGTTTGATCCAAGGGCTTCATAAGATTTTAATATATCTAATACCTATTGAAGGAGTCAAAAATATTTGGTAATTAAGCACAAAAAATGATTTGAAAGGTGTTCATACACCACACATCCCCTAAGAGACTATGACGGTTTTACCCTTTTATTTGTATTGAGTTTGATCCAAGGGATTCATATGCTATAAATATATCTAATACCTATTCAAGGACTCAAAAATATTTGGTAATTATTTACAACAAAATGATTTGAAAGGTTTTCATACACCCCAAATCGCCTAATAGACTATGACGCTTTTACCCTTTAATTTGTATTGACTTTGATCCAAGGGCTTCATATGCTTTAAATATATCTATTACCTATTCAAGGAGTCAAAAATATTTGGTAATTAAGCATAAAAAATGATTTGAAAGGTGTCCATACACCACAAATCCCCTAAGAGACTATGATGGTTTTACCCTTTGATTTGTATTGAGTTTGATCCAAGCGCTTCATATGCTTTAAATATATCTAATACCTATTCAAGGAGTCAAAAATATTTTTTACTATTTCACAACCAATTATTTTAAAGGTTTTCTTACACTATAAATCCTCTAAGAAACTATGACGGTTTTACCCTTTGATTTGAGTTGAGTGTTATCCAAGGGCCTTATATGCATTAAATATATCTAATACCTATTCAAGGACTCAAAATATTTGGTAATTAAGCACAAAAAATGATTTGAAAGGTGTTTATACACCACAAATCCCCTAAGAGACTATGACGGTTTTACCCTTTCATTTGAATTGAGTTTCATCCAAGGGCTTCATATGCTTTAAATATATCTAATACCTATTCAAGGAGTCAAAAATATTTTTTATTATTTCACAACTAATGATTTTAAAGGTTTTCTTACACTACAAATCCCCTAAGAGACTATGACGGTTTTACCCTTTGATTTGAATTGAGTGTTATCCAAGGGCTCCATATGCTTTAAATATATCTAATACCTCTTTAAGGACTGAAAAATATTTGGTAATTAAGAACAAATAATGATTTGAAAGGTGTTCATACACCACAAATCCCCTAAGAGACTATGACGGTTTTACCCTTTCATTTGAATTGAGTTTCATCCAAAGGCTTCATATGCTTTAATAATATGTAATACCTGTTCAAGGACTCAAAAATATTTGGTAATTATTCACAACAAAATGATTTGAATGGTGGTCCTACAGCACAAATCGCCTAAGAGAATATGACGGTTTTACCCTTTGATTTGAATTGACTTTGATCCAAGGGCTTCATATGCTTTCTATATATCTAATACCTATTCCAAAATTCAAAAATATTTTGTAATTAAGCACAAAAAATAATTTGAATGGTGTTCATAAACCATAAATCCCCTAAGGGAGTATAACGGTTTGACCCTTTGATTTGTATTGAGTTTGATCCAAAGGCTTCATTAGCTTTTAATATATCTAATACCTATTGAAAGACTCAAAAATATTTGGTAATTAAGCACAAAAAATGATTTGAAAGGTGTTCATACACCACACATCCCCTAAGAGACTATGACGGTTTTACCCTTTTATTTGTATTGAGTTTGATACAAGGGCTTCATATGCTTTAAATATATCTAATACCTATTCAAGGACTCAAAAATATTTGGTAAATATTTACAACAAAATGATTTGAAAGGTTTTCATACACTCCAAATCGCCTAATAGACTATGACGGTTTTACCCTTTGATTTGTATTGAGTTTGGTCCAAGGGCTTCATATGCTTTAAATATATCTAATACCTATTCAAGGAGTCAAAAATATTTGGTAATTAAGCACAAAAAATGATTTGAAAGGTGTTCATACACCACCAATCCCCTAAGAGACTATGATGGTTTTACCCTTTGATTTGTATTGAGTTTGATCTAAGGGCTTCATATGCTTTAAATATATCTAATACCTATTCAAGGAGTCAAAAATATTTTTTATTATTTCACAACCAATGGTTTTAAAGATTTTCTTACACAATAAATCCCCTAAGAGACTATGACGGTTTTACAGTGTGATTTGAATTGAGTGTTATCCAAGGGCTTCATATGCTTTAAATAAATCTAATACCTATTCAAGTACTCAAAAATATTTGGTAATTCAGCACAAAAAATGATTTGAAAGGTGTTCATACACCACAAATCCCCTAAGAGACTATGACGCTATTACCCTTTGATTTGTATTGAGTTTGATCCAAGGGTTTCATATGCTTTAAATATATCTAATACCTATTCAAGGAGTCAAAAATATTTTTTATTCTTCCACAACAAATGATTGGAAAGGTGTTCTTACACCACAAATCCCCTATGAGGTTATGCCGGTTTTACCCTTTGATTTGAATTGAGTGTTATCTAAGGTATTCATATGCTTTTAATATATCTAATACCTATTCAAGGACTCAAAAATGTTTTGTAATTATTCACAAAAAAAAGATTTGAAGGGTGTCCATAGACCACAAATCGCCTAGGTGACTTTGACGGTTTTACCCTTTGAAAGAATTTCGATCCAAGTGCTTCATATGATTGAAATATATCTAATACCTATTCAAAGAGTCAAAAATATTTTGTAATTCAGCACAAGAAATGATTTGAAAGGTGTTCATAGACCACAAATCGCCTAAGAGACTATGACGGTTTTACCTTTTGATTTGAATTGAGTTTGATCCAAGGGCTTCATATGCTTTAAATTTATCTAATACCTATTCGAGGACTCAAAAATATTTGGTAATTATTCACAATAAAATGATTTGAAAGGTGTTCATTCACCAGAAATCACCTAAGAGATAATGACGGTTTTACCCTTTGATTTGAATTGATTTTCATCCAAGGGTTTCATATGCTTTAAATATATCTAATACCTGTTCAAGGACTCAAAAATATTTGGTAATTATTCCTAACAAAATGATTTGAAAGGTGGTGCTACACCACAAATACCCTAACAGACTATGACGGTTTTACCCTTTGATTTGAATTGAGTTTGATCCAAGGGCTTCATATGTTTTAAATATATCTAATACTTATTCAAGGACTGAAAAATATTTGGTAATTATTCACAACAAAATGATTTGAAAGGTTTTCATACACAACAAATCGCCTAAGAGACTATGACGGTTTTACCCTTTGATTTGAATTGCTTTTGATCCAAGGGCTTCATATGCTTTAAATATATCTAATACCTATTCAAGGAGTCAAAAAAATTTGGTAATTAAACACAAAAAATGATTTGAAAGGTGTTCATTCACCATAAATCCCCTAAGAGACTATGTCGGTTTTACCCTTTGATTTGTATTGAGTTTGATCCAAGGGATTCATATGCTTTAAATATATCTAATACCATATGAAGGATGAAAAAAATATTTGGTAATTATTCACAAAAAAAAAAAGATTTCAAAGGTGTCCATAGACCACAAATCGCCTAGGAGACTATGACGGTTTACCCTTTGAAAGAATTTCGATCCAAGTGCTTCATATGATTGAAATATATCTAATACCTATTCAAAGAGTCAAAAATATTTGGTAATTAAGCACAATAAATGATTTGAAAGGTGTCATAGAGCACAAATCGCCAAAGAGACTATGACGGTTTTACCTTTTGATTTGAATTGAGTTTGATCCAAGGACTTCATATGCGTTAAATATATCTAATACCGATTTGAGGACTCAAAAATATTTGGTAATTATTCACAACAAAATAATTTCAAAGGTGTTCATACACCACAAATCACCTAAGAGACTATGACGGTTTTACCCTTTCATTTGAATTGAGTTTCATTCAAGGGCTTCATATGATTTAATAATATCTAATACCTATTCAAGGACTCAAAAATATTTGGTAATTATTCACAACAAAATGATTTGAATAGTGGTCCTACACCACAAATCGCCTAAGAGAATATGACGGTTTGACCCTTTGATTTGTATTGAGTTTGATCCAAGGGCTTCATAAGCTTTTAATATATCTAATACCTATTGAAGGAGTCAAAAATATTTGGTAATTAAGCACAAAAAATGATTTGAAAGGTGTTCATCACCACACATCCCCTAAGAGACTATGATGGTTTTACCCTTTTATTTGTATTGAGTTTGATCCAAGGGCTTCATATTCTTTAAATATATCTAATACCTATTCAAGGACTTAAAAATATTTGGTAATTATTTAGAACAAAATGATTTGAAAGGTTTTCATACACCACAGATCGCCTAAGAGACTATAACGGTTTTACCCTATAATTTGTATTGTGTTTGATCCAAGGGCTTCATATGCTTTAAATATATATAATACCTATTCAAGGACTCAAAAATCTTTGGTTAACATTTACAACAAAATTATTTGAAAGGTTTTCATACGCCACAAATCGTCTGATAGACTATGACGGTTTTACCCTTTGATTTGTATTGAGTTAGATCCAAGAGCTTCATATGCTTTAAATATATCTAATACCTATTCAAGGAGTCAAAAAATTTGGTAATTAAGCACAAAAAATGAATTGAAAGGTGTTCATACACCACAAATCCCCTAAGAGACTATGACGGTTTTACCCTTTTATTTGTATTGAGTTTGATCCAAGGGCTTCATATGCTTTAAATATATCTAATACCTATTCAAGGACTCAAAAATATTTGGTAAATATTTACAACAAAATGATTTGAAAGGTTTTCATAAACCACAAATCGCCTAATAGACTGTGACGGTTTTACCCTTTGATTTGTATTGAGTTTCATCCAAGGGCTTCATATGCTTTAAATATATCTAATACCTATTCAATGAGTCAAAAATATTTGGTAATTAAGCACAAAAAATGATTTGAAAGGTGTTCATACACCACAAATCCCCTAAGAGACTATGATGGTTTTACCCTTTGATTTGTATTGAGTTTGATATAAAGGCTTCATATGCTTTAAATATATCTAATACCTATTCAAGGAATCAAAAATATTTTTTATTATTTCACAACCCATGATTTTAAAGGTTTTCTTACACTATAAATCCCCTAAGAGACTATGACGGTTTTACCCTTAAATTTGAGTTGAGTGTTATTCAAGGGCTTCATATGCATTAAATATATCTAATACCTATTCAAGGACTCAAAAATATTTGGTAATTAAGCACAAAAAATGATTTGAAAGGTGTTTATACACCACAAATCCCCTAAGAGACTATGACGGTTTTACCCTTTCATATGAATTGAGTTTCATCCAAGGGCTTCATATGCTTTAAATATATCTAATACCTATTCAAGGAATCAAAAATATTTTTTATTATTTCACAACTAATGATTTTAAAGGTTTTCTTACACTATAAATCCCCTAAGAGACTATGACGGTTTTACCCTTTGATTTGAATTGAGTGTTATCCAAGGGCTCCATATGCTTTAAATATATCTAATACCTCTTTAAGGACTAAAATTTTTTTGGTAATTAAGCACAAATAATGATTTGAAAGGTGTTCATACACCACAAATCCCCTAAGAGACTATGACGGTTTTACCCTTTCATTTGAATTGAGTTTCATCCAAGGGCTTCATATGCTTTAAATATATTTAATACCTATTCGAGGACTCAAAAATATTTGGTAATTATACACAAGAAAATGATTTGAATGGTGGTCCTACACCACAAATCGCTTAAGAGACAATGACGGTTTTACCCTTTGATTTGAATTAATTTTCATCCAAGGGTTTCATATGCTTTAAATATATCAAATACCTGTTCAAGGACTCAAAAATATTTGGTAATTATTCCCAACAAAATGATTTGAAAGGTGGTCCTACACCACAAATCGCCTAAGAGACTATGACGGTTTTACCCTTTGATTTGAATTGAGTTTGATCCAAGGGCTTCATATGCTTTAGATATATCTAATCCCTATTCAAGGATTCAAAAATATTTGGTAATTAAGCACAAAAAATGATTCAAAAGGTGTTCATACACCACAAATCCCCTAAGACACTATGACGATTTGACCCTTTGATCTGTATTGAGTTTGATCCAAGGGATTCATATGATTTAAATATATCTAATACCTATTCACGGATTCAAAAATATTTTGTAATTAAGCTCAAAAAATGATTTGAAAGGTGCTCATATACCACAAATCCCCTAAGAGACTATGACGGTTTTACCCTTTGATTTGAATTGAGTTTGATCCTAGTGATTCAAATGCTTTAAATATATCTAATACCTATTCAAGGACTGAAAAATATTTGGTAAATATTTACAACAAAATGATTTGAAAGGTTTTCATACACCACAAATCGCCTAATAGACTATGACGGTTTTAGCGTTTGATTTGTATTGAGTTTGATCCAAGGGCATCATATGCATTAAATATATCTAATACCTATTCAAGGATTCAAAAATATTTGAAAATTAAGCACAAAAAATGATTTGAAAGGTGTTCATACACCACAAATCACCAAAGAGATTATGATGGTTTTACCCTTTGATTTGTATTGAGTTTGATCTAAGGGCTTCATATGCTTTAAATATATCTAATACCCATTCAAGGAGTCAAAAATATTTTTTATTATTTCACAACCAATGATTTTAAAGGTTTTCTTACACTATAAATCCCCTAAGAGACTATGACGGTTTTACCCTTTGATTTGAATTGAGTGTTATCCAAGGGATTCATATTCTTTAAATACATCTAATACCTATTAAAGGACTCAAAAATATTTGGTAATTAAGCACAAAAAATGATTTGAAAGGTGTTCATACACCACAAATCCCCTAAGAGACTATGACAGTATTAACCTTTGATTTGTATTGAGTTCGATCCAAGGGCTTCATAAGCTTTTAATAAATCTAATACCTATTGAAGGAGTCAAAAATATTTGGTAATTAAGCACAAAAAATGATTTGAAAGGTGTTCATACACCACACATCCCCTAAGAGACAATGACG
The DNA here is from genome assembly GCA_947645195.1 of Patellifolia procumbens. NCBI lineage: Eukaryota > Viridiplantae > Streptophyta > Magnoliopsida > Caryophyllales > Amaranthaceae > Patellifolia > Patellifolia procumbens. The sequence continues at coordinate 100,836 of CANSGD010000615.1, read as the reverse complement.
GTTTTACCCTTTTATTTGTATTCAGTTTGATTCAAGGGCTTCATATGCTTTAAATATATGTAATACCTATTCAAGGACTCAAAAATATACAAAATGATTTGAAAGGTTTTCATACACCATAAATTGTCTAATAGACTATGACGGTTTTACCCTTTGATTTGTATTGAGTTTGATCCAAGGGCTTCATATGCTTTAAATATATCTAATACCTATTCAAGGAGTCAAAAATATTTGAAAATTAAGCACAAAAAATGATTTGAAAGGTGTTCATACACCACAAATCACCTAAGAGATTATGATGGTTTTACCCTTTGATTTGTATTGAGTTTGATCTAAGGGCTTCATATGCTTTAAATATATCTAATACCTATTCAAGGAAAAAAAATATTTTTTATTATTTCACAACCAATGATTTTAAAGGTTATCTTACACTATAAATCCCCTAAGAGACTATGACGGTTTTACCCTTTGATTTGTATTGAGTTTGATCCAAGGGATTCATATGCTTTAAATATATCTAATACCATATGAAGGATTAAAAAAATATTTGGTAATTATTCACAAAAAAAAAAGATTTCAAAGGTGTCCATAGACCACAAATCGCCTAGGAGACTATGACGGTTTACCCTTTGAAAGAATTTCGATCCAAGTGCTTCATATGATTGAAATATATCTAATACCTATTCAAAGAGTCAAAAATATTTGGTAATTAAGCACAATAAATGATTTGAAAGGTGTCATAGAGCACAAATCGCCAAAGAGACTATGACGGTTTTACCTTTTGATTTGAATTGAGTTTGATCCAAGGGCTTCATATGCGTTAAATATATCTAATACCGATTTGAGGACTCAAAAATATTTGGTAATTATTCACAACAAAATAATTTCAAAGGTGTTCATACACCACAAATCACCTAAGAGACTATGACGGTTTTACCCTTTCATTTGAATTGAGTTTCATTCAAGGGCTTCATATGATTTAATAATATCTAATACCTATTCAAGGACTCAAAAATATTTGGTAATTATTCACAACAAAATGATTTGAATAGTGGTCCTATACCACAAATCGCCTAAGAGAATATGACGGTTTGACCCTTTGATTTGTATTGAGTTTGATCCAAGGGCTTCATAAGCTTTTAATATATCTAATACCTATTGAAGGAGTCAAAAATATTTGGTAATTAAGCACAAAAAATGATTTGAAAGGTGTTCATACACCACACATCCCCTAAGAGACTATGACGGTTTTACCCTTTTATTTGTATTGAGTTTGATCCAAGGGCTTCATATTATTTAAATATATCTAATACCTATTCAAGGACTTAAAAATATTTGGTAATTATTTAGAACAAAATGATTTGAAAGGTTTTCATACACCACAGATCGCCTAAGAGACTATAACGGTTTTACCCTATAATTTGTATTGAGTTTGATCCAAGGGCTTCATATGCTTTAAATATATATAATACCTATTCAAGGACTCAAAAATCTTTGGTTAATATTTACAACAAAATTATTTGAAAGGTTTTCATACGCCACAAATCGTCTAATAGACTATGACGGTTTTACCCTTTGATTTGTATTGAGTTAGATCCAAGGGCTTCATATGCTTTAAATATATCTAATACCTATTCAAGGAGTCAAAAAATTTGGTAATTAAGCACAAAAAATGATTTGAAAGGTGTTCATACACCACAAATCCCCTAAGAGACTATGACAGTTTTACCCTTTTATTTGTATTGAGTTTGATCCAAGGGCTTCATATGCATTAAAAATATCTAATACCTATTCAAGGACTCAAAAATATTTGGTAAATATTTACAACAAAATGATTTGAAAGGTTTTCATAAACCACAAATCGCCTAATAGACTGTGACGGTTTTACCCTTTGATTTGTATTGAGTTTCATCCAAGGGCTTCATATGCTTTAAATATATCTAATACCTATTCAATGAGTCAAAAATATTTGGTAATTAAGCACAAAAAATGATTTGAAAGGTGTTCATACACCACAAATCCCCTAAGAGACTATGATGGTTTTACCCTTTGATTTGTATTGAGTTTGATATAAAGGCTTCATATGCTTTAAATATATCTAATACCTATTCAAGGAATCAAAAATATTTTTTATTATTTCACAACCCATGATTTTAAAGGTTTTCTTACACTATAAATCCCCTAAGAGACTATGACGGTTTTACCCTTAAATTTGAGTTGAGTGTTATTCAAGGGCTTCATATGCATTAAATATATCTAATACCTATTCAAGGACTCAAAAATATTTGGTAATTAAGCACAAAAAATGATTTGAAAGGTGTTTATACACCACAAATCCCCTAAGAGACTATGACGGTTTTACCCTTTCATATGAATTGAGTTTCATCCAAGGGCTTCATATGCTTTAAATATATCTAATACCTATTCAAGGAATCAAAAATATTTTTTATTATTTCACAACTAATGATTTTAAAGGTTTTCTTACACTATAAATCCCCTAAGAGACTATGACGGTTTTACCCTTTGATTTGAATTGAGTGTTATCCAAGGGCTCCATATGCTTTAAATATATCTAATACCTCTTTAAGGACTAAAATTTTTTTGGTAATTAAGCACAAATAATGATTTGAAAGGTGTTCATACACCACAAATCCCCTAAGAGACTATGACGGTTTTACCCTTTCATTTGAATTGAGTTTCATCCAAGGGCTTCATATGCTTTAAATATATTTAATACCTATTCGAGGACTCAAAAATATTTGGTAATTATACACAAGAAAATGATTTGAATGGTGGTCCTACACCACAAATCGCTTAAGAGACAATGACGGTTTTACCCTTTGATTTGAATTAATTTTCATCCAAGGGTTTCATATGCTTTAAATATATCAAATACCTGTTCAAGGACTCAAAAATATTTGGTAATTATTCCCAACAAAATGATTTGAAAGGTGGTCCTACACCACAAATCGCCTAAGAGACTATGACGGTTTTACCCTTTGATTTGAATTGAGTTTGATCCAAGGGCTTCATATGCTTTAGATATATCTAATCCCTATTCAAGGATTCAAAAATATTTGGTAATTAAGCACAAAAAATGATTCAAAAGGTGTTCATACACCACAAATCCCCTAAGACACTATGACGATTTGACCCTTTGATCTGTATTGAGTTTGATCCAAGGGATTCATATGATTTAAATATATCTAATACCTATTCACGGATTCAAAAATATTTTGTAATTAAGCTCAAAAAATGATTTGAAAGGTGCTCATATACCACAAATCCCCTAAGAGACTATGACGGTTTTACCCTTTGATTTGAATTGAGTTTGATCCTAGTGATTCAAATGCTTTAAATATATCTAATACCTATTCAAGGACTGAAAAATATTTGGTAAATATTTACAACAAAATGATTTGAAAGGTTTTCATACACCACAAATCGCCTAATAGACTATGACGGTTTTAGCGTTTGATTTGTATTGAGTTTGATCCAAGGGCATCATATGCATTAAATATATCTAATACCTATTCAAGGATTCAAAAATATTTGAAAATTAAGCACAAAAAATAATTTGAAAGGTGTTCATACACCACAAATCACCAAAGAGATTATGATGGTTTTACCCTTTGATTTGTATTGAGTTTGATCTAAGGGCTTCATATGCTTTAAATATATCTAATACCCATTCAAGGAGTCAAAAATATTTTTTATTATTTCACAACCAATGATTTTAAAGGTTTTCTTACACTATAAATCCCCTAAGAGACTATGACGGTTTTACCCTTTGATTTGAATTGAGTGTTATCCAAGGGATTCATATTCTTTAAATACATCTAATACCTATTAAAGGACTCAAAAATATTTGGTAATTAAGCACAAAAAATGATTTGAAAGGTGTTCATACACCACAAATCCCCTAAGAGACTATGACAGTATTACCCTTTGATTTGTATTGAGTTCGATCCAAGGGCTTCATAAGCTTTTAATAAATCTAATACCTATTGAACGAGTCAAAAATATTTGGTAATTAAGCACAAAAAATGATTTGAAAGGTGTTCATACACCACACATCCCCTAAGAGACAATGACGGTTTTACCCTTTTATTTGTATTCAGTTTGATTCAAGGGCTTCATATGCTTTAAATATATGTAATACCTATTCAAGGACTCAAAAATATACAAAATGATTTGAAAGGTTTTCATACACCATAAATTGTCTAATAGATTATGACGGTTTTACCCTTTGATTTGTATTGAGTTTGATCCAAGGGCTTCATATGCTTTAAATATATCTAATACCTATTCAAGGAGTCAAAAATATTTGAAAATTAAGCACAAAAAATGATTTGAAAGGTGTTCATACACCACAAATCACCTAAGAGATTATGATGGTTTTACCCTTTGATTTGTATTGAGTTTGATCTAAGGGCTTCATATGCTTTAAATATATCTAATACCTATTCAAGGAACAAAAATATTTTTTATTATTTCACAACCAATGATTTTAAAGGTTATCTTACACTATAAATCCCCTAAGAGACTATGACGGTTTTACCCTTTGATTTGAATTGAGTGTTACCCAAGGGCTTCATATGCTTCAAATATATCTAATACCTATTCAAGGACTCAAAAATATTTGGTAATTAAGCACAAAAAATGATTTGAAAGGTGTTCATACACCACAAATCCCCTAAGAGACTATGACGGTATTACCCTTTGATATTTATTGAGTTTGATCCAAGGGCTTCATATGCTTTAAATATATAAAATACCTATTCATGGAGTCAAAAATATTTTTTATTATTCCACAACAAATGATTGGAAAGGTGTTCTTACACCACAAATCCATAAACAGGTTATAACGGTTTTACCCTTTAATTTGAATTGAGTGTTATCTAAGGGATTCATATGCTTTTAATATATCTAATACCTATTCAAGGACTCAAAATTAATTTGTAATTATTCATAAAAAAAAAGATTTGAAAGGTGTTCATAGACCACAAATTGCCTAAGAGACTATGACGGTTTTACCCTTTGATTTGAATTGAGTTTGATCCAAGGGCTTCATGTACTTTAAATATATCTAATCCCTATTCAAGGATTCAAAAATATTTGGTAATTAAGCACAAGAAATGATTCGAAAGGTGTTCATACACCACAAATCCCCTAAGACACTATGACTGTTTGACCCTTTGATTTGTATTGAGTTTGATCAAAGGGATTCATATGATTTAAATATATCTAATACTTATTCATGGAGTCAAAAATATTTGGTAATTAAGCTCAAAAAATGATTTGAAAGGTGTTTATATACCACAAATCCCCTAAGAGACTATGACGGTTTTACCCTTTGATTTAAATTGAGTTTGATCCAAGGGATTCATATGCTTTAAATATATCTAATACCTATTCAAGGACTAAAAAATATTTGGAAATTTTCACAATAAAAAAAAAGATTCAAAAGGTGTCCATAAACCACAAATCGCCTAGGAGACTATGACGGTTTACCCATTGAAAGAATTTCGATCCAAGTGCTTCATATGATTGAAATATATCTAATACCTATTCAAAGAGTCAAAAATATTTGGTAATTAAGCACAATAAATGATTTGAAAGGTGTAATAGAGCACAAATCACCTAAGAGACTATGACGATTTTACCTTTTGATTTGAATTGAGTTTTATCCAAGGACTTCATATGTGTTAAATATATCTAATACCTATTCGAGGACTCAAAAATATTTTGTAATTATTCACAACAAAATAATTTGAAAGGTGTTCATACACCATAAATCACCTAAGAGACTATGACGGTGTTACCCTTTCATTTGAATTGAGTTTCATCCAAGGGCTTCATATGCTTTAATAATATCTAATACCTATTCAAGGACTCAAAAATATTTGGTAATTATTCACAACAAAATGATTTGAATGGTGGTCCTACACCACAAATCGCCTAAGAGAATATGACAGTTTTACCTTTTGATTTGAATTGAGTTTAATCCAAAAGCTTCATATGCTTTAAATATATCTAATACCTATTCAAGAAGTCAAAAATATTTTGTAATTAACCACAAAAAATAATTTGAATGGTGTTCAAACACCATAAATCCCCTAAGAGAGTATAACGATTTGACCCATTTGATTTGTATTGAGTTCGATCCAAGGGCTTCATAAGCTTTTAATAAATCTAATACCTATTGAAGGAGTCAAAAATATTTGGTAATTAAGCCCAAAAAATGATTTGAAAGGTGTTCATACACCACACATCCCCTAAGAGACTATGACGGTTTTACCCTTTTATTTGTATTGAGTTTGATCCAAGGGCTTCATACGCTTTAAATATATCTAATTCCTATTCAAGGACTCAAAAATATTTGGTAAATATTTACAACAAAATGATTTGAAAGGTTTTCATACACCGCAAATTGCCTAATAGACTATGACGGTTTTACCCTTTGATTTGTATTGAGTTTGATCCATGGGCTTCATATGCTTCAAATATATCTAATACCTATTCAAGGAGTCAAAAATATTTGAAAATTAAGCACAAAAAATGATTTGAAAGGTGTTCATAGACCACAAATCCCCTAAGAGATTATGAAGGTTTTACCCTTTGATTTGTATTGAGTTTGGTCTAAGGGCTTCATATGCTTTAAATTTCTCTAATACCTATTCAAGGAGTCAAAAATATTTTTTATTATTTCACAACCAATGATTTTAAACGTTTTCTTACACTATAAATCCCCTAAGAGACTATGATGGTTTTACCCTTTGATTTGTATTGAGTTTGATCTAAAGGCTTCATATGCTTTAAATATATCTAATACCTATTCAAGGAATCAAAAATATTTTTTATTATTTCACAACCCATGATTTTAAAGGTTTTCTTACACTATAAATCCCCTAAGAGACTATGACGGTTTTACCCTTAAATTTGAGTTGAGTGTTATTCAAGGGCTTCATATGCATTAAATATATCTAATACCTATTCAAGGACTCAAAAATATTTGGTAATTAAGCACAAAAAATGATTTGAAAGGTGTTTATACACCACAAATCCCCTAAGAGAATATGACGGTTTTACCCTTTCATATGAATTGAGTTTCATCCAAGGGCTTCATATGCTTTAAATATATCTAATACCTATTCAAGGAATCAAAAATATTTTTTATTATTTCACAACTAATGATTTTAAAGGTTTTCTTACACTATAAATCCCCTAAGAGACTATGACGGTTTTACCCTTTGATTTGAATTGAGTGTTATCCAAGGGCTCCATATGCTTTAAATATATCTAATACCTCTTTAAGGACTAAAATTTTTTTGGTAATTAAGCACAAATAATGATTTGAAAGGTGTTCATACACCACAAATCCCCTAAGAGACTATGACGGTTTTACCCTTTCATTTGAATTGAGTTTCATCCAAGGGCTTCATATGCTTTAAATATATTTAATACCTATTCGAGGACTCAAAAATATTTGGTAATTATACACAAGAAAATGATTTGAATGGTGGTCCTACACCACAAATCGCCTAAGAGACAATGACGGTTTTACCCTTTGATTTGAATTAATTTTCATCCAAGGGTTTCATATGCTTTAAATATATCAAATACCTGTTCAAGGACTCAAAAATATTTGGTAATTATTCCCAACAAAATGATTTGAAAGGTGGTCCTACACCACAAATCGCCTAAGAGACTATGACGGTTTTACCCTTTGATTTGAATTGAGTTTGATCCAAGGGCTTCATATGCTTTAGATATATCTAATCCCTATTCAAGGATTCAAAAATATTTTGTAATTAAGCACAAAAAATGATTCAAAAGGTGTTCATACACCACAAATCCCCTAAGACACTATGACGATTTGACCCTTTGATCTGTATTGAGTTTGATCCAAGGGATTCATATGATTTAAATATATCTAATACCTATTCACGTATTCAAAAATATTTGGTAATTAAGCTCAAAAAATGATTTGAAAGGTGCTCATATACCACAAATCCCCTAAGAGACTATGACGGTTTTACCCTTTGATTTGAATTGAGTTTGATCCTAGTGATTCAAATGCTTTAAATATATCTAATACCTATTCAAGGACTGAAAAATATTTGGTAAATATTTACAACAAAATGATTTGAAAGGTTTTCATACACCACAAATCGCCTAATAGACTATGACGGTTTTAGCGTTTGATTTGTATTGAGTTTGATCCAAGGGCATCATATGCATTAAATATATCTAATACCTATTCAAGGATTCAAAAATATTTGAAAATTAAGCACAAAAAATGATTTGAAAGGTGTTCATACACCACAAATCACCAAAGAGATTATGATGGTTTTACCCTTTGATTTGGATTGAGTTTGATCTAAGGGCTTCATATGCTTTAAATATATCTAATACCCATTCAAGGAGTCAAAAATATTTTTTATTATTTCACAACCAATGATTTTAAAGGTTTTCTTACACTATAAATCCCCTAAGAGACTATGACGGTTTTACCCTTTGATTTGAATTGAGTGTTATCCAAGGGATTCATATGCTTTAAATACATCTAATACCTATTAAAGGACTCAAAAATATTTGGTAATTAAGCACAAAAAATGATTTGAAAGGTGTTCATACACCACAAATCCCCTAAGAGACTATGACGGTATTACCCTTTGATTTGTATTGAGTTCGATCCAAGGGCTTCATAAGCTTTTAATAAATCTAATACCTATTGAAGGAGTCAAAAATATTTGGTAATTAAGCACAAAAAATGATTTGTAAGGTGTTCATACACCACACATCCCCTAAGAGACAATGACGGTTTTACCCTTTTATTTGTATTCAGTTTGATCCAAGGGCTTCATATGCTTTAAATATATGTAATACCTATTCAAGGACTCAAAAATATACAAAATGATTTGAAAGGTTTTCATACACCATAAATTGTCTAATAGACTATGACGGTTTTACCCTTTGATTTGTATTGAGTTTGATCCAAGGGCTTCATATGCTTTAAATATATCTAATACCTATTCAAGGAGTCAAAAATATTTGAAAATTAAGCACAAAAAATGATTTGAAAGGTGTTCATACACCACAAATCACCTAAGAGATTATGATGGTTTTACCCTTTGATTTGTATTGAGTTTGATCTAAGGGCTTCATATGCTTTAAATATATCTAATACCTATTCAAGGAGTCAAAAATATTTTTTATTATTTCACAACCAATGATTTTAAAGGTTATCTTACACTATAAATCCCCTAAGAGACTATGACGGTTTTACCCTTTGATTTGAATTGAGTGTTACCCAAGGGCTTCATATGCTTCAAATATATCTAATACCTATTCAAGGACTCAAAAAAATTTGGTAATTAAGCACAAAAAATGATTTGAAAGGTGTTCATACACCACATATCCCCTAAGAGACTAAGACGGTATTACCCTTTGATTTGTATTGAGTTTGATCCAAGGGCTTCATATGCTTTTAATATATATAATACCTATTGAAGGAGTCAAAAATATTTTTTATTATTCCACAACAAATGATTGGAAAGGTGTTCTTACACCACAAATCCATTAACAGGTTATAACGGTTTTACCCTTTAATTTGAATTGAGTGTTATCTAAGGGATTCATATGCTTTTAATATATCTAATACCTATTCAAGGACTCAAAATTAATTTGTAATTATTCATAAAAAAAAAAGATTTGAAAGGTGTTCATAGACCACAAATTGCCTAAGAGACTATGACGGTTTTACCCTTTGATTTGAATTGAGTTTGATCCAAGGGCTTCATGTACTTTAAATATATCTAATCCCTATTCAAGGATTCAAAAATATTTGGTAATTAAGCACAAGAAATGATTCGAAAGGTGTTCATACACCACAAATCCCCTAAGACACTATGACTGTTTGACCCTTTGATTTGTATTGAGTTTGATCAAAGGGATTCATATGATTTAAATATATCTAATACTTATTCATGGAGTCAAAAATATTTGGTAATTAAGCTCAAAAAATGATTTGAAAGGTGTTTATATACCACAAATCCCCTAAGAGACTATGACGGTTTTACCCTTTGATTTAAATTGAGTTTGATCCAAGGGATTCATATGCTTTAAATATATCTAATACCTATTCAAGGACAAAAAAATATTTGGAAATTTTCACAATAAAAAAAAAGATTCAAAAGGTGTCCATAAACCACAAATCGCCTAGTAGACTATGACGGTTTACCCATTGAAAGAATTTCGATCCAAGTGCTTCATATGATTGAAATATATCTAATACCTATTCAAAGAGTCAAAAATATTTGGTAATTAAGCACAATAAATGATTTGAAAGGTGTAATAGAGCACAAATCACCTAAGAGACTATGACGGTTTTACCTTTTGATTTGAATTGAGTTTTATCCAAGGACTTCATATCTGTTAAATATATCTAATACCTATTCGAGGACTCAAAAATATTTGGTAATTATTCACAAAAAAATAATTTGAAAGGTGTTCATACACCATAAATCACCTAAGAGACTATGACGGTTTTACCCTTTCATTTGAATTGAGTTTCATCCAACGGCTTCATATGCTTTAATAATATCTAATACCTATTCAAGGACTCAAAAATATTTGGTAATTATTCACAACAAAATGATTTGAATGGTGGTCCTACACCACAAATCGCCTAAGAGAATATGACAGTTTTACCTTTTGATTTGAATTGAGTTTAATCCAAAAGCTTCATATGCTTTAAATATATCTAATACCTATTCAACAAGTCAAAAATATTTTGTAATTAACCACAAAAAATAATTTGAATGGTGTTCAAACACCATAAATCCCCTAAGAGAGTATAACGATTTGACCCATTTGATTTGTATTGAGTTCGATCCAAGGGCTTCATAAGCTTTTAATAAATCTAATACCTATTGAAGGAGTCAAAAATATTTGGTAATTAAGCCCAAAAAATGATTTGAAAGGTGTTCATACACCACACATCCCCTAAGAGACTATGACGGTTTTACCCTTTTATTTGTATTGAGTTTGATCCAAGGGCTTCATACGCTTTAAATATATCTAATTCCTATTCAAGGACTCAAAAATATTTGGTAAATATTTACAACAAAATGATTTGAAAGGTTTTCATACACCGCAAATTGCCTAATAGACTATGACGGTTTTACCCTTTGATTTGTATTGAGTTTGATCCATGGGCTTCATATGCTTCAAATATATCTAATACCTATTCAAGGAGTCAAAAATATTTGAAAATTAAGCACAAAAAATGATTTGAAAGGTGTTCATAGACCACAAATCCCCTAAGAGATTATGATGGTTTTACCCTTTGATTTGTATTGAGTTTGGTCTAAGGGCTTCATATGCTTTAAATTTATCTAATACCTATTCAAGGAGTCAAAAATATTTTTTATTATTTCCCAACCAATGATTTTAAACGTTTTCTTACACTATAAATCTCCTAAGAGACTATGACGGTTTTACCCTTTGATTTGAATTGAGTGTTATCCAAGGGCTTCATATGCTTTAAATATATCTAATACCTATTCAAGGACTAAAAAATATTTGGTAATTAAGCACAAAAAATGATTTGAAAGGTGTTCATACACCAGAAATCCCCTAAGAGACTATGACGTTATTACCCTTTGATTTGTATTGAGTCTGATCCAAGGGCTTCATATGCTTTAAGTATATCTAATACCTATTCAAGGAGTCAAAATAATTTTTATTATTCCACAACAAATGAGTGGAAAGGTATTGTTACACCACAAATCCCCAAACAGGTTATGACGGTTTTAGCCTTTGATTTGAATTGAGTATTATCTAAGGGGTTCATATGCTTTTAATATATCTAATAACTATTCAAGGACTCAAAAGTAATGTGTAATTATTCATAAAAAAAGATTTGAAAGGTGTTCATAGACCACAAATCGCCTAAGAGACTATGACGGTTTTACCTTTTGATTTGAATTGAGTTTGATCAAAGGGCTTCATATGCTTTAAATATATCTAATACCTATTCGAGGACTCAAAAATATTTGGTAATTATTCACAAGAAAATGATTTGAAAGGTGTTCATTCACCAGAAACCACCTAAGAGACAATGACGATTTTACCCTTTGATTTGAATTGATGTTCATCCAAGGGTTTCACATGCTTTAAATATATCTAATACCTATTCAAGGACTAAAAAATATTTGGTAATTATTCACAACAAAATGATTTGAAAGGTTTTCATACAGAACAAATCGCCTAAGAGACTATGACGGTTTTACCCTTTGATTTGAATTGAGTTTGATCCAAGGGCTTCATATGCTTTAAATATATCAAATACCTATTCAAGGAGTCAAAAATATTGGGTAATTAAGCACAAAAAATGATTTGAAAGGTGTTCATACACCACAAATCCCCTAAGAGATTATGATGGTTTTACCCTTTGATTTGTATTGAGTTTGGTCTAAGGGCTTCATATGCTTTAAAATTTATCTAATACCTATTCAAGGAGTCAAAAATATTTTTTATTATTTCACAACCAATGATTTTAAACGTTTTCTTACACTATAAATCTCCTAAGAGACTATGACGGTTTTACCCTTTGATTTGAATTGAGTGTTATCCAAGGGCTTCATATGCTTTAAATATATCTAATACCTATTCAAGGACTAAAAAATATTTGGTAATTAAGCACAAAAAATGATTTGAAAGGTGTTCATACACCAGAAATCCCCTAAGAGACTATGACGTTATTACCCTTTGATTTGTATTGAGTCTGATCCAAGGGCTTCATATGCTTTAAATATATCTAATACCTATTCAAGGAGTCAAAATAATTTTTATTATTCCACAACAAATGAGTGGAAAGGTATTGTTACACCACAAATCCCCAAACAGGTTATGACAGTTTTAGCCTTTGATTTGAATTGAGTATTATCTAAGGGGTTCATATGCTTTTAATATATCTAATAACTATTCAAGGACTCAAAAGTAATGTGTAATTATTCATAAAAAAAGATTTGAAAGGTGTTCATAGACCACAAATCGCCTAAGAGACTATGACGGTTTTACCTTTTGATTTGAATTGAGTTTGATCAAAGGGCTTCATATGCTTTAAATATATCTAATACCTATTCGAGGACTCAAAAATATTTGGTAATTATTCACAAGAAAATGATTTGAAAGGTGTTCATTCACCAGAAACCACCTAAGAGACAATGACGGTTTTACCCTTTGATTTGAATTGATGTTCATCCAAGGGTTTCATATGCTTTAAATATATCTAATACCTATTCAAGGACTAAAAAATATTTGGTAATTATTCACAACAAAATGATTTGAAAGGTTTTCATACAGAACAAATCGCCTAAGAGACTATGACGGTTTTACCCTTTGATTTGAATTGAGTTTGATCCAAGGGCTTCATATGCTTTAAATATATCAAATACCTATTCAAGGAGTCAAAAATATTGGGTAATTAAGCACAAAAAATGATTTGAAAGGTGTTCATACACCACAAATCCCCTATGAGACTATGACAGTTTTACCCTTTGATTTGTATTGAGTTTGATCCAAGGGCTTCATATGCTTTAAATCTATCTAATACCTATTGAAGGACGAAAAAAATATTTGGTAATTATTCACAAAAAAAAAAAAGATTCCAAAGGTGTCCATAGACCACAAATCGCCTAGGAGACTATGACGGTTTACCCATTGAAAGAATTTCGATCCAAGTGCTTCATATGATTGAAATATATCTAATACCTCTTCAAAGACTCAAAAATATTTGGTGATTAAGCACAATAAATGATTTGAAAGGTGTCATAGAGCACAAATCGCGTAAGAGACTATGACGGTTTTACCTTTTGATTTGAATTGAGTTTGATGCAAGGACTTCATATGTGTTAAATATATCTAATACCTATTCGAGGACTCAAAAATATTTGGTAATTATTCACCACAAAATAATTTGAAAGGTGTTCATATACCACAAATCACCTAAGAGGCTATGACGGTTTTACCCTTTCATTTGAATTGAGTTTCATCCAAGGGCTTCATATACCTTAATAATATCTAATACCTATTCAAGGACTCAAAAATATTTGGTAATTATTCACAACATAATGATTTGAATGGTGGTCCTGCACCACAAATCGCCTAAGAGAATATGACGGTTTTACCTTTTGATTTGAATTGAGTTTAATCCAAGGGTTTCATATGCTTTAAATATATCTAATATTTATTCAAGAAGTCAAAAATATTTTGTAATTAAGCACAAAAAATAATTTGAATGGTGTTCATACACCACACATCCCCCAAGAGACTATGACGATTTTACCGTTTTATTTGTATTGATTTGATCCAAGGGCTTCATATGCTTTAAATATATCTAATACCTTTTCAAGGACTCAAAAATATTTGGTAAATATTTACAACAAAATGATTTGAAAGGTTTTCATACACCACAAATCGCCTAATAGACTATAACGATTTTACCCTTTGATTTGTATTGAGTTTGATCCAAGGGCTTCATATGATTTAAATATATCTAATACCTATTCAAGGACTCAAAAATATTTGAAAATTAAGCACAAAAAAAGATTTGAAAGGTGTTCATACACCACAAATCCCTTAAGAGATTATAATGGTTTTACCCTTTGATTTGTATTAAGTTTGATCTAAGGGCTTCATATGCTTTTAAATATATCTAATACCTGTTAAAGGAGTCAAAAATATTTTTTATTATTTCACAACCAATGATTTTAAAGGTTTTCTTACACTACAAATCCCCTAATAGACTATGACGGTTTTACCCATTGATTTGAATTGAGTGTTATCCAAGGGCTTCATATGCTTTAAATATATCTAATACCTATTCAAGGACTCAAAAAGATTTTGTAATTAAGCACTAAAAATGATTTGAAAGGTGTTCATACACCACAAATCCCCTAAGAGACTATGACGGTATTACCCTTTCATTTGTATTGAGTTTGATCCAAGGGCTTCATACGCTTTAAAGATATCTAACACCTATTAGAGGAGTCAAAAATATTTTTTATTATTCCACAACAAATGATTGGAAAGATGTTCTTACACCACAAATCCCCTAAGAAGTTATGATGGTTTTACCCTTGGATTTGAATTGAGTGTTATCTAAGTGATTCATATGATTTTAATATATCTAATACCTATTCAAGGACTAAAAAATAATTTGTAATTATTCACAAAAAAAAGATTTGAATGGTGTCCATAGACCACAAATCGCTTAGGAGACTATGACGGTTTTACCCTTTGAAAGAATTTCGAACCAAGTGCTTCAGAAGCTTGAAATATATCTAATATCTATTCAAAGAGTCAAAAATATTTTGTAATTAAGCACAAAAAATGATTTGAAAGGTGTTCATAAACCACAAATCGTCTAAGAGAATATGACGGTTTTACCCTTTGATTAGAATTGAGTTTGATCCAAGGGCTTCATATGCTTTAAATATATCTAATCCCTATTCAAGGAGTCCAAAATATTTGGTAATTAAACACAAAAAAAGATTCGAAAGGTGTTCATACACCACAAATCCCCTAAGAGACTATGACGGTTTGACCCTTTGATTTGTATTGTCTTTGATCCAAGGGATTCATATGATTTAAATATATCTCATACCTATTCAAGGAGTCAAAAATATTTGGTAATTAAGCATAAAAAATGATTTGATAGGTCTTCATATACAACAAATCCCCTAAGAGACTATGACGGTTTTTCCCTTTGATTTGAATTGAGTTTGATCCAAGGGCTTCATTGGCGTTAACTATATCTAATACCTATTCAAGGAGTCAAAAATATTTGGTAATTAAGCACAAAAAAAAAATTTGAAAGGTGTTCATACACCACAAATCCCCTAAGAGACTATGACGGTTTTACCCTTTGATTTGTATTGAGATTGATCCAAGGGCGTCATATGCTTTAAATATATCTAATACCTTTTCGAGGACTCAAAAATATTTTGTAATTGTTCACAACAAAATAATTTGAAAGGTGTTCATACACCACAAATCGCCTAAGAGAATATGACGGTTTTACCTTTTGATTTGAATTGAGTTTGATCCAAGTGCTTCATATGCTTTAAATATATCTAATACCTATTCAAGAAGTCAAAAATATTTTATAATTAAGCACAAAAAATAATTTGAATGGTGTTCATACACCACAAATCCCCTAAGAGAGTATAACGGTTTTACCGTTTGATTTTTATTGAGTTTGATCCAAGGGCTTCATAAGCTTTTAATATATATAATACATATTGAAGGACTCAAAAATATTTGGTAATTAAGCACAAAAAATTATTTGAAAGGTGTTCATACACCACAAGTCCCCTAAGAGAGTATAACGATTTGACCCATTTGATTTATATTGAGTTCGATCCAAGAGCTTCATAAGCTTTTAATAAATCTATTACCTATTGAAGGAGTCAAAAATATTTGGTAATTAAGCACAAAAAATGATTTGAAAGGTGTTCATACTCCACACATCCCCTAAGAGACTATGACGGTTTTACCCTTTTATTTGTATTGATTTTGATCCAACGGCTTCATACGCTTTAAATATATCTAATACCTATTCAAGGACTCTAAAATATTTGGTAAATATTTACAACAAAATGATTTGAAAGGTTTTCATACACCATAAATCGCCTAATAGACTATGACGGTTTTACCCTTTGATTTGTATTGAGTTTGATCCAAGGGCTTCATATGCTTTAAATATATCTAATACCTATTCAAGGAGTCAAAAATATTTGAAAATTAAGCACAAAAAATGATTTGAAAGGTGTTCATACAACACAAATCCCCTAAGAGACTCTGATGGTTTTACCCTTTGATTTGTATTGAGTTTGATCTAAGGGTTTCATATGCTTTAAATATATCTAATACCTATTCAAGGAGTCAAAAATATTTTTTATTATTTCACAACCAATGATTTTAAAGGTTTTCTTACACTATAAATCTCCTAAGAGACTATGACGGTTTTACCCTTTGATTTGAATTGAGTGTTATCCAAGGGCTTCATATGCTTTAAATATATCTAATACCTATTCAAGGACTCAAAAATATTTGGTAATTAAGCACAAAAAATAATTTGAAAGGTGTTCATACACCACATATCCCCTAAGAGACTAAGACGGTATTACCCTTTGATATGTATTGAGTTTGATCCAAGGGATTCATATGCTTTAAATATATCTAATACCTATTCAAGGAGTCAAAAATATTTTTTATTATTCCACAACAAATGATTGGAAAGGTGTTCTTACACCACAAATCCCCTAAGAGGTTATGACGGTTTTACCCTTTGATTTGAATTGAGTGTTATCTAAGGGATTCATATGCTTTTAATATATCTAATACCTATTCAAGGACTCAAAAATAATTTGTAATTATTCACAAAAAAATGATTTGAAGGGTGTCTATAGACCACAAATCGCCTAGGAGACTATGACGGTTTTACCCTTTGAAAGAATTTCGATCCAAGTGCTTCAGATGATTGAAATATATCTAATACCTATTCAAAGAGTCAAAAATATTTTGTAATTAAGCACAACAAATGATTTGAAAGGTGTTCATAGACCACAAATCGCCTAAGAGAATATGACAGTTTTACCTTTTGATTTGAAAGGTGTTCATACACCACAAATCACCTAAGAGACAATGACGGTTTTACCCTTTGATTTGAATTGATTTTCATCCATGGGTTTCATATGCTTTAAATATATCTAATACCTGTTCAAGGACTCATAAATGTTTGATAATTATTCCAAACAGAATGATTTTAAATGTTGTCCTACACCACAAATCGCCTAAGAGACTATGACGGTTTTACCCTTTGATTTGAATTGAGTTTGATCCAAGGGCTTCATATGCTTTAAATATATCTTATCCTTATTCAAGGAGTCAAAAATATTTGATAATTTAGCACAAAAAATGATTCGAAAGGTGTTCATACACCACAAATCCCCTAAGAGACTATGACGGTTTGACCCTTTGATTTGTATTGAGTTTGATCCAAGGGATTCATATGATTTAAATATATCTAATACCTATTCAAGGAGTCAAAATATTTGGTAATTAAGCACAAAAAATAATTTGAAAGGTGTTCATATACAACAAATCCCCTAAGAGACTATGACGGTTTTACCCATTGATTTGAATTGAGTTTGATCCAAGGTGTTCATATGCGTTAAATATATCTAATACCTATTCAAGGACTGAAAAATATTTGGTAATTATTCCTAACAAAATGATTTGAAAGAATTTCATACACAACAAATAGCCTAAGAGACTATGATGGTTTTACCCTTTGATTTTAATTGAGTTTGGGCTTCATATGCTTTAAATATATCTAATACCTATTCAAGGATTCAAAAATATTTGGTAATTAAGCACAAAAAATGAACACAAATCCCCTAAGAGACTATGACGGTTTTACCCTTTGATTTGTATTGAGATTGATCCAAGGGCTTCATATGCTTTAAATATATCTAATACCTATTCGAGGACTCAAAAATATTTGGTAATTATTCACAACAAAATAATTTGAAAGGTGTTCATACACCACAAATCATCTAAGAGACTATGATAGTTTTACCCTTTCATTTGAATTGAGTTTCATCCAAGGGCTTCATATGCTTTAATAATATCTAATACCTATTCAAGGACTCAAAAATATTTGGTAATTATTCACAACAAAATGATTTGAATGGTGGTCCTACACTACAAATCGCCTAAGAGAATATGACGGTTTTACCTTTTCATTTGAATTGAGTTTGATCCAAGGGCTTCATATGCTTTAAATATATCTAATAGCTATTCAAGAAGTCAAAAATATTTGGTAATTAAGCACAAAAAAATAATTTGAATGGTGTTCATACACCACAAATCCCCTAAGAGAGTATAACGGTTTGACCCTTTGATTTGTTTTGAGTTTGATCCAAGGGCTTCATAAGCTTTTAATATATCTAATACCTATTGTAGGAGTCAAAAATATTTGGTAATTAAGCACAAAAAATTATTTGAAAGGTGTTCATACACCACACATCTCCCAAGAGACTATGACGGTTTTGCCCTTTTATTTGTATTGAGTTTGATCCAAGGGTGTAATAGCTCTGTTTTAGGAGCACCTTTATTAATTATTAATTATAATATTATTTTAATTAATTATCGAAACCCTTGTGTTTTAGATGAAAACTTATATTTGATTTTATTATTATTTTTATGAAGCTGTGTTGTAGTTATTAACGTAATTATATTAAACTAGTTTTACGACCCGTGCAAAAGCACGGGAAATATTTTTGCTCGAAAATCGATCAATATTTGATAATATAATATATTAAACATAACAAATATTAGAAGTTTCTATTATTTTAATGATATACAATAAGTAAAAGAGATCCTAAAAAATATAATATATAAAAAATTGATAAAATTAATTTAAAAAATAAAGAAAAATTTTTTGCAATAGTGAAATAACCATAGAGTAAGATAGCATTTTAATCTAAAGTATACAATATAGTACATTAGCATATTGCTTATGTTTTTATCATGAATTAAATTACCAATTAATCTCTATTATATAAGTTCAAAAAGGGGAAATGTGGTGTTGCATATAATTAATCTTCTACCCCTTAATAAAATGCTACCCGTTAATATTCTACCCTTTAATGAATTAACTAAAAATATTAACTTAATATACATACATTTTTATAAATACTTAATGACACACCAAATTTTTAAGACCAAAAAAAAGAAAGTTATACTACCAAGTGCTAACTATCCCTTTCTACCTACTGGCTTACTCATATCCATTGAAATGTGGGTTATACTCCCAAGTTATACTACCAAGCATTTGACCAAAATATAACAATTGCTCTCTCTCTCTCCATTTCCATGCTTTTTCTTTATCAAAAACCCCCATCAATTCCATTTCTTATTTTCTTGCTTATTCACACCGTTTTTCACTCAATTTCTTCTTCAAACATTAAATCTAAACTCTATACCCAATTATTCTTCATCCACCATATTCTATCAGATGCTATATATATATTTGTTACCCCCTAATAAATTCAAATCAAATATCAGTAACCCAATTTGAATCACAATGGATTCAATCCACGGTTAGTCGATGTTTCATATGAATGCCAGATGAGAATCTTATGAAGTGCAACTGATTTTTGAGATGATAGTTTAACTTTCAAATATCCATTGAAGATCAGTTTTCCCATCAAAGATCAGTTTTGGATTCAAAGCAATTCAGATGAGCGATATCATTTGTTAAATGGACCCAATTGAGCGAGAATCAAAACGAATTCAAATTGCATATGAGCGAGAATTGCCGACCATTCAAATGCCATTCAAAATCATCTACCAGGGAAAGTCTCTTCACCTATGTCTCTCCTCTCTCTATTTGTAATACACTTATATTTAAACTATTAATTATTCTGTTGGATTTATTTCTTTTGTAATTGGTTTATTTACACTGATTCAACCGAATATTGTTGATTAAGATGGCCAAACTCCACTATAAGCCTTGCATGCATCAATATCTACATTATTTGTGCTTTTGAAGAGGTAAAATATTCATTTAAGTTAAGTCCGAGCAATTTTTTTTTTCAAATTGTAAAATATGAAATTTCTTCTTATTAGGCAAAGATCCTAATGTGCTGATTTTGGGCAACTCTAATTAAGAAATCATTCTCTAATAGGAATGAGCAAGTCGGTCCATACCTTCGAGTTTGACACATTGGTTTTTTAATTTTTCGTATAATGTGATGATTAGGAATTTAAGAGGAGATGCTAATATGCTGCATAAAATGAGATGATGAAAACAATGTTTATGGCAATTGAGATAACATAATGGTAATGCTTGAGTTATACTGATGATAAGAATGCAATTTATAAACCAAAATGAACAAAACCTAGAGTATGACAAACTTTAATAAAAACTCCATGTTGCTATTGTTTAAACCATCCAATAGCTTGTATACTAATACTCCTGTTTTTTTGTTGACACATGAGAATCACGCTAGCGCCAATGAGCACATATGGATAAAAATCTCGAAATGATATTGGATATTTGAGTTGAAATGAATAAAGCAGCACTGCAAATGTGGTAAGTAAACATTAATTGTTAATTAGTGTTAATTAGCACGAAATTTGGAGAAATCTCAAAGTAAGATAAATCCTTCAAGTCAACTATACCTTGGTTTCGGAAATCATTTATAACTGACCAGCTTGTAGATAAATAACTTGGAAAGTAGCCTACGAAATAGAAAATAGCCCAATCATAAATATGAACAAATAAATTAAATAGAATAATAAATTAAATTTTGTTGAATGTTTACCTGAATGTCACAAGTTTTGAAAGACTTCTTTGTTTACGAGTTGAAGCATACTTTGGGTATATTTCATCAGATAAATCTATTATTGCCTTTGTTAGATCATTTGTATGTAGCTTTGAAACCGAACTCTAAAATATGGAAGTTGAAAGAGTTACTCCATAAATATATACATACATAAATAACATAATTGTATAGGCGACAGAATAATTTAGTTACCATAAAAAAAAATTCTTTAAACAGTTCAAATAACCCATTTCCCTAAATTAAGTTAATTACGTTTATACATAAGTATATTAATTTTCAAATAAGTGAATCAGAAATATAAATTATGTAATTATTAACTAATGTTGAAATTGGTAATTTTAGATCTCCTAACCAGGCATCCAATACGTATAATATCCTATAATGGGGGGCCTAATAAGTTAATTTAGAGAGGCTTTCCTAATATAAAAGACAATATCACTTATTTAAAATATATAAGATATGAATATCTTAGAAATATCCTAGATTTTAGGACCCTTTTATCTCTAAAATAACTGCAGAGTAATGGGGTTTATTATTTTATATGCATAATAACGGGGTATCTTATTTTATAATATAATATTTTATATTATAAGCAAATAAACACTAAAAAAGGAACTAATTGACTAAATCATTTTGTTTGGTTTATTGTCCTGTAGTTTTTATCTTTAAAAATAATGTGTTCATCATATATGGTTATGAATTATTATAGTATTTTTGATTAACTTGCGTAAAAGTTTAAAAACTTGTAGATCATCATGTATAAATAAAACAACATGCGTAAATATTACATTTTTGTTTGCCTATATTTTAACTAATATATTAGAAATGTGTTCAATATATTTATTTAATTAAGTCATTTTCTAAATCATATGGATCATATATAAAATATTTACATAATGACCATACTGACAATAGCATAATTTATAGAAATGTTATTTGAAAGTTATATTCCCGTGAATTTTATTTGTCTATAATTGTTTATCGCCAAAGACGATTTTTGATAATTGTTTTTGAAAACTAATTTATAATAACCTATTCAGTAATTCATATCATGCTCAAATAATCATGATCGAGAGTTATTTTTTTACCCAACTTGTCCACTATGACTATATTGGCGTTACTTTGTGTCATGAGTAAAATTGATAATTGTCCCTATTTCAATAGTTCACTTAACATAATTGTCCTCATTTTGGGTCCCACTTAGCAAAAACCCACATAAAAATGTTTATTCCACTAAAATTAATAAGTGTTCAAAGGATGTTCATATGATACCTAAACCCAACTTATGTATTAAACAATCATAATTTAATTAAGGAATCTTATAGTAACTGATTTGGTTCATTATAACGATATAAAGACATTGTGTAAAAAAAAAACTTAGGAAAAAGTAAACCAATTTGACATTGATATCAATATAAAAACAATCATATAAAACTTCATAGTATTAATGTCGAAATTAAACTATAACTTGACCCGAATAAAAAAAAACACTATTTAACAAACATGTCTTAGAATGTGGCAACAAACGCCTTACTAAAATGATTTTTATTCCTAGCAAAAATGACTGATCATTAAACATTCAATTCTTATTCGCGTCAATTAAGTGACAGCGCCATCTAGTTCTTCTCAATTTTGGGAATCTTGTTTGAGGATTGTTGACCATCAATTGGAGAGGCAAAGAGAATATCATCCAAGCTTGCATCGAGAACACGTTTTTGTGGAGTTTCATGACTTGGTGTACCTTCATGGTCATCAATCAGAATTGCGTCCTTAAAAAATGAAACGATTTCGGATTAGAAGTACGTCACAATGTAAGTGTAGTGACAAAATGCAATCTTAGAAATAGGTCAACAATGAACAATACCTTATCACCAACAATGCTCTTCTCACTTTCGGTGGCCAATTGCTTCTCCTTGAAAAAATTAGACTATTAAACAAAATAAGTGTCATAGCTATTAAGCAAAACGATGTCTAATTTATTTTACGAAATATTAGTATATTACCTGTATTCTAAAGTATATACCCATCCATTTGTCAATTGTTTCCTCATCATCCGTCATGCTTGAGACTTTATAGACATTGTTTTGATTCTCTAAATTGTCATGAGGTACATCAACCTTGAAAAGATATCTCTTGCCTAATAGGCCTTTGAATTCATCGGGAATTAAATCTTTCTCTCCATTCTATATACAAAAAATGATAATGGTTATTAATTATTTGTTATAAACAAATAAACCCTATAAGTTAGTTTAATTTACTGATATAGTTTAGGATACCGCTATATCTTCTTTGTTATTAGCTAGATATTTATCTTAAAAATATATATAATTTAGTCATAAATTTTGGTGTTCAAACGTATAAAAAATAATTTGACCTAAATTTTTTTACATATTTCCACTAAAGATTAAAAACCGCCATTAATTAACTCTATATATGTTAGGCTTATTTAAAAAATAAAAGTTGCACTTATCAATTGCATGAAAAAGATTATACTGACCCGTCTAAAAAATAGGTCCTCATTCAAAAAATATTAGAAAATTATATAAATATTTCCCTATTTAAGCTCAACTAACTACCATTAAAAAAGGACTAATGATATTTTTAATTTTAGGATATTAAAAAAAGATAATTTTACGTAGCAATTGATGAGGTGAATGATAGTGTCAAAGTGGACTGATGGAATTTTAATTTTCATGATATAATCCTCCTCTCTCCAACGTTTTATGTTACCTTTTCTTGAATCTCTAATAAGTCGGAAGCAGACTTATTGACAATCTTACGAACTTCATTGTCAAATATGAATCTTGTAACTTCTTCAGTCTTGTCAGTTACAACCAACTTCAATCTATATCTATCAATATATAAACTTTAATATTAGTAGACAACATAAATAAGTAGAGATTATTCAAACAAAAAAAAAGACTTACTTCGGTTCAATCTCCTTTACGGAGCATTTTAATTTTTCTTTACGACATTTTGTCACACCATCTTCCTTGTGAATACCACTTAGACATCTTGTGCATGCAGGATAATACCAATTATTTCCAAAATCAATGTCTTCAATAGTTGCAAGACCAATTGCCAAACCTCCCTTTAAAATATTTTGAAATAAATAATTAGCGTGAAATTCACAAACGAATCAAATGTTCTTTGCATGGATTTAGAGTCTAAAAAATATTATATTTCACCTTCTCCATAGACAAAATATCAGATACGTCTCGTACATGTTCTTCTTTCAAGAAGTCAGTAGTTTCATTTGATGATTCAGTCAACACTATAGAATTGGTTGGGCCACTTGTTGAGATTTTCCTGTAAATAATAAAAATAGTTTAGTAGTGATGTTAAGTTATTGCAATGAACTTACCATACTATGTAAAATAATCATATAAAATAAAAATATACAAAAAATATTTTCTCACATGTTTCAAAAATCATTCAATTCAGGAATATCGGAATTCATGTTATAAGCGTGTAGCACCACGTGCATTTGCCAAACGAACTTCACCTACTCCAAAGGAAAATATTCGATTAGTTTTGTCTTAACAATTGATTTATATATATACAAAGAAAATACAAAATACCATTATTTTTGTGACATAAATTTGTTCAATACCTTGAAAAGATGTCCTCCTTACTAATTGTAAAATCATATAGATTGGAGAATTCTCATCAATGCTATTTTTGTAGCTTGTGAACTCCGTTGCATAATTGCTCCACAAAACGCAAGTTATCATTTGATTCCTTTACACAAGAACAAAGCCAAATATTTCACGAGTAAAAATAAAAAAATTAATATAATATAATATCTGAATTCGAATAATAACGTACTCTAGGTCGACCAATTCAATTGTCATCATAGAAGACTCTTTTGTCTTTAATATCTTGCTATATCCATGGACTTGTCCAATCACATCTATAAAGTAAAACATATTAGATAACATTAGAAATGGAATTGAAATTTATAATCTTTTATAAAAAAAGCTATAATATAAATCTCACCAAAGTAGTAAACATCACTGAGTTTCTTTGATAGAATGTCTTCAAAGGTAATAAATTCAAATCCAATATTGGGAATTTTTAATTCACCATAATTTTCTATGGAAGTACAGTAGTTAATGATTATTTTACAACTATGTTGAGTTGCTTGTTGTATTCCTGCATTATCAGAAACAGTAAATTTGGAAATCTGTCTTATTTCTCCTTCTTTGATCTTGGGCCAAAATGCTCCAATGAGATTTTTTCGCAAAGTAGCTTGAATTTTGTGACCCTGAAATAGATAAAGATAGTTAAAAAGTGAAAAAGTTGGCTCAAAGGAATTATTAACTAATTAACTACGAATTAAAGAAAAACGGTACAAACATGTTCATCCATCAGGAGCATTTCAACACTGTCCGTTTCTAGCTCATTCTTCCAATTTTTCTTTTCCCACACAAGAATAATTTTTACACGAAGCGTGCAGTTTTTTAAACCTTTTGTTATATCGCTAACTTTTATCAAAGGGAAAGAAGACATTTTTGAAAACAATTAATGATTTTAAATATGAAAGTAGTTATAATGTTTTAATGGTTGAGGTACCAATTATATATAGTTGGGAACTGTCTCTTTGAATCCTAAACAATCTCTCATTTACCTTATTAAAATCTACAACATTATGCCAATGAAGGTAAGTATAATGCCTCTTATGCTCTTATTGACATTATTTACATGTTATAACCTATATTGCCTTTGTTGTTGAAGATTTTTGCTGAAATAAATTATTTCAAAAATTGTGTATCTTCCTTTGTTATATGATTGACTGATTCTTCAATCATGGGTATATACACTTGATATGCCAATATCACGTTTCCCTAACATAAGTTAATTACGTTTATACATAAATAAGAATATATGATATGAATATCTAGAGTTAATTAATGGCGTTTTTTAATCTTTAGTGGAAATATGTAAATTTTATTAGGTCAAATTATTTTTTATACGTTTGAACACCAAAATTTATGTTTAAATTATATTTTTTTAAAATAAATATTTAGCTAAATAACAAAGAAGATAGAGGGGTATCCTAAACTATATAAGTAAATTAAACTAACTTATAGGGTTTATTTGTTTATAACAAATAATTAATAACCATTATATATATGATATGAATATCTTAGAAATATCCTATTTTTAGGCTCCTTTTATCTCTAAAAATAACTGCAGAATAATGGGGTCTATTATTTATATGCATAATAATAGGGTATGTTATTTTATATGTTCCGTTTTTGTTGGAAAAGCCACGGGAGTAATATAATATTTTATATTATAAGCAAATAAACACTAAAAAAGGAACTAATTGACGAAATCGTTTTGTTTGGTTTATTGTCGTGCATTTTTTATCTTCAAAAATAATATGTGTTCATCATATATGGCTATGAATTATTATAGTATTTACACAATATAAGGAGTTTGGCGCCAGGCCCCCCATTTTTTTGAGTTTGCTTTATCATGTAATATCTTTGCCACAATATTGGCTAAATGGTTGCCACGTGTTACACAACCCTTTACACATGTCATGTTGATATAAAAGGAAACAAATCTTTGCCACTATCATAAATAACATGAAGCTTTATCTTTGCCGCTACTTATGTTTATATATTTGTTTGTATTATAATACTAACATGTGTTCCCATTTAGCCAATTTTTTTGACATTATTATTATTATTATTTGTTTAATGGAAATTTGATTAAAATTAAAAATAAATTGAGTGTATAAATCATGATGTGCACTTTAGTATTATTAAACAAAGCACTAAATTAGTCTAATAAGTTTATGTACTAAATTATTATTTATTCGGGCATTTTAAACTTCATTATTAATCCGAACACTAATTTAGTCTAATAAGTTTTAACTTAAATATGATTTGCACCATTAATTCACACACTATAGCTTGGATATAATTTTATAAAATGGATTGTTAGACCCTCATTGTCTGTACAAAATGGAAGTTTATAATTCATTAAGTGTGTGATCTAATTTTATAATTCACACAGTTTATTTTAAGTGTGTGATCTAATTTTAT
Organism: Patellifolia procumbens; assembly: GCA_947645195.1. Taxonomy (NCBI): domain Eukaryota; kingdom Viridiplantae; phylum Streptophyta; class Magnoliopsida; order Caryophyllales; family Amaranthaceae; genus Patellifolia; species Patellifolia procumbens. The sequence goes on along the minus strand of CANSGD010000615.1, from coordinate 73,349 downwards.
AATTCACACACTATAACTTTGTAGGACATTTTAGACCCTCATTAAGTGTGTGATCTAATTTTGTAATTCACACACTATAGCTTTGTAGGACATTTTAATGGTATATTTGTCTCACCGTAATGAAATACAAAGTAATTTTTGTAAATCATTTAAATTATTACAAATGAATTAGTAAATGGAGACCGTTATGTATTAAACTATTAATGTTTGCAACAACATAATAGCTCGTAATCCAAAAAGCAAACAACTTATTAATATTATTATCATTGTTACTAATATTATTCCATTGCATAAAGTAAAGTTGCTAAACGTTTATAAGTAGACTTTAAAATTAAATACAATCCTGAAAAACACTAAGAACTTTGCCTTCGGTGTCTCTTGTGACGACTACTACTATGACATGATGGATGTTTTCCTTTGCTTCAGGCACTTTCTTCATTTCACCATGGCCGACCAAAAAATCATGCACAAACTTTAGAGGGTTCCTCTTGCATACCATACTCGTTCCCGTTGGAGAGGGTTCAAAGCAACAATCTTTCATTTCAGACATGGCTAAAAGTCTTTTTAAAAATAAGTTATATGTAATGATTAATTTTGCAAAGGTAAAAAGAATTCACCTATGGTGTTCTATATATAGGGGACTGTGGCAAGATATGCAAATATATTCGAATATCTTTATTGCATTGGAATAATTGCAAATATATTCGAATATCTTTATTGCTAGGAATAATTGCAATGGTCAGCCATAAGATTTCACCCATTCCGTGCAGGCAAGTGCGATTTTACCTTTTATTATTGATATATTTGTTTGTGCTGGTTGCTGGTGAATTTATTTTGGTGTGCAAGTATCTTATTATAATTATAAGATCTTCTTAATTCAATTGCAAGTATATAGAGTATATATTAAATGATCCCAAAGAAATGCAACAACGACACGTGTGTTCATACCGATAATATAATGACATGTGTTCTAACTTGTAAGCATTTAATGACATGTGGCATGATGTATTTTGTTTTAGTAGTATTTATGATATAGATGCAAAGAAAATTAAAAATTACTACAACAAAATACTACAATTTACTAATACTCAAAAAATAATTAGGTAAAATCTAGAATAACTTATGTATATTCGAATAATCGAATTATAATATAAATACGACAAAAGAATAAAAAACAATGAATTTATTATTATTCAATAAAGAAAAGGATTACATTTGATGAAATAACAAACAATAAAATACATTAAAAAATGACAATACAAAAAAAATCGATTAGATCGATGATACTTTCATGAAAATATTCAAAACCTCCATTGTGATGTTTTGTGATGATGATTATGAAAGGCTAATTACACGGAATTAGTATATAAAAAAATGCAAAATAACACCAATTTGACACGTATATTTTTTAACTGGTTTAATGCATTTTTAAAAAAGGTAAAATATTTTTGGCTGACACGTGGCGACTTAAACGCAAGATTGCATGAGAGATCAAGGTTTGCTTTGGATTAATCTAGTGACGACACGTGGCGAAAACTATTTTGCTCTAATGTTATATATAGATTATTTTAGTGGAATTACTTTTAACAGTATCGAGTTCTATATTAATTTAAGAAACGTGTTTGAGCTATTGTTTTAATGACATGTATATTTTACAATAGTAAATTAAAATATACTTATGTATATTTATATTAGAGTGGGCATTTTATTTATTAAAAAAAAAAAAGAGAGAGAGTTGGAAAGTGAAGGGTGGCGTTGCAATTAGTGGAGGAAGGAAGGGAGTATGTGTGAGAGAGGGAGATGAGGAGAGATATGACTCATCAATTGAAAATAAAAAAAATAAATCAAAAGGGGGAAGGTTACCTGTTCGTGAAGAACAGGAACAGAAAGAGAAAAAGAGGAAAGCAGGGGAAGGGAGGCGAGAAACAGAGGAGAGGAAGAGAGAGAGAGAAAGAGAGAGAGAGAGAGAGAGAAAGAAAGAGTGTTCGAAGGAGGAAGAAGGCGGCGGATGAAGCGCAACTCCGGCAGGCGACGCAGCGAAGACGACTGAGAATGAACGAGGGAGCAACGGAGAGGCGTGTGCAGCAGCGGCACGACTCCGGCCAATTTCCGGCCAATAGGAAGGAAGATAGATAGAGTAAATTCCAAAACACCAAACCCTCTATCTATTTCAGAGGTTAAGCTCAAAATTTGGGGGTTTTCTTTAGAGGGATGAAGGAGTGTGCGTGAGGAGGGTCACGCGAGCCACTGGCAACCACCACCACTGTTCGACCACCAAACCACCGCCACCTATGCTCACTTTAAAACCGTAACTGAGGTACTAAACACTTTCACATGGAATTGCTATTTCTTAATTTACCAGATTGAATCTATATACTTTACTTGATAGATTTCTCAAATTGTTTATGAATTCTATGAAGTCTGTTTGTGATGTTGTTACTGAATTAAGGGAAATTAAGTATTGATTCTATGTTGTGGAAATTGGTAGTAGATTGATTTGAAGTATGAAATTGGGTGATATTATTTCTCGAATTTGGGCTCCATTAGAGTATGTATCTCTGGATGTTAATAACATTGATATTAGAATCTGAATTATGAAAATCAGTATAGGATTGGGTTAAGGTATGAATTCTGTTAAGATTGGAATCGATGGCTCAAACTAGTGCTGGTTGAAAATTATGGGATGTTGTGATTCTTGCGTTTTGTTTAGTTAGTAGCTGGTAAATAATCTGAGTTAACATGTATATCCAAAATTGGATCAGTAATGAAATCTAATGATCAATAGGTTGTTGAAAATAAGATAGATTTGGAATTAAAGAACTGAATTAGGGACTTGGTCAGTATGTCAATAAGAAAACTCAAGTTAGTCTATCAAATAGAGTTGAATGATGTTAATATAAAGAATTTGAGTAAGGGATTGGGTCGCTATTCATTTGGAAAGTAATTTGAATCGGCTTATAGAATTAAGTCAATTAGTCTTGGCCTAAAAGAACTGAGTTAGTTAGTTAAGTGTAATTAAGAAACTTAAGTCCAAGTCTAAAAGATATCCATTAGTTAGTAGCAAGTTATAAATATGCATTGAATACCAGCTCTGAGAGTTCTCGTGAAATTAAATATATTGTATAAGTGTCATTAGTTGTGGTTTTAGTCTAAGAACGAGGATGATCTAGGTGTCAATTGAATAGTAACCAAGAGTATTGAATAAACTCATTTAAAGTTTAATATTAAACTATATATGTCATTAGTAATGAGATCAGTTCTAAATGGTTTAAAAGCTAATGTAATCAACGGTAACCAGTTAGTGAACGAGCTAAAGTCTATCATGAAAGTAAATCAATAAGTTCATTAATTGTGATGAGGTTCTAACTAAGGAATTAAAATATGAAAGTATAAAGAATAAGGGTTGTTGTCTGTCTACTATAACTTGATATTAGTTTTAATAACTGGTTTTAGTAATAAAGAGAAATTTGTAAAAGCCATTGCCAGGTTAGTAAACACTATATAAACGAAGTAAGAAAATAGTAAAGTAGACCATCCTGATCTTATGAAGTCCATGTTTGTAAGATTTGCAGAATCTTCTTAGTGAGTAACCAAGTTACGTAAATGTCCTAGTTGTTAGTTCAGTTGTTATTGGCTTGGGAAATTCACAAAGGAACATGATTAAAGGAGAACAAGTAGGACTAGCTTGTGTGAGTGATTCTAATATAGGATAAATATCGATCTTATGAGAGTAGTATAGCGTATGTTTCATAGGAAGTATGTCACATTTGTCGGAAGATTAAACTAGCTTACTTGAGGATATTCTATTCTTACTCAACTGGGCATATTGGCATGTGAAAAGCCATTAGAGACATCTTGGGTTTAGTACGGGAACCCTTAGGATATGTTCAGAGCTTTTGGGATATATAGCAAGGATATGATATGTTATTATGTTTTCCAAAGCCTATTTTCGTAACGTGAAACCTACTTTATAAAGTAAAAGTGTATTTTATTGTGTGAAAGTGTTATGGAAAGTGTGTGAAAGTGTGATTTGTGTAATATGGTGAAAGTCACCAATGTGCATATATTGAAAACAATATTATTAATGTAGCAATGTGTGAACATGCACCCGAGTTAGGACGGGGGGGTCCGTAGCTGTTGCCTTGCAGAATGGGCGAAATTCTGGCGTTATAGGACATGTCCGGGTAAGTCTTGCAAGCAGAACAGTAAAAGGTGGGGTGACGACCCTCAACAGTTTGGAGACAGCCGGTACTGCGTTGTACCCCTCTCCATTCGCATTCACACCAAGATAATAAATAACAATGGATGTTTCTTGTAAGAAACTTAATTGTTGTGGAAGTAAATTGAGTTTCCAAACATATATTATATCAATGATATATTTCATTATGAAGTACTATTTTGGTATTGAATATTATGATGTTTCAATATCTTTACGACAAATGCTTAGAGGTATACATGGTTGTATGAGTTAGATGTGAATATATGTGAAGAGTGTTTTAAACAAAAACCACAAAAGCATGTTTTACTTATTTTACGGGTTTAGTACTCAGCTCGTTGCTGATGGGAGTCAAATGTTTGTTTTGTCATTTCAGTGGCCTTTCACTTGGGTGGGTGGCAGTGTCGTATTAGTTTCAGGTGGAAGCAGTGAAGTTATGAAGCTTTGATGCACGAATTCTTATTGCAATTATCTTTATATGTATTGAGGCGAGGATCGACTTTGTAATAGTGTAATATTTAGTTATGTTGTAAATAGTTTTTAAATAGGAATTTGTAAAGTAGAAGCTGGGAATAGTTGCTGGAAATATATTAAAATGATATACAGGTTCACAATTCGGACGCAAGCCCTAAGTTAAATTTTAGGCGGTCCATATTTCAAACGGACCTCTGCCGAATTTTCTGTAGACTTTTATTATTTAATTAATACTATTCAGATCATTTAGATAACTTCATTTAGTGTTAATGTTTTCTAGTTAAAAGTTTTAAATAGTTCAGGTTTTTAGAGTTCCATACTCGTCGTTTTAGTACGATGAGTGTGATGGTTATAGTCCGGATTAAGGTTTCCGTTGTGTTTGGCTCTAATTAAGTTGGTCGGTGAATCCGGGCTGTTACAAAGGGCTTCATATGCTTTAAATATAATAATACCTATTCAAGGACTCAAAATATTTGGTAATTATTTACAACAAAATGATTTGAATGGTTTTCACACACCACAAATCGCCTAATAAACTATGACGGTTTTACCCTTTGATTTGTATTGAGTTTGATCCAGGGGCTTCATATGCTTTAAATATATCTAATACCTATTCAAGGAGTCAAAAATATTTGTTATTTAAGCACAAAAAATGATTTGAAAGTTGTTCATACACCACAAATCCCCTAAGAGACTATGACGGTTTTACCCTTTGATTTGTATTGAGTTTGATATAAGGGCTTCATATGCTTTAAATATATCTAATACCTATTCGAGGAGTCAAAATTATTTTTTATTATTTCACAACCAATGATTTTAAAGGTATTCTTACACTATAAATCCCCTAAGCGACTATGACGGTTTTACCCTTTAATTTCAATTGAGTTTGATCCAAGGGCTTCATATGCTTTAAATATATCTAATACCTATTCAAGGACTCATAAATATTTGGTAATTTTTCCCAACAGAATGATTTGAAAGGTGTTCATACACCACAAATCGCCTAAGAGACTATGACGGTTTTTACCCTTTGATATGAAATAAGTTTGATCCAAGAGCTTCATATGATTGAAATATATCTAATACCTATTCAAGGAGTCAAAAATATTTGGTAATTAAGCACAAAAAATGATTTGAAAGGTGTTCATACACCACAAATCCCCTAAGAGACTATGACGATGTTACCCTTTGATTTGTAAGGAGTTTGATCCAAGGGCTTCATATGCTTCAAATATATCTAATACCTATTCAAGGAGTCAAAAATATTTTTTTATTATTCAACAACAAATGATGGGAAAGGTGTTCTTACACCACAAATCCCCTAAGTGACTATGACAGTTTTACCCTTTGATTTGAATTGAGTGTTATCCAAGGGCATCATATGTTTTAAATATATCTAATAACCATTCAAGGACTCAAAAATATTTGGTAATTATTCACAACAAAATGATTTGAAAGGTTTTCATACACCACAAATCGCCTAACAGACTATGACGGTTTTATCCTTTGATTTGTATTGAGTTTGATCCAAGGTCTTCATATGCTTTATATATATCTAATACCTATTCAAGGAGTCAAAAATATTTGGTAATTAAGCACAAAAAATGATTTGAAAGGTGTTTATACATCACAAATCCCCTAAGAGACTATGACGTATTTTACCCTTTGATTTGTATTGAGTTTGATCCAAGGGCTTCATATGCTTTAAATATATCTAATACCTATTCAAGGAGTCCGAAATATTTCTTATTATTTCACAACAAATGATTTTAAAGGTGCTCATACACCACAAATAGCCTAAGAGGTTATGACGGTTTTACCATTTGATTTGAATTGAGTGTTATCTAAGGGATTCATATGCTTTTAATATATTTTATACCTATTCAAGGACTCAAAAATATATTGTAATTATTCACAAAAAGAAGATTTGAAGGGTGTCCATAGACCACAAATCGCCTATGAGACTATGACGGTTTTACCCTTTGATATGTATTGAGTTTGATCCAAGGGCTTCATATGCTTTAAATATATCTAATACCTATTCAAGGACTCAAAAATATTTGGTAATTATTCAAAACAAAATGATTTGAAAGGTTTTCATACACCACAAATCGCCTAAGAGACTATGACAGTTTTACGCTTTGATTTGAATTGACTTTGATCCAAGGGCTTCATATGCCTTAAATATATCTAATACCTATTCAAGAAGTCAAAAATATTTTGTAATTAAGCACAAAAAATAATTTGAAAGGTGTTCATACATCACAAATCCCCTAAGAGAGTATAACGGTTTGACCCTTTGATTTGTATTGAGTTTGTTCCAAGGGATTCATAAGCTTTAAATATATCTAATATCTATTCAAGAAGTCAAATATATTTGGTAATTAAGCACAAAAAATGATTTGAATGGTGTTCATACACAACAAATCCCGTAAGAGACTATGACGGTTTTACCCTTTGATTTGTATTGAGTTTGATCCAAGGGCTTCATATCATTTAAATATATCTAATACCTATTCAAGGAGTCAAAATTTTTTTTTATTATTCCACAAACAATGATTTGAAAGGTGTTCTTATACCATAAATCCGCTAAGAGACTATGACGGTTTTACCCTTTGACTTGAATTGAGTGTTATCCAAGGGCTTCATATGTTTTAAATATATCTAATACCTATTCAAGGACTCAAAAATATTTGGTAAGTAGTCACAAAAAAAATATTTAAAGGGTGTCCTTAGACCACAAATCGCCTAGGAGACTTTGACGGTTTTACCCTTTGAAAGAATTTTGATCCAAGTGCTTCATATGATTGAAATATATCTAATACCTATTCAAAGAGGCAAAAATATTTGGTAATTATTCACAACAAAATGATTTTAAAGGTGGTGCCTGATATGATTGTTACTCCAAGAGTCGCAATCAATGAAATCCAAGTCAAGGAATTTAGGTTTGATATTCCTAAATCCGAAAACAAGGAACAAAGTAACCGGATATGATAATTAAAACTAACACTCCTGAAAGTTTTAATTAACTCTTAATCTCACTTAAACCACTCTTGCAATTAAGTAGATTAAACACTCAATAATTATCACTCCTGAAAATTATTAAATGGCACGAATTTAATTGACAAACAATTAAGCTCGAAATATGTGACTTAAACTCTCAAAATTTCACTGATTACAACCGACTACAAGCTCCCTATTTATACTAGTGCAATTTTAGTATGATAAGGAACCTAAACTCTATCTAAAAAGTAAAATAAATCTAAATCCCTAAAATGAAGGGAAAGATAGAGATAGAGTTAAGCAAAGATAACTATCTAAGGAAAAGGATATAGGATTTTCGGCCTTATCACCTTTCCACACGCCTAGCCTATCTTTTTCACTCTAAACATCAATCCTAATCACAATAGGATTTGGAACCCTACTAGAATCTACATAAGCAACCGAATTAACCATAATTTCGGCCCTAATGTAGTTTTTATTACATGAATAAAAATGACTCAACAAAAGCAAATAAAATACTTCTAGAACACTACATATGGACGCCCCATAGTAGCTACATGGACTTGATCATCTTCAATCTAGACGGAAAGGTTGTGTTGAGGTTAAACTCGTAGCTCCCATGACCTTGTTTTGAAGAATTAACCATATCCAAAAATTGCGAAGGTAATAGATAATGATAACTTGGATAAGCCTCTTCGCTCCTGGATCAACAAGCTCCCTATTTATACTAGTGCAATTCTAGTATGATAAGGAACCTAAACTCTATCTAAAATGCAAAATAAATCTAAATCCCTAAAATGAAGGGAAAGATAGAGATAGAGTTAAGCAAAGATAACTATCTAAGGAAAAGGATATAGGATTTTCGGCCTTATCACCTTTCCACACGCCTAGCCTATCTTTTTCACTCTAAACATCAATCCTAATCACAATAGGATTTGGAACCCTACTAGAATCTACATAACCAACCGAATTAACCATAATTTCGGCCCTAATGTAGTTTTTATTACATGAATAAAAATGACTCAACAAATGCAAATAAAATACTTCTAGAACACTACATATGGACGCCCCATAGTAGCTACATGGACTTGATCATCTTCAATCTAGACGGAAAGGTTGTGTTGAGGTTAAACTTGTAGCTCCCATGACCTTGCTTTGAAGAATTAACCATATCCAAAAATTGCGAAGGTCATAGATAGTGATAACTTGGATAAGCCTCTTCGCTCCTACATCAGTGCTACACCAAAAATCGCCTAAGAGACTATGACGGTTTTACCCTTTGATTTGAATTGAGTTTGATCCAAAGGCTTCATATGATATAAATATATCTAATACCTATTCAAGGAGTCAAAAATATTTGGTAATTAAGCTCAAAAAATGATTTGACAGGTGTTCATACACCACAAATCCCCAAAGACACTATGACAGTGTTACCCTTTGATTTGTATTGAGTTTGACCCAAGGGCTTCATATGCTTCAAATATATCTAATACCTATTCAAGGAGTCAAAAATATTTTTTATGATTCCACAACAAATTATGAGAAAGGTGTTCTTACACCACAAAACCCTAAGAGACTACGACGGTTTTACCCTTTGATTTGAATTGAGTGTTATCCAAGGGCATCATATGCTTTAAATATATCTAATACCCATTCAATTAATCAATAATATTTGGTAATTATTCACAACAAAATGATTTGAAAGGTTTTCATACACCACAAATCGCCTAGGAGACTATGACGGTTTTACCCTTTGAAAGAACTTCGATCCAAGTGCTTCATATGATTAAAATATATCTAATACTTATTCAAAGAGTCAAAAATATTTGGTAATTATTCACAACAAAATGATTTTAAAGGTGGTCCTACACAAAAAATTGCCTAAGAGACTATGTCGGTTTTACCCTTTGATTTGAATTGAGTTTGATCCAAGGGCTTCATATGATATAAATATATCTAATACCTATTCAAGGAGTCAAAAATATTTGGTAATTAAGCTCAAAAAATAATTTGACAGGTGTTTATATACCACAAATCCCCAAAGAGACTATGACGGTGTTACCCTTTGATTTGTACTGAGTTTGATCTAAGGGCTTCATATGCTTTAAATATATCTAATACCTATTCAAGGAGTCAAAAGTATTTTTTATGATTTCATAACAAATGATGGGAATGGTGTTCTTACAACACAAAACCCCTAAGAGACTATGACAGTTTTACCCATTGATTTGAATTGAGTGTTATCCAAGGGCTTTATATGCTTTAAATATATCTAATACCTATTCAAGGACTCAAAAATATTTGGTGATTATTCACGAAAAAAACATTTGACGGGTTTCCATAGACCACAAATCGCCTAAGAGACTATGACGGTTTTACCCTTTGATTTGTATTGAGTTTGATCCAAGGGCTTCATATGCTTTAAATATATCTAATACCTATTCAAGGACTCAAAAATATTTGGTAATTATTCAAAACAAAATGATTTGAAAGGTTTTCATACACCACAAATCGCCTAAGAGACTATGACAATTTTACCGTTTGATTTTATTAAATTTGATCCAAGGGCTTCATATGCTTTAAATATATCTAATACCTATTCAAGAAGTCAAAAATATTTTGTAATTAAGCACTAAAAATAATTTGAAAGATGTTCTTACCCCACAAATCCCCTAAGACAGTATAACGGTTTGACCCTTTGATTTGTATTGAGTTTGATCTAAGGGATTCATAAGTTATAAATTTATCTAATACCTATTCAAGGAGTCAAATATATTTGGTAATTAAGCACAAAAAATGATTTGAAAGGTGTTCATACACCACAAATCCCGTAAGAGACTATGACAGTTTTACCCTTTGATTTGTATTGAGTGTTATCCAAGGGCTTCATATGTTTTAAATATATCTAATACCTATTCAAGGACTCAAAAATATTTGGTAATTATTCACAAAAAAAAGATGAAGGGTGTCCTTAGACCACAAATCACCTAGGAGACTTTGACGGTTTTACCCTTTGAAAGAATTTTGATCCAAGTGCTTCATATGATTGAAATATATATAATACCTATTCAAAGAGTCAAAATATTTTTTATTGTTCCACAACTCATGATTTTAAAGGTGTTCTTACACCACAAATAGCCTAAGAGACTATGATGGTTTTACCCTTTGATTGAATTGAGTGTTTTCCAAGGGCTCTATATACTTTAAATATATCTAATACCTATTCAAGGACTCAAAAATATTTGGTAATTATTCACAAAAAAAAGATTTGAAGGGTGTCCGTAGACCACAAATCGCCTAGGAGACTATGATGGTTTTACGCTTTGAAAGAATTTTGATCCAAGTGCTTCATATGATTAAAATATATCTAATGCCTATTCAACGAGTCAAAAATAATTGGTAATTATTCACAACAAAATGATTTGAAATGTGGTCCTACACCAAAAATTGCCTAACAGACTATGACGGTTTTACCTTTTGATTGGAATTGAGTTTGATCCAAGGGCTTCATATGCTTTAAATATATCTAATACCTATTCAAGGAGTCAAAAATATTTGGTATTTAAGTACAAAATATGATTTGACAGGTGTTCATACACCACAAATCCCCTAAGAGACTATGATGGTGTTACCCTTTGATTTGAATTGAGTTTGATCCAAGGTCTTCATTTGATTGAAATATATCTAATGCCTCTTCAAAGAGTCAGAAATATTTGGTAATTATTCACAACAAAATGATTTGAAAGGTTGTCCTACCCCAAAAATTACCTAAGAGACGATGACGGTTTTACTTTTTGATTTGAATTGAGTTTGATCCAAGGGCTTCATATGCTTTAAATATATCTAATACCTATTCAACGAGTCAAAAATATTTGGTTATTAAGCACAAAAAATGATTTAAAGGTGTTCATACACCACACGTCCCCTAAGAGACTATGACGGTTTTACCCTTGGATTTGTATTGAGTTTGATCCAAGGGCTTCATATGCTTTAAATATATCTAATACCTATTCAAGGACTCAAAAATATTTGCTAATTATCTAAAACAAAATGATTTAAAAGGATTTCATACACCACAAATCGCCTAAGAAACTATGACGGTTTTACCCTTTGATTTGTATTGAGTTTGAACCAAGGGATTCATATGCTTTAAATATATCTAATACCCATTCAAGGAGTCAAAAATATTTAGTAATTAAGCACAAAAAATGATTTGAAAGGTGTTCATACACCACAAATCCCCTAAGAGACTATGACGGTTTTACCCTTTGATTTGTATTGAGTTTGATCCATGGGCTTCACATGCTTTAAATATATCTAATACCTATTCAAGGAGTCAAAAATATTTATTATTATTCCACAAACAATGATTTTAAAGGTGTTCTTACATTATAAATCCCCTAAGAGACAATGACTATTTTACGCTTTGATTTGAATTGAGTTTTATCCAATGGCATCATTTGCTTTAAATATATCTAATACCTATTCAACGACTCAAAAATATTTTGTAATTATTCACAAAAAAAAAAGATTTGAAGGGTGTCCTTAGACCACAAATCGCCTAGGAGACTATGACAGTTTTACCCTTTGAAAGAACTTCGATCCAAGTGCTTCATATGATTGAAATATATCTAATACCTATTCAAAGAGTCAAAAATATTTGGTAATTATTCACAACAAAATGATTTTAAAGGTGGTCCTACACAAAAAATCGCCCAAGAGACTATGTCAGTTTCACCCTTTGATTTGAATTGAGTTTGATCCAAGGGCTTCATATGATATAAATATATCTAATACCTATTCAAGGAGTCAAAAATATTTGGTAATTAAGCTCAAAAAAAAATTTGACAGGTGTTTATACACCACAAATCCCCAAAGAGACTATGACGGTGTTACCCTTTGATTTGTATTGAGTTTGATCCATGGGCTTTATATGCTTTAAATATATGTAATACCTATTCAAGGAGTCAAAAATATTTTTTATGATTCCACAACAAATGATGGGAAAGGTGTTCTTACACCACAAAACCCCTAAGAGACTATGACAGTTTTACCCTTTGATTTGAATTGAGTGTTATCCAAGGGCTTTATATGCTTTAAATATATCTAATACCTATTCAAGGACTCAAAAATATTTGGTGATTATTCACAAAAAAAAGATTTGAAGGGTTTCCATAGATCACAAATCGCCTAAGAGAGTTTGACGGTTTTACCCTTTGATTTGTATTGAGTTTGATCCAAGGGCTTCATATGCTTTAAATATATCTAATACCTATTCAAGGAGTCAAAAATATTTGGTAATTAAGCAAAAAAAATGATTTGAAAGGTGTTCATACACCACAAATCCCCTAAGAGACTATGACGGTTTTACACTTTGTTTTGTATTGAGTTTGATCCAAGGGCTTCATATGCTTTAAATATATCAAATACCTATTAAATGAATCAAAATATTTTTTATTATTCCACAACTAATGATTTTAAAGGTGTTCTTACACCACAAATAGCCTAAGAGACTATGACGGTTTTACCCTTTGATTTGAATTGAGTGTTATCCAAGGGCTTTATATGCATTAAATATATCTAATACCTATTCAAGGACTCAAAAATATTTGGTAATTATTCACAAAAAAAAGATTTGAAGGGTGTCCATAGACCACAAATCGCCTAGGAGACTATGATGGTTTTACGCTTTGAAAGAATTGTGATCCAAGTGCTTCATATGATTAAATTATATCTAATGCCTATTCAAATAGTCAAAAATAATTGGTAATTATTCACAACAAAATGATTTGAAATGTGGTCCTACACCAAAAGTTGCCTAACAGACTATGACGGTTTTACCCTTTGATTGGAATTGAGTTTGATCCAAGGGCTTCATATGCTTTAAATATATCTAATACCTATTCAAGGAGTAAAAAATATTTGGTAATTAAGCACAAAAAATGATTTGAAAGGTGTTCATACACCACAAATCCCCTAAGAGACTATGATGGTGTTACCCTTTGATTTGAATTGCGTTTGATCCAAGGGCTTCATATGCTTTAAATATATCTAATACCTATTCAGGAATAAAAAATATTTAGTAATTAAGCACAAAAAATGATTTGAAAGGTGTTCATACACCACACGTCCCCTAAGAGACTATGACGGTTTTACCCTTTGATTTGAATTGAGTGTTATACAAGGGCGTCATATGCTTTAAATATATCTAATACCCATTCAAGTACTCAAAAATATTTGGTAATTATTAACAACAAAATGATTTGAAAGGTTTTCATACACCACAAATCGCATAAGAGACTATGACGGTTTTACCCTGTGATTTGTATTGAGTTTGATCCAAGGGCTTCATATGCTTTAAATATATCTAATACCTATTCAAGGACTCAAAAATATTTGGTAATTTTCTAAAACAAAATGATTTAAAAGGTTTTCATACACCACAAATCGCCTAAGAAACTATGACGGTTTTACCCTTTGATTTGTATTGAGTTTGATACAAGGGATTCATATGCTTTAAATATATCTAATACCCATTCAAGGAGTCAAAAATATTTAGTAATTAAGCACAAAAAATGATTTGAAAGGTGTTCATACACCACAAATCCCCTAAGAGACTATGACGGTTTTACCCTTTGATTTGTATTGAGTTTGATCCAAGGGCTTCACATGCTTTAAATATATCTAATACCTATTCAAGGAGTCAAAAATATTTATTATTATTCCACAAACAATGATTTTAAAAGTGTTCTTACATTATAAATCCCCTAGGAGACTATGACTGTTTTACGCTTTGATTTGAATTGAGTGTTATCCAATGGCATCATATGCATTAAATATATCTAATACCTATTCGAGGACTCAAAAATATTTGGTAGTTATTCAAAAAAAAAAGATTTGAAGGGTGTCCTTTGACCACAAATCGCCTAGGAGACTATGACGGTTGTACCCTTTGAAAGAATTTCGATCCAAGTGCTTCATATGATTGAAATATATCTAATACCTATTCAAAGAGTCAAAAATATTTCGTAATTATTCACAACAAAATGATTTTAAAGGTGGTCCTACACAAAAAACTCGCCTAAGAGACTATGAGAATTTTACCCTTTGATTTGAATTGAGTTTGATCCAAGGGATTCATATGATATAAATATATCTAACACCTATTCAAGGTGTCAAAAATATTTGGTAATTAAGCTTAAAAAATAATTTGACAGTTGTTTATACACCACAAATCACTAAAGAGACTATGACGGTGTTACCCTTTGGTTTGTATTGAGTTTGATCCAAGGGCTTCATATGCTTTAAATATATCTAATACCTATTCAAGGAGTCAAAAATATTTTTTATGATTCCACAACAAATGATGGGAAAGGTGTTCTTACACCCAAAGACCCCTAAGAGACTATGACGGTTTTACCCTTTGATTTGAAATGAGTGTTATCCAAGGGCATCATATGCTTTAAATATATCTAATACCAATTCAAATACTCAAAAATATTTTGTAATTATTCACAACAAAATGATTTTAAAGGTTTTCATACACCACAAATCGCCTAAGAGACTATGACGGTTTTACCCTTTGATTTGTATTGAGTTTGATCCAAGGGCTTCATATGCTTTAAATATATCTAATACCTATTCAAGGAGTCAAAAATATTTGGTAATTAAGCAAAAAAAATGATTTGAAAGGTGTTCATACACCACAAATCCCCTAAGAGACTATGACGGTTTTACCCTTGAATTTGAATAGAGTGTTATCCAAGGGCTTTATATGCTTTAAATATATCTAATACCTATTCAAGGACTACAAAATATTTGGTAATTATTCACAAAAAAAAGATTTGAAGGGTATCCATAGACCACAAATCGCCTAGTAGACTATGATGGTTTTACGCTTTGAAAGAATTTCTATCCAAGTGCTTCATATTATTGAAATATATCTAATGCCTATTCAAAGAGTCAGAAATATTTGGTAAATATTCACAACAAAATGATTTGAAAGGTTGTCCTACCCCAAAAATTACCTAAGAGACGATGACGGTTTTACCCTTTGATTTGAATTGACTTTGATCCAAGGACTTCATATGCTTTAAATATATCTAATACCTATTCAAGGAGTAAAAAAATTTGGTAATTAAGCACAAAAAATGATTTGACATGTGTTCAAACACCACAAATCCCCTAAGAGACTATGACGGTGTTACCCTTTACTTTGTATTGAGTTTGATCTTAGGTCTTCATATGCTTTATATATCTAATACCTATTCAAGGAGTCAAAAATATTTTTTATTATTCCACAACTAATGATTTTAAAGGTGTTCTTACACCACAAATAGCCTAAGAGACTATGACGGTTTTACCCTTTGATTTGAATTGAGTACTATGATATGATTTTTGGGCTCAAAGATTGTTACTTTAGAGGGTTTTAGAGTGAGTGAGGGTTATAGGACTTAAAGGAACGATTTTTATGGGATATTTAGCTAAAGAGAGTGATGGTTGTGTAGTTTAGAGAGTAACAAATAGGGATAGTAACCTTTGAATCTCGGTTCAAAGGGGTAGAAGATCGATCTCAGTCTTTCTTCAATGCTAAACAAGCAAGGTACTCAACCTTAAATCATAAGTACAAACTCATGAAATTTTAATACTTCAAAATCTGATTTTATTAATGCTAATCGGTCCTATATATACTAGGCTAACCCTAGCACAATTAGGAATCCAAAAACCTATCTAGAAAGCATTTAAAACTAATCCCTAGAATTTAGGAAAAGATATCCTAAAGATAAGGAAGATAATCTAATAAGATAGGATATAGATTTTCGGCTCTCCTATCTTATTTCACACGCCTAGATCAACCTTATCCCTTAGCTAATCTAATCTTGTCTTTAAGGGATTACAACTCAACTAGACTTAAACATAACCGAAATTACATCACATATTTTCGGTCATATAACAGAAAATAATATGCTGAATAAAAGTCTAAATTAAATTAACTAAAGTCTAAAATAAATTAATCTAAGACTCTATAGACTAAGCCAAAAATAGGAAAAACCCTTTCAAGTGAAAGGTAAAAACCTATAGGCAAAACTATACTATGGAAATACATCATTCTCCCCCTCTTGAAAGCACACTTGTCCTCAAGTGTCTTCAAAACAAGGAACTAAATCTGCGGAAGTCATGGTAGCACACACACCATTCCCTAGCAGGACCGTGAATGTCTCATAGCCTAGCTTGTCCACCACTTCAAAAAGTCCTTCATCTAAAGGTTCGTCATTCTTGTGATTAACATGGAGTTTTTGAGCAGCAAGGGACAACCAAACTCTATCCCCCATAACCAGATTAGAGCCTTTTCGCATATGCACCACTTGATTCCGTCTCTCCTTCTTTGTAGATGTACTTTCAAGCAATTCTTGATGACAAGAACTGAAACAAACATGAGCAGCCACATGTGTGTCTTGAACTGTCGCCATTTTGGGTGGTAAGGATTGAAGAGCTAGCCGTTTGGATCCCATTAGGACTGAATAGACATTGCTCTTGCCATTGTGTATCAGCTCTCTATCAAACTGCCATGGGCGACCAAGTAAGAGAGAACAAGCAGTCATAGGAATAGCATCACACCACAATTGGTCCATGTATTCACCTACACGAAACCCTACAAGTGCTTGTTGCTTTACCCACACACCACCATCATCATTCAACCAACTCAATTTATAAGGGGAGGGGTGTTTTCTTGTAGGCAGTTTTAAGTTATCAACTAATGTTAAAGCACAAGCAGTCGTACAAGAACCACTATCAATAATAAAAGAGCAAAGAGTACCACCAATTAAGCACTTAGAGTGAAAAAGATTAGACCTTTGCACATCCTCTTGCACCTCGTGAGTTGATGAGAGTAAAGAACGTCGCAAGATCATGGTTTTTGGTGCTTGTTCTGGTCCACAAACTATTTGAGAGTCCCAAAATGATGAATCAAACGCATCATTGGACGGTTCTAGAAAGTCTTTGGACCTTATTTCTTCCTCATGTTGCGTCAAGAACAAGTAGTAGTCTTCCCTAGACACCAGAATTTTGTTAGGGCATTGTTTGGCCACATGTCCTAGGCCTTGGCACTTGAAACAAACTATATGCCTCATCTTCTGCTGGCCTTGATTCAAAGGGCCTTGTTTGCGTTGGAGATCAGCAGCAACCTTGTCCTCCTTGTCTTTATCAGTAAGCACATGATCCGTAGGTTGATGGGAAGAAGAGGGTTCGGTTTTGGGGTAAAAACCACAAAAGGGACCAGATTTTTGTTCGTGTCTTTGCCGCTCTAATTTGCAAGCGAGGTTACAAACATCATCAAATGAAGTAAGGGGTTGTAATTCAACTTGGAATCTGATGGAAGAGTGCATCCCTAAAACAAATTTTGCTATTTTTTGTTCCTCCTCATCCTTACAATCACACCCCTATGTATAATCTTTCGAATTCTTTAACGTAATTCTCAACAGTCATGTGGTCTTGTTTTAAAGAATTTAACTTTAAAAATAAATCTTGCTTATAACAGCGTGGCACAAACTTCTTTTTCATCTTAAGTTTTAAATCAGTCCAAGTGGAGATCGTTACTTTACCTTCTCGTTCACGTTGTGCTTGCATGGAATCATACCATAGGGAAGCATGTCGTGTGAGTCTGAGGATGGCATAAGAAAACCTCCGTGAGTCATCCAGATTTTTGTGCTGGAATAGGCGAGTCATGCGCCTCTCCCAATCAAGGTAGGTCTCGGGGTCAAGATCGCCATCAAACGAGGGTAGGTCAACAAGGCGAATGTCCTACTCTTGCGGCTTCTTAGATGCCTTAATAGCACCAAGTTCGTGATGTAATTGCACAAGATGTAAACCATATTGATGGTTCTTCTCTTCAGTGACGAGCAATCTAGCAAGTAGGTCCTCAATCTTCGTTGCTTCGTCGTTGTTGGGCATGGTCGAAAAGCAGCAGCAGCCACGCCAATTGATATGATTTTTGGGCTCAAAGATTGTTACTTTAGAGGGTTTTAGAGTGAGTGAGGGTTATAGGACTTAAAGGAACGATTTTTATGGGATATTTAGCTAAAGAGAGTGATGGTTGTGTAGTTTAGAGAGTAACAAATAGGGATAGTAACCTTTGAATCTCGGTTCAAAGGGGTAGAAGATCGATCTCAGTCTTTCTTCAATGCTAAACAAGCAAGGTACTCAACCTTAAATCATAAGTACAAACTCATGAAATATTAATACTACAAAATCTGATTTTATTAATGCTAATCGGTCCTATATATACTAGGCTAACCCTAGCACAATTAGGAATCCAAAAACCTATCTAGAAAGCATTTAAAACTAATCCCGAGAATTTAGAAAAAGATATCCTAAAGATAAGGAAGATAATATAATAAGATATGATAGAGATTTTCGGCTCTCCTATCTTATTTCACACGCCTAGATCAACCTTATCCCTTAGCTAATCTAATCTTGTCTTTAAGGGATTACAACTCAACTAGACTTAAACATAACCGAAATTACATCACATATTTTCGGCCATATAACAGAAAATAATATGCTGAATAAAAGTCTAAATTAATTTAACTAAAGTCTAAAATAAATTAATCTAAGACTCTATAGACTAAGCCAAAAATAGGAAAAACCCTTTCAAGTGAAAGGTAAAAACCTATAGGCAAAACTATACTATGGAAACTCATCATGTTATCCAAGGGCTTTATATCCTTTAAATATATCTAATAGCTATTCAAGGACTCAAAAATATTTGGTAATTATTCATATAAAAAAGATTTGAAGGGTGTCCATAGACCACAATCGCCTAGGAGACTATGCTGGTTTTACGCTTTGAAAGAATTTTGATCCAAGTGCTTCATATCATTAAAATATATCTAATGCCTATTCAAAGAGTCAAAAATAATTGGTAATTAAGCACAACAAAATGATTTGAAATGTGGTCCTACACCAAAAATTGCCTAACAGACTATGACGGTTTTACCCTTTGATTTGAATTGAGTTTGATCCAAGGGCTTCATATACTTTAAATATATCTAATACCTATTCAAGGAGTCAAAAATATTTGGTAATTAAGCACAAAAAATGATTTGACAGGTGTTCATACACCATAAATCCCCTAAGAGACTATGATGGTTTTACCCTTTGATTTGAATTAAGTTTGATCCAAGGGCTTCGTATGCTTTAAATATATCTAATACCTATTCAGGAGTCAAAAATATTTGGTAATTAAGCACAAAAAATGATTTGAAAGGTGTTCATACACCACACGTCCCCTAAGAGACTATGACGGTTTTACAATTTGATTTGTATTGAGTTTGATCCATGTCTTCATATGCTTTAAATATCTCTAATACCTATTCAGGGATTCAAAAATATTTTTTATTATTCCACAAACAATGATTTTAAAGGTGTTCTCACATTATAAATCCCCTAGGAGACTATGACTGTTTTACGCTTTGATTTGAATTCAGTGTTATCCAATGGCATCATATACTTTAAATATATCTAATACCTATTCAAGGACTCAAAAATATTTGGAAATTATCTAAAACAAAATGATTTAAAAGGTTTTCATACACCACAAATTGCCTAAGAAACTATGACGATTTTACCCTTTGATTTGTATTGAGTTTGATCCAAGGGATTCATATGCTTTAAATATATCTAATACCCATTCAAGGACTCAAAAATATTTAGTAATTAAGCACAAAAAATGATTTGAAAGGTGTTCATACACCACAAATCCCCTAAAATACTCTGACGGTTTTACTCTTTGATTTGTACTGAGTTTGATCCAAGGGCTTCATATGCTTTAAATATATCTAATACCTATTCCAGGATTCAAAAATATTTTTTATTATTCCACAAACAATGATTGTAAAGGTGTTCTTACATTATAAATCCCCTAGGCGACTATGACTGTTTTACGCTTTGATTTAAATTGAGTGTTATCCAATGGCATCATATGCTTTAAATATATCTAATACCTATTCAAGGACTCAAAAATCTTTGGTAATTATTCACAAAAAAAATATTTGAAGGGTGTCCTGAGACCACAAATCGCCTAGGAGACGATGACGGGTTTACCCTTTGATAGAATTTCGATCCAAGTGCTTCATATGATTGAAATATAACTAATACCTATTCAAAGAGTCAAAAATATTTGGTAATTATTCACAACAAAATGATTTTAAAGGTGGTCCTACACAAAAAATCGCCTAAGAGACTATGACGGTTTTACCCTTTGATTTGAATTGAGTTTGATCCAAGGGCTTCATATGATATAAATATATCTAATACCTATTCATGGAGTCAAAAATATTTGGTAATTAAGCTCAAAAAATAATTTGACAGGTGTTCATACACCACAAATCCCCAAAGAGACTATGACGGTGTTACCCTTTGATTTGTATTGAGTTTGATCCAAGGGCTTCATATGCTTTAAATATATCTAATACCTATTCAAGGAGTCAAAAATATTTTGTAATTAAGCACAAAAAAATGATTTGACAGGTGTTCATACACCATAAATCCCCTAAGAGACTATGATGGTGTTACCCTTTGATTTGAATTAAGTTTGATCCAAGGGCTTCGTATGCCTTAAATATATCTAATACCTATTCAAGAAGTCAAAAATATTTTGTAATTAAGCACAAAAAATAATTTGAAAGGTGTTCATACACCACAAATCCCTTAAGAGATTATAACAGTTTGACCCTTTGATTTGTATTGAGTTTGATCCAAGGACTTCATAAGCTTTAAATATATCTAATACCTATTCAAGAGTCAAATATATTTGGTAATTAAGCACAAAAAATGATTTGAAAGGTGTTCATACACCACACGTCCCCTAAGAGACTATGACGGTTTTACACTTTGATTTGTATTGAGTTTGATCCATGTCTTCATATGCTTTAAATATCTCTAATACCTATTCAGGGATTCAAAATTATTTTTTATTATTCCACAAACAATGATTTTAAAGGTGTTCTTACATTATAAATCCCCTAGGAGACCACTTTGATTTGAATTGAGTGTTATCCAATGGCATCATATGCTTTAAATATATCTAATACCTATTCAAGGACTCAAAAATATTTGGAAATTATCTAAAACAAAATGATTTAAAAGGTTTTCATACACCACAAATTGCCTAAGAAACTATGACGATTTTACCCTTTGATTTGTATTGAGTTTGATCCAAGGGATTCATATGCTTTAAATATATCTAATACCCATTCAAGGACTCAAAAATATTTAGTAATTAAGCACAAAAAATGATTTGAAAGGTGTTCATACACCACAAATCCCCTAACAGACTCTGACGGTTTTACCCTTTGATTTGTACTGAGTTTGATCCAAGGGCTTCATATGCTTTAAATATATCTAATACCTATTCAAGGATTCAAAAATATTTTTTATTATTCCACAAACAATGATTGTAAAGGTGTTCTTACATTATAAATCCCCTAGGAGACTATGACTGTTTTACGCTTTGATTTGAATTGAGTGTTATCCAATGGCATCATATGCTTTAAATATATCTAATACCTATTCAAGGACTAAAAAATCTTTGGTAATTATTCACAAAAAAAAGATTTGAAGGGTGTCCTGAGACCACAAATCGCCTAGGAGACTATGACGGTTTTACCCTTTGATAGAATTTCGATCCAAGTGCTTCATATGATTGAAATATATCTAATACCTATTCAAAGACTCAAAAATATTTGGTAATTATTCACAACAAAATGATTTTAAAGGTGGTCCTACACAAAAAATCGCCTAAGAGACTATGACGGTTTTACCCTTTGATTTGAATTGAGTTTGATCCAAGGGGTTCATATGATATAAATATATCTAATACCTATTCATGGAGTCAGAAATATTTGGTAATTAAGCTCAAAAAATAATTTGACAGGTGTTCATACACCACAAATCCCCAAAGAGACTATGACGGTGTTACCCCTTGATTTGTATTGAGTTTGATCCAAGGGCTTCATATGCTTTAAATATATCTAATACCTATTCAAGGAGTCAAAATTTTTTTTATGATTCCACAACAAATGATGGGAAAGGTGTTCTTACACCACAAATACCCTAAGAGACTATGACGGTTTTACCCTTTGATTTGAATTTAGTGTTATACAAGGGCATCATATGCTTTAAATATATCTAATACCCATTCAAGTACTCAAAAATATTTGGTAATTATTAACAACAAAATGATTTGAAAGGTTTTCATACACCACAAATCGCATAAGAGACTATGACGATTTTACCCTTTGATTTGAATTGAGTATGATCCAAGGGCTTCATATGCTTTAAATATATCTAATACCTATTCAAGGAGTCAAAAATATTTGGTAATTAAGCACAAAAAATGATTTGACAGGTGTTCATACACCATAAATCCCCTAAGAGACTATGATGGTGTTACCCTTTGATTTGAATTAAGTTTGATCCAAGGGCTTCGTATGCTTTAAATATATCTAATACCTATTCAAGAAGTCAAATATATTTTGTAATTAAGCACAAAAAATAATTTGAAAGGTGTTCATACACCACAAATCCCTTAAGAGATTATAACAGTTTGACCCTTTGATTTGTATTGAGTTTGATCCAAGGACTTCATAAGCTTTAAATATATCTAATACCTATTCAGGAGTCAAAAATATTTGGTAATTAAGCACAAAAAATGATTTGAAAGGTGTTCATACACCACACGTCCCCTAAGAGACTATGACGGTTTTATACTTTGATTTGTATTGAGTTTGATCCATGTCTTCATATGCTTTAAATATCTCTAATACCTATTCAGGGATTCAAAAATATTTTTTATTATTCCACAAACAATGATTTTAAAGGTGTTCTTACATTATAAATCCCCTAGGAGACTATGACTGTTTTACGCTTTGATTTGAATTGAGTGTTATCCAATGGCTTCATATGCTTTAAATATATCTAACACCTATTCAAGGACTCAAAAATATTTGGAAATTATCTAAAACAAAATGATTTAAAAGGTTTTCATACACCACAAATTGCCTGAGAAACTATGACGATTTTACCCTTTGATTTGTATTGAGTTTGATCCAAGGGATTCATATGCTTTAAATATATCTAATACCCATTCAAGGACTCAAAAATATTTAGTAATTAAGCACAAAAAATGATTTGAAAGGTGTTCATACACCACAAATCCCCTAACAGACTCTGACGGTTTTACCCTTTGATTTGTACTGAGTTTGATCCAAGGGCTTCATATGCTTTAAATATATCTAATACCTATTCAAGGATTCAAAAATATTTTTTATTATTCCACAAGCAATGATTGTAAAGGTGTTCTTACATTATAAATCCCCTAGGAGACTATGACTGTTTTACGCTTTGATTTGAATTGCGTGTTATCCAATGGCATCATATGCTTTAAATATATCTAATACCTATTCAAGGACTCAAAAATCTTTGGTAATTATTCACAAACAAAAGATTTGAAGGGTGTCCTGAGACCACAAATCGCCTAGGAGACTATGACTGTTTTACCCTTTGATTGAATTTCGATCCAAGTGCTTCATATGATTGAAATATATCTAATACCTATTCAAAGAGTCAAAAATATTTGGTAATTATTCACAACAAAATGATTTTAAAGGTGGTCCTACACAAAAAATCGCCTAAGAGACTATGACGGTTTTACCCTTTGATGTGAATTGAGTTTGATCCAAGGGCTTCATATGATATAAATATATCTAATACCTATTCATGGAGTCAGAAATATTTGGTAATTAAGCTCGAAAAATAATTTGACAGGTGTTCATACACCACAAATCCCCAAAGAGACTATGACGGTGTTACCCTTTGATTTGTATTGAGTTTGATCCAAGGGCTTCATATGCTTTAAATATATCTAATACCTATTCAAGGAATCAAAAATATTTTTTATGATTCCACAACAAATGATGGGAAAGGTGTTCTTCCACCACAAATCCCCTAAGAGACTATGACGGTTTTACCCTTTGATTTGAATTTAGTGTTATACAAGGGCATCATATGCTTTAAATATATCTAATACCCATTCAAGTACTCAAAAATATTTGGTAATTATTAACAACAAAATGATTTGAAAGGTTTTCATACACCACAAATCGCATAAGAGACTATGACGGTTTTACCCTGTGATTTGTATTGAGTTTGATCCAAGGGCTTCATATGCTTTAAATATATCTAATACCTATTCAAGGAGTCAAAAATATTTGGTAATTAAGCAAAAAAAATGATTTGAAAGGTGTTCATACACCACAAATCCCCAAAGAGACTATGACGGTGTTACCCTTTGATTTGTATTGAGTTTGATCCAAGGGCTTCATATGCTTTAAATATATCAAATACCTATTCAAGGAGTCAAAATATTTTTTATTATTCCGCAA
This sequence comes from Patellifolia procumbens, assembly GCA_947645195.1. Classification (NCBI taxonomy): domain Eukaryota; kingdom Viridiplantae; phylum Streptophyta; class Magnoliopsida; order Caryophyllales; family Amaranthaceae; genus Patellifolia; species Patellifolia procumbens. The sequence goes on along the minus strand of CANSGD010000615.1, from coordinate 48,215 downwards.
CTAATGATTTTAAAGGTGTTCTTACACCACAAATAGCCTAAGAGACTATGACGGTTTTACCCTTTGAATTGAATTGAGTGTTATCCAAAGGCTTTATATGCATAAAATATATCTAATACGTATTCAAGGACTCAAAAATATTTGGTAATTATTCACAAAAAAAAAGATTTGAAGGGTGTCCATAGACCACAAATCGCCTAGGAGACTATGATGGTTTTACGCTTTGAAAGAATTTCAATCCAAGTGCTTCATATGATTGAAATATATCTAATGCCTATTCAAAGAGTCAGAAATATTTGGAAATTATTCACAACAAAATGATTTGAAAGGTTGTCCTACCCCACAAAGTTCCTAAGAGACGATGACGGTTTTACCCTTTGATTTGAATTGAGTTTGATCCAAGGGCTTCATATGCTTTAAATATATCTAATACCTATTCAAGGAGTCAAAAATATTTGGTAATTAAGCACAAAAAATGATTTGACAAGTGTTCATACACCACAAGTCCCCTAATAGACTATGACGGTGTTACGCTTTGATTTATATTGAGTTTGATCCAAGGTCTTTATATGCTTTAAATATATCTAATACCTATTCAAGGAGTCAAAAATATATTTTATTATTCCACAACTAACGATTTTAAAGGTGTTCTTAAAACACAAATAGCCTAAGAGACTATGACGGTTTTACGCTTTGATTTTAATTGAGTGTTATCCAAGGGCTTTATATCCTTTAAATATATCTAATACCTATTTAAGGACTCAAAAATATTTGGTAATTAATCACAAAAAAAAGATTTGAAGGGTGTCCATAGACCACAAATCGCCTAGGAGACTATGATGGTTTTACGCTTTGAAAGAATTTTGATCCAAGTGGTTCAGATCATTAAAATATATCTAATGCCTATTCAAAGAGTCAAAAATACTTGGTAATTAAGCACAACAAAATGATTTGAAATGTGGTCCTACACCAAAAATTGCCTAACAGACTATGACGGTTTTACCCTTTGATCGGAGTTGAGTTTGATCCAAGGGCTTCATATGCTTTAAATATATCTAATACCTATTCAAGGAGTCAAACATATTTGGTAATTAAGCACAAAAAATGATTTGACAGGTGTTCATACACCACAAATTTGAATTGAGTTTGTTCCATCGGCTTCGTATGCTTTAAATATATCTAATACCTATTCAAGAAGTCAAAAATATTTTGTAATTAAGCACAAAAAATAATTTGAAAGGTGTTCATACACCACAAATCCCTTAAGAGAGTATAACGGTTTGACCCTTTGATTTGTATTGAGTTTGATCCAAGGGCTTCATAAGCTTTAAATATATCTAATACCTATTCAATAGTCAAAAATATTTGGTAATTAAGCACAAAAAATGATTTGAAAGGTGTTCATACACCACACGTCCCCTATGAGACTATGACGGTTTTACCCTTTGATTTGTATTGAGTTTGATCCAAGGGCTTCATATGCTTTAAATATGTCTAATACCTATTCAGGGATTCAAAAATATTTTTATTATTCCACAAACAATGATTTTAAAGGTGTTCTTACATTATAAATCCCCTAGGAGACTATGATTGTTTTACGCTTTGATTTGAATTGAGTGTTATCCAATGGCATCATATGCTTTAAATATATCTAATACCTATTCAAGGACTCAAAAATATTTGGTAATTATCTAAAACAAAATGATTTAAAAGGTTTTCGTACACCACAAATCGCCTAAGAAACTATGACGATTTTACCCTTTGATTTGTATTGAGTTTGATCCAAGGGATTCATATGCTTTAAATATATCTAATATCCATTCAAGGAGTCAAAAATATTTAGTAATTAAGCACAAAAAATGATTTGAAAGGTGTTCATACACCACAAATACCCTAAGAGACTATGACGGTTTATCCTTTGATTTGTATTGAGTTTGATCCATGGGCTTCATATGCTTTAAATATATCAAATACCTATTCAAGGAGTCAAAATATTTTTTATTATTCCACAACTAATGATTTTGAAGGTGTTCTTACACCACAAATAACCTAAGAGTCTATGACGGTTTTACCCTTTGATTTGAATTGACTGTTATCCAAGGGCTTTATATGCATTAAATATATCTAATACCTATTCAAGGACTCAAAAATATTTGGTAATTATTCACAAAAAAAAAGATTTGAAGGGTGTCCATAGACCACAAATCGCCTAGGAGATTATGATGGTTTAACGCTTTGAAAGAATTTCGATCCAAGTGCTTCATATGATTGAAATATATCTAATGCCTATTCAAAGAGTCAGAAATATTTGGTAATTATTCACAACAAAATGATTTGAAAGGTTGTCCTACCCCAAAAATTGCCTAAGAGACGATGACGATTTTACCCTTTGATTTGAATTGAGTTTGATCCAAGGGCTTCAAATGCTTTAAATATATCTAATACCTATTCAAGGAGTCAAAAATATTTGGTAATTAAGCACAAAAAATGATTTGACAAGTGTTCATACACCATAAATCCCAAAAGAGACTATGACGGTGTTACCCTTTGATTTGTATTGAGTTTGATCCAAGGTCTTCATATTCTTTAAATATATCAAATACCTATTCAAGGAGTCAAAAATATTTTTTATTATTCCACAACTAATGATTTAAAGGTGTTCTTACACCACAAATAGCGTAAGAGACTATGACGGTTTTACCCTTTGATTTGAATTGAGTGTTATCCAAGGGCTTTATATCCTTAAATATATCTAATACCTATTCAAGGACTCAAAAATATTTGGTAATTATTCACAAAAAAATGATTTGAAGGGTGTCCATAGACCACAAATCGCCTAGGAGACTATGATGGTTTTACGCTTTGAAAGAATTTTGATCCAAGTGCTTCATATGATTAAAATATATCTAATGCCTATTCAAAGAATCAAAAATACTTGCTAATTATTCACAACAAAATGATTTAAAATGTGGTCCTACACCAAAAATTGCCTAACAGACTATGACGGTTTTACCCTTTGATTTGAATTGAGTGTTATCCAACGGCATCATATGCTTTAGATATATCTAATACCTACTCAAGGACTCAAAAATATTTGGTAATTATTCACAAAAAAAAAGATTTGAAGGGTGTCCTTAGACCACAAATCGCGTAGGAGACTATGACGGTTTTACCCTTTGAAAGAATTTCGATCCAAGTGCTTCATATGATTGAAATATATCTAATACCTATTCAAAGAGTCAAAAATATTTGGTAATTATACACAACAAAATGATTTTAAAGGTCGTCCTACACAAAAAATCGCCCAAGAGACTATGACGGTTTTACCCTTTGATTTGAATTGATTTTGATCCAAGGGCTTCATATGATATAAATATATCTAATACCTATTCAAGGAGTCAAAAATATTTGGTAATTAAGCTCAAAAAATGATTTGACAGGTGTTCATACACCATAAATCCCCAAAGAGACTATGACGGTTTTACCCTTTGATTTGTATTGAGTTTGATCCAAGGGCTTCATATGCTTTAAATATATCTAATACCTATTCAAGGAGTCAAAAATATTTTTATCATTCCACAAACAATGATTTTAAAGGTGTTCTTACACTATAAATCCCCTAGGAGACTATGACGGTTTTACCCTTTAATTTGAATTGAGTGTTATCCAAGGGCATCATATGCTTTAAATATATATAAAACCTATTCAAGGACTCAAAAATATTTGGTAATTATTCACAAAAAAAAAGATTTGAAGGGTGTCCATAGACAACAAATCGCCTAGGAGACTATGATGGTTTTACGCTTTGAAAGAATTTTGATCCAAGTGCTTCATATGATTAAAATATATCTAATGCCTATTCAAAGAGTCAAAAATACTTGGTAATTATTCACAACAAAATGATTTAAAATGTGGACCTACACCAAAAATTGCCTAACAGACTATGACGGTTTTACCCTTTGATTGGAATTGAGTTTGATCCAAGGGCTTCATATGCTTTAAATATATCTAATACCTTTTCAAGGAGTCAAAAATATTTGGTAATTAAGCTCAAAATATGATTTGACAGGTGTTCATACACCACAAATCCCCTAAGAGACTATGATGGTGTTACCCTTTGATTTGAATTGAGTTTGATCCAAGGGCTTCGTATGCTTTAAATATATCTAATACCTATTCAAGAAGTCAAAAATATTTTGTAATTAAGCACAAAAAATAATTTGAAAGGTGTTCATACACCACAAATCCCCTAAGAGAGTATAACGGTTTGAGCCTTTGATTTGTATTGAGTTTGATCCAAGGGCTTCATAAGATTTAAACATATCTAATACCTATTCAAGGAGTCAAAAATATTTGGTAATTAAGCACAAAAAATGATTTGAAAGGTGTTCATACACCACACGTCCCCTAAGATACTATGACGTTTTACCCTTTGATTTGTATTGAGTTTGATCCAAGGGCTTCATATGATTTAAATATATCTAATACCTATTCAAGGACTATAAAATATTTGGTAATTATTCAAAACAAAATTATTTGGAAGGTTTTCATACACCACAAATCGCCTATGAAACTATGACGGTTTTACCCTTTGATTTGTATTGAGTTTGATCCAAGGGATTCATATGCTTTAAATATATCTAATACCCATTCAAGGAGTCAAAAATATTTGGTATTTAAGCACAAAAAATAATTTGAAAGGTGTTCATACACCACAAGTCCCCTAAGAGACTATGACGGTTTTACCCTTTGATTTATATTGAGTTTGCTCCAAGGGCTTCATATGCATTAAATATATCTAATACCTATTCAAGGAGTCAAAATATTTTTTATTATTCCACAAATAATGATTTTAGAGGTGTTCTTACACTATAAATCCCCTAGGAGACTATGACGGTTTTACCCTTTGATTTGAATTGAGTGTTATCCAAGGGCTTTATATGCTTTAGATATATCTAATACCTATTCAAGGACTCAAAAATATTTGGTAATTATTCACAAAAAAAAAGATTTGACGGGTGTCCTTAGACCACAAATCGCCTAGGAGACTATGACGGTTTTACCCTTTGAAAGAATTTCGATCCAAGTGCTTCATATGATTGAAATATATCTAATACCTATTCAAAGACTCAAAAATATTTGATAATTATTAACAACAAAATGATTTTAAAGGTGGTCCTACACAAAAAATCGCCTAAGAGACTATGACGGTTTTACCCTTTGATTTGAATTGAGTTTGATCCAAGGGCTTCATATGATATAAATATATCTAATACCTACTCAAGGAGTCAAAAATATTTGGTAATTAAGCTCAAAAAATAATTTGACAGGTGTTCATACACCACAAATCCCCAAAGAGATTATGACGGTGTTACCCTTTGATTTGTATTAATTTTGATCCAAGGGATTCATATGCTTTAAATATATCTAATACCTATTCAAGGAGTCAAAAATATTTTTTATGATTCCACAACAAATGATGGGAAAGGTGTTCTTACACCACAAATCCCCTAAGAGACTATGACGGTTTTACCCTTTGATTTGAATTGAGTGTTATCCAAGGGCATCATATGCTTTAAATATATCTAATACCCATTCAAGTACTCAAAATTTTTTGGTAATTATTCACAACAAAATGATTTGAAAGGTTTTCGTACACCTCAAATCGCCTAAGAGACTATGACGGTTTTACCCTTTGATTTGTATTGAGTTTGATCCTAGGGATTCGTATGCTTTAAATATATCTAATACCTATTCAAGGAGTTAAAAATATTTGGTAATTAAGCAAAAAAAATGATTTGAAAGGTGTTCATACACCACAAATCCCCTATGAGACTATGACGGTTTTACCCTTTGATTTGTATTGAGTTTGATCCAAGGGATTCATATGCTTTAAATATATCTAATACCCATTCAAGGAGTCAAAAATTGTTGGTAATTAAGCACAAAAAATGATTTGAAAGGTGGTTCATACACTACAAATCCCCTAAGAGACTATGACGGTTTTACCCTTTGATTTGTATTGAGTTTGATCCAAGGGCTTCATATGCTTTAAATATATAAAATACCTATTCAAGGAGTCAAAATATTTTTTATTATTCCACAACTAATGATTTTAAAGGTGTTCTTACACCACAAATAGCCTAAGAGACTATGACGGTTTTACCCTTTGATTTGAATTGAGTGTTATCCAAGGGCTTTATATGCATTAAATATACCTAATATCTATTCAAGGACTCAAAAATATTTGGTAATTATTCACAAAAAAAAGATTTGAAGGGTGTCCATAAACCACAAATCGCCTAAGAGACTATGATGGTTTTACGCTTTGAAAGAATTTCGATCCAAGTGCTTCATATGATTGAAATATATCTAATGCCTATTCAAAGAGTCAGAAATATTTGGTAATTATTCACAACAAAATGATTTGAAAGGTTGTCCTACCCCAAAAATTGCCTAAGAGACGATGACGGTTTTACCCTTTGATTTGAATTGAGTTTGATCCAAGGGATTCATATGCTTTAAATATATCTTCAAGGAGTCAAAAATATTTGGTAATTAAGCACAAAAAATGATTTGACAAGTGTTCATACACCACAAATCCCCTAAGAGACTATGACGGTGTTACCCTTTGATTTGTATTGAGTTTGATCCGAGGTCTTCATATGCTTTAAATATATCTAATACCTATTCAAGGAGTCTAAAATATTTTTATTATTCCACAACTAATGATTTTAAAGGTGTTCTTACACCACAAATAGCCTAAGACACTATAACAGTTTTACCCTTTGATTTGAATTAAGTGTTATCCAAGGGCTTTATATCCTTTAAATATATCTAATACCTATTCAAGGACTCAAAAATATTTGGTAATTATTCACAAAAAAAGATTTGAAAGGTGTCCATAGACCACAAATCGCCTAGGAGACTATGATGGTTTTACGCTTTGAAAGAATTTTGATCCAAGTGCTTCATATGATTAAAATATATCTAATGCCTATTCAAAGAGTTAAAAATAATTGGTAATTATTCACAACAAAATGATTTGAAATGTGGTCCTACACCAAAAATTGCCTAACAGACTATGACGGTCTTACCCTTTGATTGGAATTGAGTTTGATCCAAGGGCTTCATATGCTTTAAATATATCTAATACCTATTCAAGGAGTCAAAAATATATGGTAATTAAGCACCAAAATGATTTGACAGGTGTTCATACACCACAAATCCCCTAAGAGACTATGATGGTGTTACCCTTTGATTTGAATTGAGTTTGATCCAAGGGCTTCGTATGCTTTAAATATATCTAATACCAATTCAAGAAGTCAAAATATTTTGTAATTAAGCACAAAAAATAATTTGAAAGGTGTTCATACAACACAAATCCCCTAAGAGAGTATAACGGTTTGAGCCTTTGATTTGTATTGAGTTTGATCCAAGGGCTTCATAAGATTTAAACATATCTAATACCTATTCAAGGAGTCAAAAATATTTGGTAATTAAGCACAAAAAATGATTTGAAAGGTGTTCATACACCACACGTCCCCCTAAGATACTATGACGTTTTACCCTTTGATTTGTATTGAGTTTGATCCAAGGGCTTCATTTGATTTAAATATATCTAATACCTATTCAAGGACTATAAAATATTTGGTAATTATTCCAAACAAAATTATTTGGAAGGTTTTCATACACCACAAGTCGCCTATGAAACTATGACGGTTTTACCCTTTGATTTGTATTGATTTTGATCCAAGGGATTCATATGCTTTAAATATATCTAATACCCATTCAAGGAGTCAAAAATATTTGGTATTTAAGCACAAAAAATAATTTGAAAGGTGTTCATACACCACAAGTCCCCTAAGAGACTATGACGGTTTTACCCTTTGATTTATATTGAGTTTGCTCCAAGGGCTTCATATGCATTAAATATATCTAATACCTATTCAAGGAGTCAAAAATATTTTTTATTATTCCACAAATAATGATTTTAGAGGTGTTCTTACACTATAAATCCCCTAGGAGACTATGACGGTTTTACCATTTTATTTGAATTGAGTGTTATCCAAGGGCATCATATGCTTTAGATATATCTAATACCTATTCAAGGACTCAAAAATATTTGGTAATTATTCACAAAAAAAAAGATTTGACGGGTGTCCTTAGACCACAAATCGCCTAGGAGACTATGACGGTTTTACCCTTTGAAAGAATTTCGATCCAAGTGCTTCATATGATTGAAATATATCTAATACCTATTCAAAGACTCAAAAATATTTTGTAATTATTCACAACAAAATGATTTTAAAGGTGGTTATATACCAAAAATCGACTAAGAGACTATGACGCTTTTACCCTTTGATTTGAATTGAGTTTGATCCAAGGGATTCATATGACATAAATATATCTAATACCTATTCATGGAGTAAAAAATATTTGGTAATTAAGCTCCAAAAAAAATTTGACAGGTGTTCATACACCAAAAATCCCCTAAGAGACTTTGACGGTTTTACCCTTTGATTTGTAATGACTTTGATCCAAGGGCTTCATATGATTTAAATATATCTAATACCTATTCAAGGAGTCAAAAATATTTTTTATCATTCCACAAACAATGATTTTAAAGGTGTTCTTACACTACAAATCCCCTAGGAGACTATGACGGTTTTACCCTTTAATTTGAATTGAGTGTTATCAGAGGGCATCATATGCTTTAAATATATCTAATATCTATTCAAGGAATCAAAAATATTTGGTAATTATTCACAAAAAAAAAAGATTTGAAGGGTGTCCTTAGACCACAAATCGCCTAGGAGACTACGACGGTTTTACACTTTGAAAGAATTTCGATCCAAGTGCTTCATATGATTGAAATATATCTAATACCTATTCAAAGAGTCAAAAATATTTGATAATTATTAACAACAAAATGATTTTAAAGGTGGTCCTACACAAAAAATCGCCTAAGAGACTATGACGGTTTTACCCTTTGATTTGAATTGAGTTTGATCCAAGGGCTTCATATGATATAAATATATCTAATACCTACTCAAGGAGTCAAAAATATTTGGTAATTAAGCTCAAAAAATAATTTGACAGGTGTTCATACACCACAAATCCCCAAAGAGATTATGACGGTGTTACCCTTTGATTTGTATTAATTTTGATCCAAGGGATTCATATGCTTTAAATATATCTAATACCTATTCAAGGAGTCAAAAATATTTTTTATGATTCCACAACAAATGATGGGAAAGGTGTTCTTACACCACAAATCCCCTAAGAGACTATGACGGTTTTACCCTTTGATTTGAATTGAGTGTTATCCAAGGGCATCATTTGCTTTAAATATATCTAATACCCATTCAAGTACTCAAAATTTTTTGGTAATTATTCACAACAAAATGATTTGAAAGGTTTTCGTACACCTCAAATCGCCTAAGAGACTATGACGGTTTACCCTTTGATTTGTATTGAGTTTGATCCTAGGGATTCGTATGCTTTAAAAATATCTAATACCTATTCAAGGAGTTAAAAATATTTGGTAATTAAGCAAAAAAAATGATTTGAAAGGTGTTCATACACAACAAATCCCCTATGAGACTATGACGGTTTTACCCTTTGATTTGTATTGAGTTTGATCCAAGGGATTCATATGCTTTAAATATATCTAATACCCATTCAAGGAGTCAAAAATTGTTGGTAATTAAGCACAAAAAATGATTTGAAAGGTGGTTCATACACTACAAATCCCCTAAGAGACTATGACGGTTTTACCCTTTGATTTGTATTGAGTTTGATCCAAGGGCTTCATATGCTTTAAATATATAAAATACCTATTCAAGGAGTCAAAATATTTTTTATTATTCCACAACTAATGATTTTAAAGGTGTTCTTACACCACAAATAGCCTAAGAGACTATGACGGTTTTACCCTTTGATTTGAATTGAGTGTTATCCAAGGGCTTTATATGCATTAAATATACCTAATATCTATTCAAGGACTCAAAAATATTTGGTAATTATTCACAAAAAAAAGATTTGAAGGGTGTCCATAAACCACAAATCGCCTAAGAGACTATGATGGTTTTACGCTTTGAAAGAATTTCGATCCAAGTGCTTCATATGATTGAAATATATCTAATGCCTATTCAAAGAGTCAGAAATATTTGGTAATTATTCACAACAAAATGATTTGAAAGGTTGTCCTACCCAAAAATTGCCTAAGAGACGATGACGGTTTTACCCTTTGATTTGAATTGAGTTTGATTCAAGGGATTCATATGCTTTAAATATATCTTCAAGGAGTCAAAAATATTTGGTAATTAAGCACAAAAAATGATTTGACAAGTGTTCATACACCACAAATCCCCTAAGAGACTATGACGGTGTTACCCTTTGATTTGTATTGAGTTTGATCCGAGGTCTTCATATGCTTTAAATATATCTAATACCTATTCAAGGAGTCTAAAATATTTTTATTATTCCACAACTAATGATTTTAAAGGTGTTCTTACACCACAAATAGCCTAAGACACTATAACAGTTTTACCCTTTGATTTGAATTAAGTGTTATCCAAGGGCTTTATATCCTTTAAATATATCTAATACCTATTCAAGGACTCAAAAATATTTGGTAATTATTCACAAAAAAAAGATTTGAAAGGTGTCCATAGACCACAAATCGCCTAGGAGACTATGATGGTTTTACGCTTTGAAAGAATTTTGATCCAAGTGCTTCATATGATTAAAATATATCCAATGCCTATTCAAAGAGTCAAAAATAATTGGTAATTATTCACAACAAAATGATTTGAAATGTGGTCCTACACCAAAAATTGCCTAACAGACTATGACGGTCTTACCCTTTGATTGGAATTGAGTTTGATCCAAGGGCTTCATATGCTTTAAATATATCTAATACCTATTCAAGGAGTCAAAAATATTTGGTAATTAAGCACCAAAATGATTTGACAGGTGTTCATACACCACAAATCCCCTAAGAGACTATGATGGTGTTACCCTTTGATTTGAATTGAGTTTGATCCAAGGGCTTCGTATGCTTTAAATATATCTAATACCAATTCAAGAAGTCAAAATATTTTGTAATTAAGCACAAAAAATAATTTGAAAGGTGTTCATACACCACAAATCCCCCTAAGAGAGTATAACGGTTTGAGCCTTTGATTTGTATTGAGTTTGATCCAAGGGATTCATAAGATTTAAATATATCTAATACCTATTCAAGGAGTCAAAAATATTTGGTAATTAAGCACAAAAAATGATTTGAAAGGTGTTCATACACCACACGTCCCCTACAAGACTATGACAGTTTTACCCTTTAATTTGTATTGAGTTTGATCCAAGGGCTTCATATGATTTAAATATATCTAATACCTATGCAAGGACTCAAAAATATTTGGTAATTATTCAAAATAAAATGATTTGAAAGGTTTTCATACTCCATAAATCGCCTAAGAAACTATGACGGTTTTACCCTTTGATTTGTATTGAGTTTGATCCAAGGGATTCATAAGCTTTAAATATATCTAATACCCATTCAAGGAGTCAAAAATTGTTGGTAATTAAGCACAAAAAATGATTTGAAAGGTGTTCATACACTACAAATCCCCTAAGAGACTATGACGGTTTTACCCTTTGATTTGTATTGAGTTTGATCCAAGGGGCTTCATATGCATTAAATATATCTAATACCTATTCAAGGAGTCAAAAATATTTTTTATTATTCCACAAATAATGATTTTAAAGGAGTTCTTACACTATAAATCCCCTTGGAGACTACGACGGTTTTACCCTTTGATTTGAATTGAGTGTTATCCAAGGGCATCATATGCTTTAAATATATCTAATACCTATTCAAGGACTCAAGGGTGTCCTTAGACCACAAATCGCCTAGGAGACTATGACGGTTTACACAATGAAAGAATTTCGATCCAAGTGCTTCATATGATTAAAATATATCTAATACCTATTCAAAGAGTCAAAAATATTTGGTAATTATTCACAACAAAATGATTTTAAAGGTAGTCCTACACCAAAAATCGCCTAAGAGACTATGACGGTTTTACCCTTTGATTTCAATTGAGTATGATCCAAGGGATTCATATGCTTTAAATATATCTAATACCTATTCAAGGTCTCAAAAATATTTGGTAATTAAGCACAAAAATGATTTGAAAGGTGATCATAAACCATAAATCCTCTAAGAGAATTTGACGGTTTTACCCTTTTATTTTAATTGAGTTTGATCCAAGGGCTTCATATGCTTTAAATATATCTAATACCTATTAAACGACTCAAAAATATTTGGTAATTATTCACAATAAAATGATTTGAAAGTTGTTCATACACCACAATTCGCCTAAGAGACTATGACGGTTTTACCCTTTGATTTGAAATAATTTTGACCCTAGTGCTTCATTCAAGGAGTCAAAATATTTGGTAATTAAGCACAACAAATGATTTGAAAGGTGTTCTTACACCATAAATCGCATAAGAGACTATGACGGTTTTACCCTTTAATTTGTATTAAGTTTGATCCAAGGGCTTCATATGATTTAAATATATCTAATATCTATTCAAGGAGTCAAAAGTATTTGGTAATTACACAAAAAATGATTTGAAACGTGTTCATATACCACAAATCCCCTATGAGACTATTACGGTTTTACCCTTTAATTTGAATTGAGTTTGATCCAAGGGCTTCATATGCGTTAAATATATCTAATACCCATTCGAGGACTCAAAAATATTTGGTAATTATTCACAACAAAATAATTTGAAAGGTGTTCATACACAACAAATCACCTAAGAGACTATGACGGTTTTACCCTTTGATTTGAATTGATATTCATCCAAGGGATTCATATGCTTTAAATACATCTAATACCTATTCAAGGACTAAAAAATATTTGGTAATTACTTACAACCAAATGATTTGAATGGTGGTCCTACACCACAAATCGCCTAAGAGACTATGATGGTTTTACCCTTTGATTAGAATTGAGTTTGATCCAAGGGCTTCATATACATTAAATATATCTAATACCTATTCAAGGAGCCAAAAATATTTGGTACTTAAGCACAAAAATAATTTGAAAGGTGTTCATACACCACACATCCCCTAAGAGACTATGACGGTTTTACCCATTGATTTGTATTGAGTTTGATCCAAGGGCTTCATATGCTTTAAATATATCTAATACCTATTCAAGGACTCTAAAATATTTGGTAATTAAGCACAAAAAATGATTTGAAAGGTGTTCATACACCACAAACCCCCTAAGAGACTATGACAGTTTTACCCTTTGATTTGTATTGAGTTTAATCCAAGGGCTTCATATGCTTTAAATATATCTAATACCTATTCAAGGAGTCAAAAATATTTTTTATTATTCCACAACTAATGATTTTAAAGGTGTTCTTACACCACAAATAGCCTAAGAGACTATGACGGTTTTACCCTTTGATTTGAATTGATTTTGATCCAAGGGCTTCATATGATATAAATATTTCTAATACCTATTCAAGGAGTCAAAAAATATTTGGTAATTAAGCTCAAAAAATGATTTGATAGGTGTTCATACACCATAAATCCCCAAAGAGACTATGACGGTTTTACCCTTTGATTTGTATTGAGTTTGATCCAAGGGCTTCATATGCTTTAAATATATCTAATACCTATTCAAGGAGTCAAAAATATTTGGTAACTAAGCACAAATAATGATTTGAAAGGTGTTCATACACCACAAATCCCCTAAGAGACTATGACGGTATTACCCTTTGATTTGTATTGAGTTCGATCCAAGGGGTTCATAAGCTTTTAATAAATCTAATACCTATTGAAGGAGTCAAAAATATTTGGTAATTAAGCACAAAAAATGATTTGAAAGGTGTTCATACACCACACATCCCCTAAGAGACAATGACGGTTTTACCCTTTTATTTGTATTCAGTTTGATCCAAGGGCTTCATATGCTTTAAATATATGTAATACCTATTCAAGGACTCAAAAATATTTGGTAAATATTTACAACAAAATGATTTGAAAGGTTTTCATACACCATAAATTGTCTAATAGACTATGACGGTTTTACCCTTTGATTTGTATTGAGTTTGATCCAAGGGCTTCATATGCTTTAAATATATCTAATACCTATTCAAGGAGTCAAAAATATTTTTATCATTCCACAAACAAGGATTTTAAAGGTGTTCTTACACTATAAATCCCCTAGGAGACTATGACGGTTTTACCCTTTAATTTGAATTGAGTGTTATCCAAGGGCATCATATGCTTTAAATATATCTAAAACCTATTCAAGGACTCAAAAATATTTGGTAATTATTCACAAAAAAAAAAAGATTTGAAGGGTGTCCATAGACAAAAAATCGCCTAGGAGACTATGATGGTTTTACGCTTTGAAAGAATTTTGATCCAAGTGCTTCATATGATTAAAATATATCTAATGCCTATTCAAAGAGTCAAAAATACTTGGTATTTATTCACAACAAAATGATTTAAAATGTGGACCCACACCAAAAATTGCCTAACAGACTATGACGGTTTTACCCTTTGATTGCAATTGAGTTTGATCCAAGGGCTTCATATGCTTTAAATATATCTAATACCTATTCAAGGAGTCAAAAATATTTGGTAATTAAGCTCAAAAAATGATTTGACAGGTGTTCAATGACCACAAATCCCCTAAGAGACTATGATGGTGTTACCCTTTGATTTGAATTGAGTTTGATCCAAGGGCTTCGTATGCTTTAAATATATCTAATACCTATTCAAGAAGTCAAAAATATTTTGTAATTAAGCACAAAAAATAATTTGAAAGGTGTTCATACACCACAAATCCCCTAAGAGAGTATAACGGTTTGAGCCTTTGATTTGTATTGAGTTTGATCCAAGGGCTTCATAAGATTTAAACATATCTAATACCTATTCAAGGAGTCAAAAGTATTTGGTAATTAAGCACAAAAAATGATTTGAAGGTGTTCATACACCACACGTCCCCCTAAGAGACTATGACGGTTTTACCCTTTGATTTGTATTGAGTTTGATCCAAGGGCTTCATATGATTTAAATATATCTAATACCTATTCAAGGACTCAAAAATATTTGGTAATTATTCAAAACAAAATGATTTGGAAGGTTTTCATACACCACAAATCGCCTAAGAAACTATGATGGTTTTACCCTTTGATTTGTATTGAGTTTGATCCAAGGGATTCATATGCTTTAAATATATCTAATACCCATTCAAGGAGTCAAAAATATTTGGTAATTAAGCACAAAAAATGATTTGAAAGGTGTTCATACACCACAAGTCCCCTAAGAGACTATGACGGTTTTACCCTTTGATTTATGTTGAGTTTGCTCCAAGGGCTTCATAAGCATTAAATATATCTAATACCTATTCAAGGAGTCAAAAATATTTTTTATTATTCCACAAATAATGATTTTAAAGTTGTTCTTACACTATAAATCCCCTAGGAGACTATGACGGTTTTACCATTTGATTTGAATTGAGTGTTATCCAAGGGCATCATATGCTTTAGATATATCTAATACCTATTCAAGGACTCAAAAATATTTGGTAATTATTCACAAAAAAAAGATTTGACGGGTGTCCTTAGAACACAAATCGCCTAGGAGACTATGACGGTTTACCCTTTGAAAGAATTTTGATCCAAGTGCTTCATATGATTGAAATATATCTAATACCTATTCAAAGAGTCAAAAATATTTTGTAATTATTAACAACAAAATGATTTTAAAGGTGGTCCTATACCAAAAATCGACTAAGAGACTATGACGGTTTTACCCTTTGATTTGAATTGAGTTTGATCCAAGGGCTTCATATGATATAAATATATCTAATACCTATTCAAGGAGTAAAAATATTTAGTAATTAAGCTCCAAAAAATTTGACAGGTGTTCATACACCAAAAATCCCTAAGAGACTATGACGGTTTACCCTTTGATTTGTATTGAGTTTGATCCAAGGGCTTCATATGATTTAAATATATCTAATACCTATTCAAGGAGCCAAAAATATTTTTTATCATTCCATAAACAATGATTTTAAAGGTGTTCTTACACTATAAATCCCCTAGGAGACTATGACGGTTTTACCCTTTAATTTGAATTGAGTGTTATCAGAGGGCATCATATGCTTTAAATATATCTAATACCTATTCAAGGAATCAAAAATATTTGGTAATTATTCACAAAAAAAAAGATTTGAAGGGTGTCCTTAGACCACAAATCGCCTAGGAGACTACGACGGTTTTACACTTTGAAAGAATTTCGATCCAAGTGCTTCATATGATTGAAATATATCTAATACCTATTCAAAGAGTCAAAAATATTTGGTAATTATTAACAACAAAATGATTTTAAAGGTGGTCCTACACAAAAAATTGCCTAAGAGACTATGACGGTTTTACCCTTTGATTTGAATTGAGTTTGATCCAAGGGCTTCATATGATATAAATATATCTAATACCTACTCAAGGAGTCAAAAATATTTGGTAATTAAGCTCAAAAATAATTTGACAGGTGTTCATACACCACAAATCCCCAAAGAGATTATGACGGTGTTACCCTTTGATTTGTATTGAGTTTGATCCAATTGATTCATATGCTTTAAATATATCTAATACCTATTCAAGGAGTCAAAAATATTTTTTATGATTCCACAACAAATGATGGGAAAGGTGTTCTTACACCACAAAACCCCTAAGAGACTATCACGGTTTTACCCTTTGATTTGAATTGAGTGTTATCCAAGGGCATCATATGCTTTAAATATATCTAATACCCATTCAAGTATTCAAAATTTTTTGGTAATTATTCACAACAAAATGATTTGAAAGGTTTTCATACACCTCAAATCGCCTAATAGACTATGACGGTTTACCTTTTGATTTGTATTGAGTTTGATCCTAGGGATTCATATGCTTTAAATATATCTAATACCTATTCAAGGAGTTAAAAATATTTGGTAATTAAGCAAAAAAAATGATTTGAAAGGTGTTCATACACCACAAATCCCCTAAGAGACTATGACCGTTTTACCCTTTGATTTGTATTGAGTTTGATCCAAGGGATTCATATGCTTTAAATATATCTAATACCCATTCAAGGAGTCAAAAATTGTTGGTAATTAAGCACAAAAAATTATTTGAAAGGTGTTCATACACTACAAATCCCCTAAGAGACTATGACGGTTTTACCCTTTGATTTGTATTGAGTTTGATCCAAGGGCTTCATATGCTTTAAATATATAAAATACCTATTCAAGGAGTCAAAATATTTCTTATTATTCCACAACTAATGATTTTAAAGGTGTTCTTACACCACAAATAGCCTAAGAGACTATGACGATTTTACCCTTTGATTTTAATTGAGTGTTATCCAAGGGCTTTATATGCATTAAATATACCTAATATCTATTCAAGGACTCAAAAATATTTGGTAATTATTCACAAAAAAAAGATTTGAAGGGTGTCTATAGACCACAAATCGCCTAGGAGACTATGATGGTTTTACGCTTTGAAGAATTTCGATCCAAGTGCTTCATATTATTGAACTATATCTAATGCCTATTCAAAGAGTCAGAAATATTTGGTAAATATTCACAACAAAATGATTTGAAAGGTTGTCCTACCCCAAAATTGCCTAAGAGACGATGACGGTTTTACCCTTTGATTTGAATTGAGTTTGATTCAAGGGCTTCATATGCTTTAAATATATCTAATACCTATTCAAGGAGTCAAAAATATATGGTAATTAAGCACCAAAATGATTTGACAGGTGTTCATACACCACAAATACCCTAAGAGACTATGATGGTGTTACCCTTTGATTTGAATTGAGTTTGATCCAAGGGCTTCGTATGCTTTAAATATATCTAATAAAAATTCAAGAAGTCAAAATATTTTGTAATTAAGCACAAAAAATAATTTGAAAGGTGTTCATACACCACAAATCCCCCTAAGAGAGTATAACGGTTTGAGCCTTTGATTTGTATTGAGTTTGATCCAAGGGATTCATAAGCTTTAAATATATCTAATACCAATTCAAGGAGTCAAAAATATTTGGTAATTAAGCACAAAAAATGATTTGAAAGGTGTTTATACACCACACGTCCCCCTACGAGACTATGACGGTTTTATCCCTTAATTTGTATTGAGTTTGATCCAAGGGCTTCATATGATTTAAATATATCTAATACCTATGCAAGGACTCAAAAATATTTAGTAATTATTAAAAATAAAATGATTTGAAAGGTTTTCATACACCATAAATCACCTAAGAAACTATGACGGTTTTACCCTTTGATTTGTATTGAGTTTGATCCAAGGGATTCATATGCTTTAAATATATCTAATACCCATTCGAGGACTCAAAAATTGTGGGTAATTAAGCACAAAAAATGATTTGAAAGGTGTTCATACACTACAAATCCCCTAAGAGACTATGACGGTTTTACCCTTTGATTTGTATTGAGTTTGATCCAAGGGCTTCATATGCATTAAATATATCTAATACCTATTCAAGGAGTCAAAAATATTTTTTATTATTCCACAAATAATGATTTTAAAGGAGTTCTTACACTATAAATCCCCATGGAGACTACGACGGTTTTACCCTTTGATTTGAATTGAGTGTTATCCAAGGGCATCATATGCTTTAAATATATCTAATACCTATTCAAGGACTCAAGGGTGTCCTTAGACCACAAATCGCCTAGGAGACTATGACAGTTTTACACTTTGAAAGAATTTCGATCCAAGTGCTTCATATGATTGAAATATATCTAATACCTATTCAAACAGTCAAAAATATTTGGTAAATATTCACAACAAAATGATTTTAAAGGTGGTCCTACACCAAAAATCGCTTAAGAGACTATGACGGTTTTACCCTTTGATTTGAATTGAGTATGATCCAAGGGATTCATATGCTTTAAATATATCTAATACCTATTCAAGGACTCAAAAATATTTGGTAATGAAGCACAAAAATGATTTGAAAGGTGATCATAAACCATAAATCCTCTAAGAGAATTTGACGGTTTACCCTTTTATTTGAATTGAGTTTGATCCAAGGGCTTCATATTCTTTAAATATATCTAATACCTATTAAACGACTCAAAAATATTTGGTAATTATTCACAATAAAATGATTTGAAAGGTGTTCATACACCACAAATCGCCTAAGAGACTATGACGGTTTTACCCTTTGATTTTAAATAATTTTGACCCTAGTGCTTCAGTCAAGGAGTCAAAATATTTGGTAATTAAGCACAACAAATGATTTGAAAGGTGTTCTTACACCACAAATTGCATAAGGGACTATGACGGTTTTACCCTTTAATTTGTATTGAGTTTGATCCAAGGGCTTCATATGATTTAAATATATCTAATATCTATTCAAGGAGTCAAAAGTATTTGGTAATTACACAAAAAATGATTTGAAACGTGTTCATATACCACAAATCCCCTATGAGACTATAACGGTTTTACCCTTTAATTTGAATTGAGTTTGATCCAAGGGCTTCATATGCGTTAAATATATCTAATACCTATTCGAGGACTCAAAAATATTTGGTAATTATTCACAACAAAATAATTTGAAAGGTGTTCATACACAACAAATCACCTAAGAGACTATGACGGTTTTACCCTTTGGTTTGAATTGATATTCATCCAAGGGCTTCATATGCTTTAAATACATCTAATACCTATTCAAGGACTAAAAAATATTTTCTAATTACTTACAACCAAATGATTTGAATGGTGGTCCTACACCACAAATCGCCTAAGAGACTATGATGGTTTTACCCTTTGATTAGAATTGAGTTTGATCCAAGGGATTCATATACTTTAAATATATCTAATACCCATTCAAGAAGTCAAAAATATTTTGTAATTAAGCACAAAAAAAAATTTGAAAGGTGTTCATACACCACAAATCCCCTAAGAGAGTATAACGGTTTTACCCTTTGATTTGTATTGAGTTTGATCCATGGGCTTCATAAGCTTTAAATATATCTAATACCTATTCAAGGGCCAAAAATATTTGGTACTTAAGCACAAAAAATAATTTGAAAGGTGTTCATACACCACACATCCCCTAAGAGACTATGACGGTTTTACCCATTGATTTTTATTGAGTTTGATCCAAGGGCTTCATATGCTTTAAATATATCTAATACCTATTCAAGGACTATAAAATATTTGGTAATTAAGCACAAAAAATGATTTGACAGGTGTTCATACACCACAAATCCCCTAAGAGACTATGATACTTTTACCCTTTGATTTGTATTGAGTTTAATCCAAGGGCTTCATATACTTTAAATATATCTAATACCTATTCAAAGAGTCAAAAATATTTTTATTATTCCACAACTAATGATTTTAAAGGTGTTCTTACACCACAAATAGCCTAAGAGACTATGACGGTTTTACCCTTTGATTTGAATTGAGTTTGATCCAAGGGCTTCATATGCTTTAAATATATCTAATACCTATTCAAGGACTCATAAATATTTGGTAATTTTTCACAATAAAATGATTTGAAAGGTTTTCATACACCACAAATCGCCTAAGAGACTATGAAGGTTTAACCTTTGATTTGTATTGAGTTTGATCCAAGGGCTTCATATGCTTTAAATATATCTAATACATATTCAAGGAGTCAAAAATATTTGGTAATTAAGCACAAAAAGTGATTTGAAAGGTGTTCATACACCACAATCCCCCTAAGAGACTATGACAGTTTTACCCTTTGATTTGTATTGAGTTTGATCCAAGGGCTTCATATGCTTTAAATATATCTAATACATATTCAAGGAGTCAAAAATATTATTTATTATTCCACAACTAATGATTTTAAAGGTGTTCTTACACCAGAAATAGCCTAAGAGACTATGACGGTTTTACCCTTTGATTTGAAGAGTGTTATCAAAGGTCTTTATATGCTTTAAATATATCTACTACCTATTCAAGGACTCAAAAATATTTGGTAATTATTCATAAAAATAAGAATTGAAGGGTGTCCATAGAACACAAATCGCCTAGCATACTATGATGCTTTTACGCTTTGAAAGAATTTCGATCCATGTGCTTCATATAATTGAAATATATCTAATGCCTATTCAAAGAGACAAAAATATTTGGTAATTATTCACAACAAAATGATTTGAAAGGTGGTCCTACACCAAAAATCACCAAAGAGACTATGACGGTTTACCCTTTGATTTGAATTTAGTTTGATCGAAGGGCTTCATGTGCTTTAAATATTACTAATTCCTATTCAAGAAGTCAAAAATATTTTGTAATTAAGCACAAAAAATAATTTGAAAGGTGTTCATACACCACAAATCCCCTAAGAGAGTATAACGGTTTAACACTTTGATTTGTATTGAGTTTGATCCAAGGGTTCATAAGCTTTAAATATATCTAATACCTATTCAAGGAGCCAAATATATTTGGTAATTAAGCACAAAAAACAATTTGAAAGGTGTTCATACACCACACATCCCCAAGAGACTATGACGATTTTACCCTTTGATTTGTATTGAGTTTGATCCAAAGGTTCATATGCTTTAAATATCTCTAATACCTATTCAAGGAGTCAAAAATATTTGGTAATTATTCACAACAAAATGATTTGAAGGTTTCCATACACCACAAATCGCCTAAGAGACTATGACGGTTTTACACTTTGATTTGCATTGAATTTGATCCAAGGGCTTCATATGCTTTAAATATATCTAATACTTATTGAAGGAGTCAAAATATCTGGTAATTAAGCACCAAAAATAATTTGAAAGATGTTCAGCACCACAAAATCCTCAGAGACTATGATAGTTTTACCCTTTTATTTGTATTGAGTTTGATCCAAGGACTTCATATGCTTTAAATGTATCTAATACCTATTCAAGGACTCTAAAATATTTGGTAATTAAGCACAAAAAATGATTTGAAGGTGTTCATACACCTAAATCCTTTGAGACATGGCAGTTTCACCCTTTGATTTGTATTAAGTTTGATCCAAAGGCTTCATATTCTTTAAACATATCTAATACCTATTCAAGGAGTGAAAAATATTATTTATTATTCCACAACTAAAGATTTAAGGTGTTCTTACACAACAAATTGCCTAAGAGACTATGATGGTTTTACCCTTTGATTTGAATTGAGTGTTATCTATGGGCTATATATGCTTTAAATATATCTACTACCTATTCAAGAAGTCAAAAATATTTTGTAATTAAGCACAAAAAATAATTTGAAGGTATTCATACACCACAAATCCCTAAGAGTATAACGGTTTGGCCCTTTGATTTGTATTGAGTTTGATCCAAGGGTTCATATGCTTTAATTATCTCTAATACCTATTCAAGGACTCAAAAATATCTGGTAATTAAGCACAAAAAATGATTTGAAAGGTGTTTATACACCATAAATCCCCTAAGGGACTATGATGGTTTTTGATATGAATATGGCTCTATGAAATGCAATATTCAATTGTACTCCAATGTAAAGGAATCTAGATAATTAAAAGTCCAATTTTAGTATGAAAGATTTAATTAACTTTTAACCTCACTTAAACCACTCCTGGAATTAAGTAGATTAATCACTCAATAATTAACACTCCTGAAAATTGTTAAATGGCACGAGAATTAATTGACAAACAATTAGCTCGAAAATATGACTCAAAGTTCTTAATATTTCACTCTATAAAAACGACTACATAGTTCCCTATTTATACTAGTACCCTCTAGTATGATAAGGAACCCTAACTCTATCTAAAAAGCAAGATAAAACTAAATCCCTAAAATGAAGGGGAAAGATAGAGATAGAGATAAGCAAGGATAACCACCTAAGGAAAATGATAGGCATTCGGCCTTATCATATCCATTCCACACCCCTAAGCTTATCATTTCTCTTCAACATCAATCCTAATCACAATAGGATTTGAAACCTACTAGAACTCACATAGATGACCGAAATAACCATATTTTTTCGGCCACATGTAGTTTTTATTATATGAATAAAAATGACTCAACAAAAGCAAATAGAATACTTTATAAGACTACATATGGATGCCCCATATTAGCCATGTCAAGCTAGGATTCTTCCTCCCAAGCCTAACATAGTCACAAAGAATCATTGGCCTTGAGCTTGAATCAAAGGTCTCAAGAACCAAGCAAATAGGCTCATCTCCAATGGTTGACTTTGGCTCTTGACTCATGTCATTCTCCCCCTCTTCAAAAATTTGTCCTCAAATTTTCATCATCATAGTAAGGACTAAGATCTCCAACATTAAAGGTAGCACTCGCACCTCCATACTCGCTTGGGAGATCAATCTTGTAGGCACTATCTCCAATCACCTCAAGCACCTCAAAGGGACCATCAGCCTAGGCATGAGCTTATTCTTCCTCTTGCTTGGGAACCTCTCCTTTCTCAAATGAATCCGCGCAAGATCGCCACTTTTGAACTTTGGTTGCCTTATATGCTTGTTTGCTCTCTCCTTGTATTGAGTGTTCATCTTTTCTATTCTTGCTTTGACTTGCTCACATGTTTTCTTGAAGGTTTCGAACCTCTTCTTTGTATCAACATGAATTTCAGATTTGGTTAGTACAAAAAAATCAATAGGAAGGAAAGGATTGATACCATAGACCACCTCAAATGGAGATTGAGAGGTAGCGGTTGAATGAGCTCGATTATAAGCAAATTCAGCATGGGCTAGCTTCATATCCCAATCCTTTTGTGTTTTACTCACCAAACCACGCAATAAAGCTCCAAGAGTTCTATTAGTTACTTCAGTTTGGCCATCAGTTTGAGGATGATGACTAGTACTGAAAAGTAACTTGGTTCCAGCTATCTTCCACAAGCTCCTCAAAAGTGACTTAGGAACTTGGAATCACGATCACTAACAATACTTCTAGGGATTCCATGTAGGCGAATGATCTCCTAAAGTACAAATCAGCAACATGTAAAGCATCATCAGTTTTATGCATAGGTACAAAATGAGCCATCTTAGAGAAACGATCTACCGCCACCATGATAGCATCTTTTCCCTTTGAGTTCTAGGCAACCCTACTATGAAATCCATACTCACACCATCCCAAGGAGCATTGGGGACTGGTAATGGAGTGTATAGGCCTTTATGGAAGGTACTCTTGGCCCTTTGAAACCTAGCACACCTACTAACCACCATATGAACATCTTTCACCATGCTAGGCCAATAGAACTACTCACTCAATGTGTCTAGGGTCTTTTGAATGCCAAAATGGCCAGCCACGCCACCATAATGGACTTTCCTCACCAACAACTCCCTCACGCCACTCTTAGGAAGACAAAGCCTGTTCCCCTTAAACAGAAATCCTTCTTGCACTACATACATGCCATTAGGGTTAGTAAAAGCATTACAAAAGTCATCATCTTTTACATACAATTCTTTCAAATGATCAAACCCTAAAATACGAGCATCAACCATAGTTAAGAGATAGGAACGCCTAGAAGAGCATCAGCAACAACCTTACTGTTCCATCTTTATACTTAGAAGAAAAAGTAAAAGATTGTAGGAATTCAACCCACTTGGCGTGCCTATAATTGAGCTTTTGTTGCCCATGGATGTGTTTGAGGTGCGTCATGATCTAAATGAAGTATAAAAAGGCTTTGGCCTTAAACAATGAGACCAATGATCAAGGCCCCTTACAATAGCATAAAACTCACGATCATAATTGGAGTAATTGAGCTTGGCGCCACTCACTTTCTCACTAAAGAATGCAATAGGCCTCTTCTCTTGGATCAAAATAGCACCTACGCCAATCCCACTTGCATCACACTCTACCTCGAACAACTTGTGGAAATCGCAAGGCTAGGATAAGGGCGGGAAAGGAGCCTCTTCACCTCTTCAAATGATCTTTGAGCTTGAGAGTTCCAAGGAGGGAAACTCTCCCTTCTTCATCAACTCAGTGATTGGACCCATAACTATTGAGAAGTTTCAAATGAACCTCCCATAGAAGGAAGCTAGGCCATGAAAACTTCTACACTCATGAGCATTGCTTGGCGCCAACCATGTGGAAATAGCTTTGACTTTCTCTGGATCAACATGTACTCCATCTCTAGAAACAATATAGCCAAGAAAAGCAATACTAGGTACAAGAAAGTCACACTTTTCCATCTTTCCATATAGTTTTTGTTCTCTCAATTTTTCAAACAAAAGTCTTAAATGAGCCAAATGAGATTCAATACTAGTACTATACACAAGAATATCATCTAGATAGACAACAATAAACTTGTTAAGAAAGGGACGTAGTACCTCATTCATAAGCCTCATAAAAGAACTAGGAGCATTGCAAAGACCAAAAGGCATCACCATTCACTCATATAGACCTTGTTTTTTGTCTTAAAAGCGGTTTCCACCATCTCCTTCCCTAATTCTCATTTGGTGTTATCCACTCCTTAGGTCTATCTTTGAAAACACCAAAGCTCCATGTAACTCATCAAGCATGTCCTCCAATCTAGGCATAGGGAAACGATACTTGATGGTGATGTTGTTGACGGTCCTACTATCAATGCACATCCTCCATGTACCATCCTTATTAGGGACAAGAAGGGCAGGAATGGCGCATGGACTCATGCTTTTCTTTCACATAGCCTCGTTCAATCAACTCTTCAATCTGTTTTTGTAGCTCCTTAGAAGCCATAGGATCGCATCTATATGCTGGTTTGTTAGGCAAAGGTGCGCCTGGCACTAGATCAATAGCATGCTCAATCCCTCTCAAAGGTGGTAACCCTTGAGGCAACTCTTTGGTAAAGACATCCCCAAACTCCTCTAACAAAGCTGTAAGGTTAGGATCCTTCATAGAAACATCATTAGTTAAAAGTACATTTAACAAATAAAGCATAACCATGACCTTCTATTTCAGCCTCCTTTTCGAACTCTTTGGGTGAAAGGAACAAACTTTGCTTGCTTTCATCCCTCTTCTTTGCGCAATAGTGTTAGGAGACAAGGGCATAAGTCGAATCCTTTTGGATCCCATCAAAACAGAATACACATTGGTCTCCCCCTCATGAATAACCTTTCGATCAAATTGCCAAGGTCTACCAAGAAGAATATGACAAGCACTCATAGGAAGAACATCACCCCACAACTCATCTTTGTAGCTACCAATCGAAAAAGAAACAAGGGGCTTGTTTCTTAACCATCAAACCAGTCTTATCATCTAACCAACTCAACTTGTAAGGACAAGGATGATATCTAACCAACAAATTCAACTTAGAGACCACATTAGATGCCACCACATTAGTGCAAGATCCACTATCAATAATCACATTGCAAGAGAAATCACCAACTCTACATCTAGTATGAAAAAGATTTTCTCTTTGCTCATGATTAGGTGAATGATCAACATGTAAGGTCCTCCTAATAACTCAATCATCCTAGAGTCATCTTCAGCATAGGCATCTTCATCCTCATTCTCCTCACTCTCATGGTCACTCTCCACCACATAGTCATACATCCTCTCTTCCTCATACATGGTCACGTATTGTCTCATGGTTAGGGCTTTTCTAGTGGGACAATTTGCAGCAATATGACCCCTCCTTG
This sequence comes from Patellifolia procumbens, assembly GCA_947645195.1. NCBI lineage: Eukaryota > Viridiplantae > Streptophyta > Magnoliopsida > Caryophyllales > Amaranthaceae > Patellifolia > Patellifolia procumbens. The sequence goes on along the minus strand of CANSGD010000615.1, from coordinate 21,547 downwards.
ACACTTAAAACACTTCCCACTATCATCAAACTTCTCTCTAGAAACCACCAATTTAGGGCGCTCCCCCCTTTGTTCCCCCTTGAAGGAATTTCATTTTTTTAAAAGGTTTTGGAAGAAGATGGATAATTAGGGTTAGGGTTAAAGCTTTTGAAAGTGGTGTTTTTCCCCCCATAGGTTCGCTTATCCTCAAGTTCATGTCTTTCAAACTTCAAAGCCAATTGACACACATCATCAAAGGTACTATAGTTGGCAATATCAATCTTTCTAGCAATAGATTTATGAAGACCTCCAATAAACCTGCAATTTTTTCTTGCTCGGCCTCTTCATTACCACATAGCAAGCATAATTTATCAAATTCCAAGGTATAATCATTCACACTCATAGAATCTTGAGTTAACTCACGCTTTTTCATGTATTGCCACTTAATGAAATCACTTGGAATAAATCTCTCTTCAACTTCTTTTAAGCTTCTCCCAACTTTTTAAGCTTAGGTTTTCCAAGTTTTGCCTCTTTTTGCTTTAGACTTTCTAACCAAATTCCAGCATATTTAGTTAGTCTAATAGTGGCAATTTTAAACTTTTTATCATCATCAAATCCCCTATAGTCACACACCTTCTCAAGTTGCCTCATCCACTCAAGCAAATCTTCAGGATTTGCATTACCATCAAAATCATCCAATTTTCTTCCCCTACCAACATCATAAGTGGATTTAAAATTTTGGACAACCTCATGATCAGATTCATAATCAACATGATTAGGGTCGTTTTCTCCTTTTAAACATATCATGCAAGGTTAAATGGGCGGTTTCCAACCTCCTTGCCCTAGCTTTGTCCTCCTCAATACCAATAAGTAAATCATGCATCATTTTTTCAAGTTTCTCCACACTAGACATGATTTAAAGCTTAAAACAATCAACAAATAAGCACACAAATACACAAAGTCACGCCAACAAGAGCAGTAGCCAAGCAACCACACAAGCCCAAACAATGATCAATAACTAGAATTAAACAAGTTTAGAATGCTTACCAAGAAAGTCGGACACTTTCTTTCCTCAACCTCCTGGAAAACTGATACCAATTGATATGAATATGGCTCTATGAAAAGCAATATTCAATTGTACTCCAATGCAAAGGAATCTAGATAATTAAAAGTCCGAATTTTTGTATGTGTTTATGTGTTTATGTATTTGGGATATGGAAGTAAATCAATCACTCCTGAAAGATTTAATTAACTTTTAACCTCACTTAACCACTCCTGGAATTGGGTAGATTAATCACTCAATAGTAACACTCCTGAAAATTATTAAATGGCACGAAATTAATTGACAAATAATTAAGCTGGAAAATATGACTCAAAGTTCTTATTATTTCACTCTATAAAAACGACTACATAGTTCCCTATTTATACTAGTACACCTCTAGTATGATAAGGAACCCTAACTCTATCTAAAAAGCAAGATAAAACTAAATCCCTAAAATGAAGTGAAAGATAGGATAGAGATAAGCAAGGATAAGCACCTAAGGAAAATGATAGGCATTCGGCCTTATCCTATCCATTCCACACGCCTAAGCTTATCATTTTCTCTTCAACATCAATCCTAATCAGAATAGGATTTGGAAACCTACTAGAACTCACATAGATAACCGAACTAACGATATTTTCGGCCCCTATGGTAGTTTTTATTATATGAATAAAAATGACTCAACAAAAGCAAATAGAATACTCTATAAGACTACATATGGACGCTTCATTTTAGCCATTTCAAGCTAGTTCTTCTTCCCAAGCTAACATAGTCACAAAAGATCCATTGGCCTTGAGCTTGAATCCAAAGGTCTCAAGAACCAAGCAAAATGAGCTCATCTCCAATGGTTGACTTTGGCTCTTGACTCATGTCGGTTTTCCCCTTTGATTTTAGAATGAGTTGATCAAGGGTTCATATGCTTTAAATATCTCTAATACCTATTCAAGGACTCAAAAATATTTGGTAATTATTCACAATAAAATGATTTGAAAGGTTTTACACACCACAAATCGCCTAAGAGACTATGAGGGGTTTACCCTTTTGATTTGTATTGAATTTGATCCAAGGGCTTAATATGCTTTAAATGTATCTAATACTTATTGAAGGAGTAAAAAAATATTTGGTAATTAAGCACCAAAAAAGATTTGAAAGGTGTTCAAACACCACAAATCCCCTAAGAGACTATGATAGTTTTTACCCTTTGATTTGTATTGAGTTTGATCCAAAGACTTCATATGCTTTAAATGTATCTAATACCTATTCAAGGACTCTAAAATAATTGGTAATTAAGCATAAAAAATGATTTGAAAGCGTGTTCATACACCACAACTCCCCTAAGAGACTATGACAGTTTTACCCTTTGATTTCTATTGAGTTTGATCCAAGGGCTTCATATTCTTTAAATATATCTAATACCTATTCAAGGAGTCAAAAATATTTTTTATTATTCCACAACTAATGATTTTAAAGGTGTTCTTAAACTTCACAAATAGCTTAAGAGACTATGACGATTTTACCCTTTGATTTGAATGTAGTTTGATCCAAAGGTTCATATGCTTTAAATATATCTAATACCTATTCAAGGACTCAGAAATATTTGGTAATTATTCACAACAAAATGATTTGAAAGGCTTCCATACACCACAAATCGCCTAAGAGACTATGAATGTTTTACCCTTTGATTTGGGTTGAGTTTGATCCAAGGGCTTATATGCTTTAAATATATCTAATACCTATTCAAGGAGTCAAAAATATTTGGTAATTAAGCACAAAAAATGATTTGAATTGTTGTTCATCCCTACAAATCCCCCAAGAAACTATGACAGTTTTATCCTTTTGATTTGTATTGAGTTTGATCCAACGGATTCATATGCTTTAAATATATATAATACCCATTCAATAAGTCAAAAATATTTTGTAATTAAGCACAAAAAATAATTTACAAAAGGTGTTCATACACCACAAATCCCCTAGAGTATAACTGTTTTTACCCTTTGATTTGTATTGAGTTTAATCCAAGAGCTTCATAAGCTTTAAATATATCTAATACCTATTCAAGGAGTCAAAAATATTTGGTACTTAAGCACAAAAAATAATTTGAAGGTGTTCATACACCACACATCCCTAAGAGACTATGACGGTTTTACCCATTGATTTGTATTGAGTTTGATCCAAGGGCTTCATATGCTTTAAATATATCTAATACCAATTCAAGGACTCTAAAATGTTGGTAATTAAGAACAAGAAATATGATTTGAAATGTGTTCATACACCACAAATCCCCTAAGAGACTATGACAGTTTACCCTTTGATTTGGCAATGAGTTTAATCCAGGAGCTTCATATGCTTTAAATATATCTAATACCTATTCAGGAGTCAAAAATATTTTTATTATTCCACAACTAATGATTTTAAGGTGTTCTTACACCACAAATAGCCTAACAGACTATGACGGTTTTACCCTTTGATTTGAAATGAGTTTGATCCAAGGGCTTCATATGCTTTAAATATATCTAATACCTATTCAAGGACTAAGAAATATTTGGTAAGTTTTCACAACAAAATGATTTGAAAGGTTTCATACACCACAAATCGCCTAAGAGACTATGAAGGTTTTACCCTTTGATTTGTATTGAGTTTGATCCAAGGGCTTCATATGCTTTAAATATATCTAATACATATTCAAGGATTCAAAAATGTTGGTAATTAAGCACAAAAAATGATTTGAAGGTGTTCGCCCACCACAAATCCCCTAAGAGAGTATAACGGTTTAACACTTTGATTTGTATTGAGTTTGATCCAATGGGTCATAAGCTTTAAATATATCTAATACCTATTCAAGGAACGAATATATTTAGTAATTAAGCACAAAAAATAATTTGAGTGTTCATACACTGCATCCCCTAAGAGACGATGACGATTTTACCCTTTGATTTGTATTGAGTTTGATCCAAAGGTTCATATGCTTTAAATATCTCTAATACCTATTCAAGGACTCAAAATGTTGGTAATTATTCACAACAAAATGATTTGAAAGGTTTCCATACACCACAAATCGCCTAAGAGACTATGACAGTTTTACACTTTGATTTGTATTGAATTTGATCCAAAGAACTTTATATGCTTTAAATATATCTAATACTTATTGAAGGAGTCAAAATATCTGGTAATTAAGCACCAAAAATGATTTGAAAGGTGTTCAAACACAAAAATCCCCCTAAGAGACTATGATAGTTTTACCCTTTGATTTGTATTGAGTTTGATCCAAGTACTTCATATGCTTTATATGTATCTAATACCTATTCAAGGACTTAAAATGTTTGTAATTAAGCACAAAAATGATTTTAAAGGTGTTCAAACACCACAAATCCCCTAAGAGACTATGATAGTTTTACCCTTTGATTTGTATTGAGTTTGATCCAAGTACTTCATATGCTATATGTATCTAATACCTATTCAAGGACTCTAAAATGTTGGTAATTAAGCACAAAAAATGATTTTAAAGGTGTTCATACACAACAAATCCCCTAAGAGACTAGCAAGCAGTTTACCCTTTGATTTGTATTAAGTTTTGATCCAAGGGCTTCATATTCTTTAAATATATCGAATACCTATTCAAGGAGTCAGAAATATTTTTAATTATTCCACAACTAATGATTTGGGTGTTCTTACACCAAAATTGCCTAAGAGACTATGACGATTTTACCCTTTGATTTGGATTGAGTTTGATCCAAAGGCTTCGTATGCTTTAAATATATCTAATACCAATTCAAGGACTCAGAAATGTTTGGTAATTAAGCACAAAATTGATTTGAAACGTGTTCATACACAACATGAAATCCTCTAAGAGACTATGACAGTTTTACCGCTTTGATTTGTATTGAGTGTGATCCAAGGGCTTCATATGCTTTAAATATACCTAATACCTATTCAAGGAGTCAAAAATATTTTATTATTCCACAACTAATGATTTTAAAAGGTGTTCTTACACCACAAATAGCCTAAGAGACTAAGCCGGTTTTACCCTTTGATTTTAGTTGAGTGTTATCCAAGGGCTTTATATGCTTAAAATAATATCTAGTACCTATTCAAGAAGTCAAAAATATTTTGTAATTATGCTCAAAAATAATTTGAATGGTGTTCATACACCACAAATCCTCTAAGAGCCATAACGGTTTGACCCTTTGATTTGTATTGAGTTTGATCCAAGGGTTCATAAGCTTTAAATATATCGAATACCTAATCAAGGAGCCAAAATATGTTGGTAATTAAGCACGAAAAATAATTTGAATGGTGTTCATACACCACACATCCCCTAAGAGACTATGACGGTTTTACCCTTTGATTTGTATTGAGTTTGATCCAAGGATTCCTTATGCTTTAAATATCTCCTAATACCTATTCAAGGGACTCAAAAATATCTGGTAATTAAGCACCAAAAATGATTTGAAAGGTGTTCATACACCATAAATCCCCTAAGAGACCATGATAGTTTTACCCTTTGATTTGTATTGATTTTTGATCCAAGGGTTCATATGCTTTAAATATCTCTAATACCTATTCAAGGACTCAAAAATGTTGGTAATTATTCACAACAAAATGATTTGAAAGGTTTCCATACACCAAAAAATCGCCTAAGAGACTATGACGGTTTTACCCTTTGATTTGTATTGAATTTGATCCAAGGGCTTAATATGCTTTAAATGTATCTAATACTTATTGAAAGAGTCAAAAATGTTGGTAATTAAGCACCAAAAATGATTTGAAAGGTGTTCATACACCACAAATCCCCTAAGAGACTATGACGGTTTTACCCTTTGATTTGAATTGAGTTTGATCCAAGGGCTTCATATGCTTTAAATATATCTAATACCTATTCAAGGAGTCAAAAATATTTTTTATTATTCCACAACAAATGATTTGAAAGGTGTTCATACACCACAAATCGCCTAAGAGACTATGACGGTTTTACCCTTTGATTTGAATTGAGTTTGATCCAAGGGCTTCATATGCTTTAAATATATCTAATACCTATTCAAGGAGTCAAAAATATTTGGTAATTAAGCACAAAAATGATTTGAAAGGTGTTCATACACCACAAATCCCTAAGAGACTATGACGGTTTTACCCTTTGATTTGAATTGAGTTTGATCCAAGGGCTTCATATGCTTTAAATATATCTAATACCTATTCAAGGAGTCAAAAATATTTTTTATTGTTCCACAACTAATGATTTTAAAGGTGTTCTTCATATGATTGAAATATATCTAATACACATTCAAAGAGTCAAAAATACAACAAATGATTTGAAAGGTGTTCATACACCACAAATCGCCTAAGAGACTATGACGGTTTTACCCTTTGATTTGAATTGAGTTTGATCCAAGGGCTTCATATGCTTTAAATATATCTAATACCTATTCAAGGACTCAAAAATATTTGGTAATTATTCACAACAAAATGATTTGAAAGGTGTTCATACACCACAAATCGCCTAAGAGACTATGACGGTTTTACCCTTTGATTTGAATTGAGTTTGATCCAAGGGCTTCATATGCTTTAAATATATCTAATACCTATTCAAGGAGTCAAAAATATTTGGTAATTAAGCACAAAATGATTTGAAAGGTGTTCACACCACAAATCCCCTAGAGACTATGACATTTACCCTTTGATTTGAATTGAGTTTGATCCAAGGGCTTCATATGATTTAAATATATCTAATACCTATTCAAGGAGTCAAAAATATTTGTTATTATTCCACAACAAATGATTTGAAAGGTGTTCATACACCACAAATCGCCTAAGAGACTATGACGGTTTTACCCGATTTGAATTGAGTTTGATCCAAGGGTCATATGCTAATACCATTCATATTCCAAAATATTTGGTAATTACCACAAAATGATTTGAAAGGTGTCATACACCACAAATCGCCTAAGAGACTATGACGGTTTTACCCTTTGAAAGAGTTTGATCCAAGGGCTTCATATGATTTAAATATATCTAATACCTATTCAAGGAGTCAAAAATATTTGGTAATTAAGCACAACAAATGATTTGAAAGGTGTTCACACCACAAATCGCCTAAGAGACTATGACGGTTTTACCTTTGATTTGAATTGAGTTTGATCCAAGGGCTTCATATGCTTTAAATATATCTATACCTATTCAAGGACTCAAAAATATTTGGTAATATTCACAAAAAATGATTTGAAATGTTTTACACCACAAATCGCCTAAGAGACTATGACGGTTTTACCCTTTGATTTGAATTGTTTGATCCAAGGGCTTCATATGCTTTAAATATATCTAATACCTATTCAAGGACTCAAAAATATTTGGTAATTATTCACAAAAAAATGATTTGAAAGGTGTTCATACACCACAAATCGCCTAATGACGGTTTTACCCTTTGAATGAGTTTGATCCAAGGGCTTCATATGCTTTAAATATATCTAATACCTATTCAAGGAGTCAAAAATATTTGGTAATTAAGCACAACAAATGATTTGAAAGGTGTTCATACACCACAAATCGCCTAAGAGACTATGACGGTTTTACCCTTTGATTTGAATTGAGTTTGATCCAAGGGCTTCATATGCTTTAAATATATCTAATACCTATTCAAGGACTCAAAAATATTTGGTAATTATTCACAACAAAATGATTTGAAAGGTGTTCATACACCACAAATCGCCTAAGAGACTATGACGGTTTTACCCTTTGATTTGAATTGAGTTTGATCCAAGGGCTTCATATGCTTTAAATATATCTAATACCTATTCAAGGAGTCAAAAATATTAGGTAATCAAGTTACCAAAAGATTTAAAAGGTGTTCATACACCACAAATCCCTAAAGAGACTATGTATAGTTTTACCCTTTGATTTGAAATTAGTTTGATCCAAGGGCCTCATATGCTCTAAAATAGACCTAATACCAATTTAAGGACTCAAAAACACAATTATTCACAAATAAAATGATTCAAAGGTATTAATACACCACAAATCCCTAAGAGACTAAGTGACGGTTTTACCCCTTGATTTTAATTGAGTTTGATCCATGGGCTTTACATGCTTTTAATAGATGTAATACCGATTCAAGTACCCAAAATAATTTTAAGATTATTCGTCAACAAATAATTCGAAAGGTGTTCATACATTTGGGATTGCCCTAATCCCCCCCCCCCCCCCCCCCCCCCCCCCCCCCCCCCCCCCCCCTTTTTTTTTTTTTTTTTTTTTTTTTTTTTTCCCCTCCGAGTTAAAAATATTTGGTACTTAAGAACAAAAATGATTTGAAAGGTGTTCAAACACGACAAATCGCCTAAGAGTCTACGACGCTTTTACCCTTCGATTTGAATCGAGTTTTATCCAAGGGCTTCATATGCTTTAAATATATCTAATACCTATTCAAGGAGACAAAAATATTTTGTAATTAAAGGCCCCCCCAAAATATCAAAGGTGTTCATACACCAGAAATCCCCTAAGAGACTATGACGGTTTTACCCTTTGATTTGAATTGAGTTTTATCCAAGGGTTTTTTTTTTTTTTTTTTTTTAATACCTATTCAAGGCCCCCAAAATATTTGGTAATTATTCATAAATTTGAAAGGTGTTCATACACCACAAATCGACTAAGAGACTATGACGGTTTTACCCTTTGATTTGAAATACGTTTGATCCAAGGGGCTCACACGATCGGAATTATACCTAATACCAATTCAAGGAGTCAAAATATTTGAAATTAATCACAAAAAAATGATTCAAAGGTGTCCATACACTAAAAATTGCTGAAGAAATTATGACGGTTTTACCCTTTGATTTGAATTGAGTTTGATCCAAGGGCTTCGTTATTTTTAAATAGATCTAATACTTATTTAAGGACTCAAAAATATTTGGTAATTACACCAAAAATGATTTGAAAGGTGTTCATACACCACAAATCGCCTAAGAGACTATGAGTTTTACCCTTTGATTTGAATTGAGTTTGATCCAAGGGCTTCATATGCTTTAAATATATCTAATACCTATTCAAGGACTCAAAATATTTGGTAATTAAGCACAAAATGATTTGAAAGGTGTTCATACACCACAAATCGCCTAAGAGACTATGACAGTTTTACCCTTTGATTTGAATTTGATCCAAGGGCTTCATATGCTTTAAATATATCTAATACCTATTCAAGGAGTCAAAAATATTTGGTAATTATTCACAACAAAATGATTTGAAAGGTGTTCATACACCACAAATCGCCTAAGAGACTATGACGGTTTTACCCTTTGATTTGAATTGAGTTTGATCCAAAGGCTTCATATGCTTTAAATATATCTAATACCTATTCAAGGACTCAAAAATATTTGGTAATTAAGCACAAAAATGATTTGAAAGGTGTTCATACACCACAAATCCCCTAAGAGACTATGACGGTTTTACCCTTTGATTTGAATTGAGTTTGATCCAAGGGCTTCATATGCTTTAAATATATCTAATACCTATTCAAGGAGTCAAAAATATTTTAATTATTCACAACAAATGATTTGAAAGGTGTTCATACACCACAAATCGCCTAAGAGACTATGACGGTTTTACCCTTTGATTTGAATTGAGTTTGATCCAAGGGCTTCATATGCTTTAAATATATCTAATACCTATTCAAGGAGTCAAAAATATTTGGTAATTATGCACAAAATGATTTGAAAGGTGTTCATACACCACAAATCCCTAAGAGACTATGACGGTTTTACCCTTTGATTTGAATTGAGTTTGATCCAAGGGTTCATATGCTTTAAATATATCTAATACCTATTCAAGGAGTCAAAAATATTTGGTAATTAGCACAAAAAATGATTTGAAAGGTGTTCATACACCACAAATCGCCTAAGAGACTATGACGGTTTTACCCTTTGATTTGAAATGAGTTTGATCCAAGGGCTTCATATGATTTAAATATATCTAATACCTATTCAAGGAGTCAAAAATATTTGGTAATTAAGCACAACAAATGATTTGAAAGGTGTTCATACACCACAAATCGCCTAAGAGACTATGACGGTTTTACCCTTTGATTTGAATTGAGTTTGATCCAAGGGCTTCATATGCTTTAAATATATCTAATACCTATTCAAGGACTCAAAATATTTGGTAATTATTCACAACAAATGATTTGAAAGGTGTTTTCACCACAAATCGCCTAAGAGACTATGACGGTTTTACCCTTTGATTTAATTGAGTTTGATCCAAGGGCTTCATATGCTTTAAATATATCTAATACCTATTCAAGGAGTCAAAAATATTTGGTAATTATTCACAACAAAATGATTTGAAAGGTGTTCATACACCACAAATCGCCTAAGAGACTATGACGGTTTTACCCTTTGATTTGAAATAAGTTTGATCCAAGGGCTTCATATGCTTTAAATATATCTAATACCTATTCAAGGAGTCAAAAATATTTGGTAATTAAGCACAAAAAATGATTTGAAAGGTGTTCATACACCACAAATCGGAGACTATGACGGTTTTACCCTTTGATTTGAATTGAGTTTGATCCAAGGGCTTCATATGCTTTAAATATATCTAATACCTATTCAAGGATCAAAAATATTTGGTAATTATTCACAAAATGATTTGAAAGGTGTTCATACACCACAAATCGCCTAAGAGACTATGACGGTTTTACCCTTTGGAAGAATTTGATCCAAGGGCTTCATATGATTTAAATATATCTAATACCTATTCAAAGAGTCAAAAATATTTGGTAATTATTCACAACAAATGATTTGAAAGGTGTTCATACACCACAAATCGCCTAAGAGACTATGACGGTTTTACCCTTTGATTTGAATTGAGTTTGATCCAAGGGCTTCATATGCTTTAAATATATCTAATACCTATTCAAGGAGTCAAAAATATTTGGTAATTATTCACAACAAAATGATTTGAAAGGTGTTCATACACCACAAATCGCCTAAGAGACTATGACGGTTTTACCCTTTGATTTGAAATTGGTTTGATCCAAGGGCTTCATATGATTTAAATATATCTAATACCTATTCAAGGAGTCAAAAATATTTGGTAATAAGCACAAAATGATTTGAAAGGTGTTCATACACCACAAATCGCCTAAGAGACTATGACGGTTTTACCCTTTGATTTGAATTGAGTTTGATCCAAGGGCTTCATATGCTTTAAATATATCTAATACCTATTCAAGGAGTCAAAAATATTTGTAATTATTCACAACAAAAAATTTGAAAGGTGTTCATACACCACAAATCGCCTAAGAGACTATGACGGTTTTACCCTTTGAAGAATTTGATCCAAGGGCTTCATATGATTTAAATATATCTAATACCTATTCAAGGAGTCAAAAATATTTGGTAATTAAGCACAAAATGATTTGAAAGGTGTTCATACACCACAAATCGCCTAAGAGACTATGACGGTTTTACCCTTTGATTTGAATTGAGTTTGATCCAAGGGCTTCATATGCTTTAAATATATCTAATACCTATTCAAGGACTCAAAAATATTTGGTAATTATTCACAAAAAATGATTTGAAAGGTGTTCATACACCACAAATCGCCTAAGAGACTATGACGGTTTTACCCTTTGATTTGAAATAGTTTGATCCAAGGGCTTCATATGATTTAAATATATCTAATACCTATTCAAGGAGTCAAAATATTTGGTAATTAGCACAACAAATGATTTGAAAGGTGTTCATACACCACAAATCGCCTAAGAGACTATGACGGTTTTACCCTTTGATTTGAATTGAGTTTGATCCAAGGGCTTCATATGCTTTAAATATATCTAATACCTATTCAAGGAGTCAAAATATTTGGTAATTATTCACAACAAATGATTTGAAAGGTGTTCATACACCACAAATCCCTAAGAGACTATGACGGTTTTACCCTTTGATTTGAATTGAGTTTGATCCAAGGGCTTCATATGCTTTAAATATATCTAATACCTATTCAAGGACTCAAAAATATTTGGTAATTATTCACAACAAAATGATTTGAAAGGTGTTCATACACCACAAATCGCCTAAGAGACTATGACGGTTTTACCCTTTGATTTGAATTGAGTTTGATCCAAGGGCTTCATATGCTTTAAATATATCTAATACCTATTCAAGGAGTCAAAAATATTTGGTAATTTTACAACAAATGATTTGAAAGGTGTTCATACACCACAAATCCCTAAGAGACTATGACGGTTTTACCCTTTGATTTGAATTGAGTTTGATCCAAGGGCTTCATATGCTTTAAATATATCTAATACCTATTCAAGGAGTCAAAAATATTTGGTAATTAAGCACAAAAATGATTTGAAAGGTGTTCATACACCACAAATCGCCTAAGAGACTATGACGGTTTTACCCTTTGATTTGAATTGAGTTTGATCCAAGGGCTTCATATGATTTAAATATATCTAATACCTATTCAAGGAGTCAAAAATTTTGTAATTATTCACAACAAATGATTTGAAAGGTGTTCATACACCACAAATCGCCTAAGAGACTATGACGGTTTTACCCTTTGATTTGAATTGAGTTTGATCCAAGGGCTTCATATGCTTTAAATATATCTAATACCTATTCAAGGACTCAAAAATATTTGGTAATTATTCACAAAAAATGATTTGAAAGGTGTTCATACACCACAAATCGCCTAAGAGACTATGACGGTTTTACCCTTTGAAAGAATTTGATCCAAGGGCTTCATATGATTTAAATATATCTAATACCTATTCAAGGACTCAAAATATTTGGTAATTATTCACAACAAAATGATTTGAAAGGTGTTCATACACCACAAATCGCCTAAGAGACTATGACGGTTTTACCCTTTGATTTGAAATAAGTTTGATCCAAGGGCTTCATATGCTTTAAATATATCTAATACCTATTCAAGGAGTCAAAAATATTTGGTAATAATGCACAAAAAATGATTTGAAAGGTGTTCATACACCACAAATCCCCTAAGAGACTATGACGGTTTTACCCTTTGATTTGAATTGAGTTTGATCCAAGGGCTTCATATGCTTTAAATATATCTAATACCTATTCAAGGATCAAAAATATTTGGTAATTATTCACAAAAATGATTTGAAAGGTGTTCATACACCACAAATCGCCTAAGAGACTATGACGGTTTTACCCTTTGAAGAATTTGATCCAAGGGCTTCATATGATTGAAATATATCTAATACCTATTCAAGGAGTCAAAAATATTTGGTAATTAAGCACAACAAATGATTTGAAAGGTGTTCATACACCACAAATCGCCTAAGAGACTATGACGGTTTTACCCTTTGATTTGAATTGAGTTTGATCCAAGGGTTCATATGCTTTAAATATATCTAATACCTATTCAAGGAGTCAAAAATATTTGGTAATTATTCACAACAAAATGATTTGAAAGGTGTTCATACACCACAAATCGCCTAAGAGACTATGACGGTTTTACCCTTTGATTTGAAATTGGTTTGATCCAAGGGCTTCATATGATTTAAATATATCTAATACCTATTCAAGGACTCAAAAATATTTGGTAATTATTCACAAAAAATGATTTGAAAGGTGTTCATACACCACAAATCGCCTAAGAGACTATGACGGTTTTACCCTTTGATTTGAATTGAGTTTGATCCAAGGGCTTCATATGCTTTAAATATATCTAATACCTATTCAAGGACTCAAAAATATTTGGTAATTATTCACAAAAAAATGATTTGAAAGTTCATACACCACAAATCGCCTAAGAGACTATGACGGTTTTACCCTTTGGAAGAATTTGATCCAAGGGCTTCATATGATTGAAATATATCTAATACCTATTCAAGGAGTCAAAAATATTTGGTAATTAAGCACAACAAATGATTTGAAAGGTGTTCATACACCACAAATCGCCTAAGAGACTATGACGGTTTTACCCTTTGATTTGAATTGAGTTTGATCCAAGGGCTTCATATGCTTTAAATATATCTAATACCTATTCAAGGACTCAAAAATATTTGGTAATTATTCACAACAAAATGATTTGAAAGGTGTTCATACACCACAAATCGCCTAAGAGACTATGACGGTTTTACCCTTTGATTTGAATTGAGTTTGATCCAAGGGCTTCATATGCTTTAAATATATCTAATACCTATTCAAGGAGTCAAAATATTTGGTAATTAAGCACAAAATGATTTGAAAGGTGTTCATACACCACAAATCCCCTAAGAGACTATGACGGTTTTACCCTTTGATTTGAATTGAGTTTGATCCAAGGGCTTCATATGCTTTAAATATATCTAATACCTATTCAAGTCAAAAATATTTTAATTATTCACAACAAATGATTTGAAAGGTGTTCATACACCACAAATCGCCTAAGAGACTATGACGGTTTTACCCTTTGATTTGAATTGAGTTTGATCCAAGGGCTTCATATGCTTTAAATATATCTAATACCTATTCAAGGACTCAAAAATATTTGGTAATTATTCACAAAAAAATGATTTGAAAGGTGTTCATACACCACAAATCGCCTAAGAGACTATGACGGTTTTACCTTTGAAAGAATTTGATCCAAGGGCTTCATATGATTTAAATATATCTAATACCTATTCAAGGAGTCAAAAATATTTGGTAATTATTCACAAAAAATGATTTGAAAGGTGTTCATACACCACAAATCGCCTAAGAGACTATGACGGTTTTACCCTTTGATTTGAATTGAGTTTGATCCAAGGGCTTCATATGCTTTAAATATATCTAATACCTATTCAAGGATCAAAAATATTTGGTAATTATTCACAAAAAATGATTTGAAAGGTGTTCATACACCACAAATCGCCTAAGAGACTATGACGGTTTTACCCTTTGGAAGAATTTGATCCAAGGGCTTCATATGATTTAAATATATCTAATACCTATTCAAGGAGTCAAAAATATTTGGTAATTAAGCACAAAAATGATTGAAAGGTGTTCATACACCACAAATCGCCTAAGAGACTATGACGGTTTTACCCTTTGATTTGAATTGAGTTTGATCCAAGGGCTTCATATGCTTTAAATATATCTAATACCTATTCAAGGAGTCAAAAATATTTGGTAATTATTCACAACAAAATGATTTGAAAGGTGTTCATACACCACAAATCGCCTAAGAGACTATGACGGTTTTACCCTTTGATTTGAAATAGGTTTGATCCAAGGGCTTCATATGATTTAAATATATCTAATACCTATTCAAGGAGTCAAAAATATTTGGTAATTATTCACAAAAATGATTTGAAAGGTGTTCATACACCACAAATCGCCTAAGAGACTATGACGGTTTTACCCTTTGATTTGAATTGAGTTTGATCCAAGGGCTTCATATGCTTTAAATATATCTAATACCTATTCAAGGACTCAAAAATATTTGGTAATTATTCACAAAAAATGATTTGAAAGGTGTTCATACACCACAAATCGCCTAAGAGACTATGACGGTTTTACCCTTTGGAAGAATTTGATCCAAGGGCTTCATATGATTTAAATATATCTAATACCTATTCAAGGAGTCAAAAATATTTGGTAATTAAGCACAACAAATGATTTGAAAGGTGTTCATACACCACAAATCGCCTAAGAGACTATGACGGTTTTACCCTTTGATTTGAATTGAGTTTGATCCAAGGGCTTCATATGCTTTAAATATATCTAATACCTATTCAAGGACTCAAAAATATTTGGTAATTATTCACAACAAATGATTTGAAAGGTGTTCATACACCACAAATCGCCTAAGAGACTATGACGGTTTTACCCTTTGATTTGAATTGAGTTTGATCCAAGGGCTTCATATGATTTAAATATATCTAATACCTATTCAAGGAGTCAAAAATATTTGGTAATTAAGCACAAAAATGATTTGAAAGGTGTTCATACACCACAAATCGCCTAAGAGACTATGACGGTTTTACCCTTTGATTTGAATTGAGTTTGATCCAAGGGCTTCATATGCTTTAAATATATCTAATACCTATTCAAGGACTCAAAAATATTTGGTAATTATTCACAACAAAATGATTTGAAAGGTGTTCATACACCACAAATCGCCTAAGAGACTATGACGATTTTAATTGAGTTTGATCCAAGGGCTTCATATGCTTTAAATATATCTAATACCTATTCAAGGACTCAAAAATATTTGGTAATTATTCAAAAAAATGATTTGAAAGGTGTCATACACCACAAATCGCCTAAGAGACTATGACGGTTTTACCCTTTGAAAAAGTTTGATCCAAGGGCTTCATATGCTTTAAATATATCTAATACCTATTCAAGGAGTCAAAAATATTTGGTAATTATTCACAAAAAATGATTTGAAAGGTGTTCATACACCACAAATCGCCTAAGAGACTATGACGGTTTTACCCTTTGATTTGAAATAAGTTTGATCCAAGGGCTTCATATGATTTAAATATATCTAATACCTATTCAAGGAGTCAAAAATATTTGGTAATAATGCACAAAAAATGATTTGAAAGGTGTTCATACACCACAAATCGCCTAAGAGACTATGACGGTTTTACCCTTTGATTTGAATTGAGTTTATCCAAGGGCTTCATATGCTTTAAATATATCTAATACCTATTCAAGGATCAAAAATATTTGGTAATTATTCACAAAAATGATTTGAAAGGTGTTCATACACCACAAATCGCCTAAGAGACTATGACGGTTTTACCCTTTGGAAGAATTTGATCCAAGGGCTTCATATGATTGAAATATATCTAATACCTATTCAAGGAGTCAAAAATATTTGGTAATTAAGCACAACAAATGATTTGAAAGGTGTTCATACACCACAAATCGCCTAAGAGACTATGACGGTTTTACCCTTTGATTTGAATTGAGTTTGATCCAAGGGCTTCATATGCTTTAAATATATCTAATACCTATTCAAGGAGTCAAAAATATTTGGTAACAACAAAATGATTTGAAAGGTGTTCATACACCACAAATCGCCTAAGAGACTATGACGGTTTTACCCTTTGATTTGAAATAGGTTTGATCCAAGGGCTTCATATGATTTAAATATATCTAATACCTATTCAAGGAGTCAAAAATATTTGGTAATAATTCACAAAAATGATTTGAAAGGTGTTCATACACCACAAATCCCTAAGAGACTATGACGGTTTTACCCTTTGATTTGAATTGAGTTTGATCCAAGGGCTTCATATGCTTTAAATATATCTAATACCTATTCAAGGACTCAAAAATATTTTGTAATTATTCACAAAAAATGATTTGAAAGGTGTTCATACACCACAAATCGCCTAAGAGACTATGACGGTTTTACCCTTTGAGAAGAATTTGATCCAAGGGCTTCATATGATTTAAATATATCTAATACCTATTCAAGGAGTCAAAAATATTTGGTAATTAAGCACAAAAATGATTTGAAAGGTGTTCATACACCACAAATCGCCTAAGAGACTATGACGGTTTTACCCTTTGATTTGAATTGAGTTTGATCCAAGGGCTTCATATGCTTTAAATATATCTAATACCTATTCAAGGACTCAAAAATATTTGGTAATTATTCACAACAAAATGATTTGAAAGGTGTTCATACACCACAAATCGCCTAAGAGACTATGACGGTTTTACCCTTTGATTTGAATTGAGTTTGATCCAAGGGCTTCATATGATTGAAATATATCTAATACCTATTCAAGGAGTCAAAAATATTTGGTAATTAAGCACAAAAATGATTTGAAAGGTGTTCATACACCACAAATCGCCTAAGAGACTATGACGGTTTTACCCTTTGATTTGAATTGAGTTTGATCCAAGGGCTTCATATGCTTTAAATATATCTAATACCTATTCAAGGACTCAAAAATATTTGGTAATTATTCACAACAAAATGATTTGAAAGGTGTTCATACACCACAAATCGCCTAAGAGACTATGACGATTTACCCTTTGATTTGAAATAAGTTTGATCCAAGGGCTTCATATGCTTTAAATATATCTAATACCTATTCAAGGAGTCAAAATATTTGGTAATTAAGCACAACAAATGATTTGAAAGGTGTTCATACACCACAAATCGCCTAAGAGACTATGACGGTTTTACCCTTTGATTTGAATTAAGTTTGATCCAAGGGCTTCATATGCTTTAAATATATCTAATACCTATTCAAGGACAAAAATATTTGTAAAATTGCACAACAAAATGATTTGAAAGGTGTTCATACACCACAAATCGCCTAAGAGACTATGACGGTTTTACCCTTTGATTTGAATTGAGTTTGATCCAAGGACTTCATATGCTTTAAATATATCTAATACCTATTCAAGGAGTCAAAAATATTTGGTAATTAAGCACAAAATGATTTGAAAGGTGTTCATACACCACAAATCCCTAAGAGACTATGACGGTTTTACCCTTTGATTTGAATTGAGTTTGATCCAAGGGCTTCATATGCTTTAAATATATCTAATACCTATTCAAGGATCAAAATATTTGGTAATTATTCACCACAAAATGATTTGAAAGGTGTTCATACACCACAAATCGCCTAAGAGACTATGACTTTACCCTTTGATTTGAAATGAGTTTGATCCAAGGGCTTCATATGATTTAAATATATCTAATACCTATTCAAGGAGAAAAATATTTGGTAATTACACAACAAATGATTTGAAAGGTGTTCATACACCACAAATCGCCTAAGAGACTATGACGGTTTTACCCTTTGATTTGAATTGAGTTTGATCCAAGGGCTTCATATGCTTTAAATATATCTAATACCTATTCAAGGAGTCAAAATATTTGGTAATATTCACAACAAATGATTTGAAAGGTGTTCATACACCACAAATCGCCTAAGAGACTATGACGGTTTTACCCTTTGATTTGAATTGAGTTTGATCCAAGGGCTTCATATGCTTTAAATATATCTAATACCTATTCAAGGACTCAAAAATATTTGGTAATTATTCACAACAAATGATTTGAAAGTGTTCATACACCACAAATCGCCTAAGAGACTATGACGGTTTTACCCTTTGATTTGAATTGAGTTTGATCCAAGGGCTTCATATGCTTTAAATATATCTAATACCTATTCAAGGAGTCAAAATATTTGGTAATTAAGCACAAAAATGATTTGAAAGGTGTTCATACACCACAAATCCCTAAGAGACTATGACGGTTTTACCCTTTGATTTGAATTGAGTTTGATCCAAGGGCTTCATATGCTTTAAATATATCTAATACCTATTCAAGGAGTCAAATATTTTTTAATTATTCACAACAAATGATTTGAAATGTTCATACACCACAAATCCCCTAAGAGACTATGACGGTTTTACCCTTTGATTTGAAATGAGTTTGATCCAAGGGCTTCATATGCTTTAAATATATCTAATACCTATTCAAGGACTCAAAAATATTTGGTAATTATTCACAAAAATGATTTGAAAGGTGTTCATACACCACAAATCGCCTAAGAGACTATGACGGTTTTACCCTTTGATTTGAATTGAGTTTGATCCAAGGGCTTCATATGCTTTAAATATATCTAATACCTATTCAAGGACTCAAAAATATTTGGTAATTATTCACAAAAAAATGATTTGAAAGGTGTTCATACACCACAAATCGCCTAAGAGACTATGACGGTTTTACCTTTGATTTGAAATAAGTTTGATCCAGGGCTTCATATGCTTTAAATATATCTAATACCTATTCAAGGAGTCAAAAATATTTGGTAATTATTCACAACAAATGATTTGAAAGGTGTTCATACACCACAAATCGCCTAAGAGACTATGACGGTTTTACCCTTTGATTTGAATTGAGTTTGATCCAAGGGCTTCATATGCTTTAAATATATCTAATACCTATTCAAGGACTCAAAAATATTTGGTAATTAAGCACAAAATGATTTGAAAGGTGTTCATACACCACAAATCGCCTAAGAGACTATGACGGTTTTACCCTTTGATTTGAATTGAGTTTGATCCAAGGGCTTCATATGCTTTAAATATATCTAATACCTATTCAAGGAGTCAAAAATATTTGGTAATTATTCACAACAAATGATTTGAAAGGTGTTCATACACCACAAATCCCTAAGAGACTATGACGGTTTTACCCTTTGATTTGAATTGAGTTTGATCCAAGGGCTTCATATGCTTTAAATATATCTAATACCTATTCAAGGAGTCAAAAATATTTGTTAATTATTCACAAAAAATGATTTGAAAGGTGTTCATACACCACAAATCGCCTAAGAGACTATGACGGTTTTACCTTTGATTTGAATTGAGTTTGATCCAAGTGCTTCATATGATTTAAATATATCTAATACCTATTCAAGGAGTCAAAAATATTTGGTAATTAAGCACAAAATATTTTGAAAGGTGTTCATACACCACAAATCGCCTAAGAGACTATGACGGTTTTACCCTTTGATTTGAATTGAGTTTGATCCAAGGGCTTCATATGCTTGTATATATATAATACCTATTCAAGGAGTCAAAATATTTGGTAATTATTCACAACAAATGATTTGAAAGGTGTTCATACACCACAAATCGCCTAAGAGACTATGACGGTTTTACCCTTTGATTTGAATTGAGTTTGATCCAAGGGCTTCATATGCTTTAAATATATCTAATACCTATTCAAGGACTCAAAAATATTTGGTAATTATTCACATCAAAATGATTTGAAAGGTGTTCATACACCACAAATCGCCTAAGAGACTATGACGGTTTTACCCTTTGATTTGAATTGAGTTTGATCCAAAGGCTTCATATGCTTTAAATATATCTAATACCTATTCAAGGACTCAAAAAATTTGGTAATTATTCACAAAAAAATGATTTGAAAGGTGTTCATACACCACAAATCGCCTAAGAGACTATGACGGTTTTACCCTTTGATTTGAAATAAGTTTGATCCAAGGGCTTCATATGCATTAAATATATCTAATACCTATTCAAGGAGTCAAAAATATTTGGTAATTATTCACAACAAAATGATTTGAAAGGTGTTCATACACCACAAATCGCCTAAGAGACTATGACGGTTTTACCCTTTGATTTGAATTGAGTTTGATCCAAGGGCTTCATATGCTTTAAATATATCTAATACCTATTCAAGGACTCAAAAATATTTGGTAATTAAGCACAAAAAATGATTTGAAAGTGTTCATACACCACAAATCGCCTAAGAGACTATGACGATTTTACCCTTTGATTTGAATTGAGTTTGATCCAAGGGCTTCATATGCTTTAAATATATCTAATACCTATTCAAGGAGTCAAAAATATTTGGTAATATTTTACAACAAATGATTTGAAAGGTGTTCATACACCACAAATCCCTAAGAGACTATGACGGTTTTACCCTTGATTTGAATTGAGTTTGATCCAAGGGCTTCATATGCTTTGAATATATCTAATACCTATCAAGGAGTCAAAAAAATTTGTAGCAATACGTAACTGAACG